>JALMGJ010000008.1:9160000-9377500 GCA_023362775.1 Charina bottae
GCTAGCCAGGAGGCTGGGATGTCACCATTTCCAAGCTGTACTGTAGCCTTAATTTCCAAGCTGTACTGTAGCCTTAAAGGGACACTAAGACCGGCCACCCCATTTCTAAATCACCCAATTTATATATATATATTTAGGTATGCGTACCCTAAGAGAAAAAGGGGCGTGGTGGCTCAGCGGGTAAGACGCCAGGCTTGTCGATTGGAAGATCGTAAGTTCAGAGGTTCGAATCCCTAGTCCCGTGTGACGGAGTGAGCTCCCGCACTAGCCCCAGCTCTTGCCAACCTAGCAATTCGAAAGCATGCAAATGCAAGTAGATAAATAGGTACCAGTTTGGTGGGATGGTAACAGTGTTCCGCGTGCGTCATGCTGGCAACATGACTGTGGAAGCGTCTTCGGACAACACTGGCTCTTCGGCTAACAAACGGAGATTAGCACTGGCCCCTAGAGTCGGACACGAAAGGTGCAGGAAGAACCTTTACCTTTACTACCCTAAGAGAGGCTTTCTATAGCAAGGAGAAGCGGGTTCTTTTGGTGCCTATCGTTATTTTTGGGTTTAATTTTTTTTTAAAATAATTCTTTTTAAGTTTTTGACTTTGCTTTCCATCCAAATATTAAGGAGGATTGAGAGTAAATAATTGACTCCCTGTTATTATTTTTGTACTAAATTTGAAGATATTAGTATTTTCCTACACATTGAATCGGCTGTTTTGAACTTTTAGCTTTCTGCTTCTACTTTCCCTGGGGAACTGTCTGCATAACTCACTTTTGCTTGTGTAAACACATTCCATATCTTTGACTTTTGCTGGTTAAGCTCCTAGGGGATGACATAATTTACTGCGTGAGACATGGAGGATTTTAATCAGACTTTCTCTGACTTCCACCGAGATTTTAAACAGATTCTTTCTGATTCTTACCAAGTTTTTATGCAAGGCATTCAGGATATTGTGGAAAATATGAGGTCTAAAATGTGTCATCTGGTTGGGGATGTCATGGATGAAACTGAGGAATTTAACAGCGACAGAAATTTCTCTTCTAAGAGTGAGATTGGGACTTCTGTGGAAATGCTGGATGAAGATTGGATAGCTGAGTTGAAGAAATTAAAGGGAGAGATCAAGTTGCAAGCCATAAGGGAAATTGATCTTCTGATGGAATGCCATGGAAAAGAAGGGGTTATTATGTATGGGAGGTCTCTTGAAGAGAAGTTGGAGTTTTTGAGGGGGCAGTTGGGCTGTTTGATTTTTTTAAGAAAAAAGCTCTGTGTGCATTGTGGGGATATGTAAACGCTCTGGTTTATTTTGAAGTGGGATAAGGGTTTAAGAATATTTATCTGGATTGCTTTTAGGGTTTGGCTGACTTCATTTATCTTTAACAAACTGGATTAAGATTATTAAGGTATAATATAAAAATAAATAAATGTTTGGTTTTGGGTTTAATATGGTTAAGATTATTAAAATTGTTGTATTATCAAGTATAATGGCAGACAATTTATGTTTTTTAGTTTGATCTTTATTATAGTAGACAGGAATGTATAGAATAGTACTAGGAAGGAAATAATTAAATAAATGTTATCTTTGGGGGGGGGAGTTGATTTTTTTTTTCTATAGTGAAAGGATTTGCTGGTGACATCACTGTTGCCCAGGGGACGCCCGAGGAGGCTCCTTGTGATTTTTCCCACCAAAGTGGTACCTATTTAACTAATTGTATTTGCATGCTTTTGAACTGCTAGGTTGGCAGGAGCTGGGACAAATTGCTGGGAGCTCACTCCGGCACGTGGCCCGTACTCTTGGGATTCGAACTGCCAAGCTGTCAGCCTTAATGGCCTCTGACTCAGCGTCTTAATCACTGAGCCACCGCAGTCCCTTATTGAAGTTGATTAGGAGATTTTATATATATATAAAATATATTTTGGTTTAATATAGAGTAAGGGATTGATTATGGAAAATTGTTGTATATCCTTGCTGTTAAAAGTCAGAAGTCACCTCTTTTTGTAATCTTTAAAAAAAAATTCTCTTGTGTTTCCACACTCTTTTAGTTTTTTCTTTTTTTCTTTGTAGTTTTTTGTTTTTCTGTAGCCTTTATCTTTGTTTGAAACTTAATAAAATTCTTATAAAAAAAACTGCGGCAAAAAAGGTAATAAAATGAAGCATGACTCATTTAATGACCACATCACTTAGCAATGGAAGTTTCAGTCCCAATTGTGGTCATAAGTCAAGGACTACCTGTATTGTAGGTCATCAGCGACTGGGGGTGCCGGGTGAGTTGGCCATAGTTTATCAGCAGTCTTAGAACTCTACAGTATATGCATAACAGCCCTATGCATGTTTACTGAGAAGTAAATTCCACTAAATTCAGCAAGTTTATACTAAAGTAATTATGCATGTTCTTGCAGTCCTGTCAAGCTATAGCAGCTAGCGCTATCAAATTCTGAAAAAATGGCTAGTTTATCATCATGCTAAGCCACAAGGGGCGTGGTGGCTCAGCGGGTAAGACGCCAGGCTTGTCGATCGGAAGTTTGCAAGTTCGGAGGTTCGAATCCCTAGTCCCGCGTGATGGAGTGAGCTCCCGCACTAGCCCCAGCTCTTGCCAACCTAGCAATTCGAAAGCATGCAAATGCAAGTAGATTAATAGGTACCACTTCGGTGGGTAGGTAACAGCGTTCCGCGTGTGTCATGCCGGCCACATGTCTGTGGAAGCATCTTCAGACAACGCTGGCACTTCGGCTAACAAACGGAGATGAGCACCGGCCCCTAGAGTCGGACACGACTGCACAAATGTGCGGGGGGAACCTTTACCTTTTTTAAGCCACAAGAGTTATCTATATTTTGTTGAATAAATCACACAAACCTGAGATACTATTACCTGAGTGAAGTTGATTCTGTAGCTGAGATTTATATGTGCTCTCTGGCTTCCACTAAGAACAGATGCTGCTTCATGCAGAGGTTTGCTTACAGTACTTTAATATAAAAACACAACTGATGAAGAGTTCTACGAAACTCAAAAGGGTGCAACTATTTTAAAAATCCCACTGACTTAATGTAAGTATTGCTTCTGTAGATTTGGGATTTTTTTCTTCTCATGGCTAAGATAACGTAGGACTTGGAAAATAACTGAAATTAGCTGTTCATCAACAGGATTTTGCCAAGAAGAATTTTGCATCACCTTTGCTGGGATTCCATTATTTGAGAATTTATTTCCACATAAATATCTCGATTGTTTATGGAATCCTACCAACTTTGGCTTTGATTAAACTACAATGCTAGTTACAAAGTAACTAGTCCAGTCCTGCAAATATGAGGACTGCTTATTTTAATTTCAGTTTTCATGAGCCAAGGGACCTGTGGATTTACAGATTCCTTGGGTGATAAAAACTGAAATAAAACTAAGCAGTCCTCATATTTACAGGATGGAGATATTTTTTACTTTTAACGCTTGAAATTCATCTTTTCAAAAGATGGGGGACTTGCCATACCTTCCTTGTTCCTTTTTCTTAGAGCGCCTTGGAAAAAACCTCATGCTGACTTTCACACAACATAAATTGAAGAGCCTTGGAAGGAACATAAATTCATAAGCATTATAGAGAGAGAGAACCAAGTTCCCAAAGTTTTCCTGTCCCACCTTCTGTCTCCTGGACACAACTATCTTTCCAATGACATATTTTATTATTTTTACACTAACTTTCTCCAGCCTGATATGTGCTCCCCCATTCCATGCAGGAACAGAAGAATCAATAGAATGAAGGAGATATGCTTTGGTTTTATATTTTGGTGGCAGGTCACCATCCTGCTATGAGAATATATAAAACTGTGTTTCAGATCATGAGATGACACTAGAATTACCTAAAACACAATGATTGTAAGCTATAATGAATGCCTATCCACCAAGGTAGCTGAAACTAAGCCTTCAGCCTTCCTGAACAAAGTATTCTCCAGATGTGCTGGTGGGGAATTGTTAGAGTTGAAGTCCAACATATTTGAAGGGCACCACGTTGGGAAGGCTGATACCAACAGTATTAACTTGAGTATTCAGAGGGCAATTTCATGACACTCATCTACCAAGTCTTGCACAAGAAATATCTTTGAGGTTAAAGTTTTATAGAAAAAAATCTTCCCTCAGTGTTGGCCTCAAATAGCCAAAAAGCCAAAATGCCAGCTGCCTCAGTACAGCCAACCATTTTGAAATCTTGTTACTCTACTCTGGCTGCAATTGGGTTATACATGAGTACTACTTTTGTAGGAAAGAAAGTATATAAATATAATAATAATAATAATAATAATAATAATAAATATATAAATTTAAACAGTATATGATTCAGTTGTTCCCATGTAAGTGCAGTGAACTTGACCATACCTACTTTGGAGTAGATACTCATAGATTAATAATAATAATAATAATAATAATAATAATAATAATTAATAATTAATAATAATTAATAATAATTTATTACATTTATATGTCGTCTGACTCCCAGAGACTCTGGGTGGTTTCAGTAACTGTTACCAATCCCCACTTCCAGACTGATAACTCTCTCACACACACCAATATATACACAGACACTTTTGCTTCCTAACGTTAGCTAACTTACTGTGGTGGATGAGGTTTGTGTACCCTGGTAGGAGAGGAGGGGGAGACCTGACCCCGCGTAGATTCATCCAATCCTTTATTTCCAAAAGCAGCAGCATAGGAGGTGGAGCACTCCACATATTCCTGGGTGTGCTGTATCCAGGTTTTGCCTGCGAGGCATTTGATCTCTTTGAAAGCTTCAGGAGAAAGAGGGCTGAATGGCACAGGCAACCTGGGTGCCAGAAACAGATACGTGGCCATGAGAAGTCTCAATTCAAAGCCAATGGCAATTTCACACAACTTTTGGCACCTCTTTCCATACTCCTGCCAATAACCGCTTGTGGACTGGTCTGCAAAATCCTGCAAAGAGGAGGAAAGGGGAAACCAGAGCCTTGCCCTTGTTCATAAATGTTGCTAAGCGACAGCTTGAGAAATCACAAGCATTGTGAACAGCATCAAAAGAAAGGCAAAAAGGCAGGAAAGGGTGAAGGGCTAGTCTATATTTTGCTTGTTGGCTTGAGAGTAAGTCCCATCATGTTAAATAGGACTGCAAGTTTAATCAGTGCATCTAGAAAAGTACAATTTTACTCTGTAACTTTTCATATCAATACACATGGCATTGTTAGTTCATTTGGAGTTGTCACCATTCCAGCTCCATTATTTGCTAACCTAGTTCATACATGAACCTAAACCACACTTTGAGAATTGTTTGTTGAATATATCACAAGTCGCTGAATTCATACAGTACATAAAAGTTTATAAACGTGCAATGGCTCGATCCATACATCACTCTAATTCAAAACCCAACAAACTACATTATGGAGCAACATGGTCTCCTACCACAAAAACGGAAAAAATGAGGGTCAAACATGACCAATTATAAGTCCGAACTGGCCCTACGCTGTGGCAATAAGGGCAGAAAAGCATCAGTACTTCTCTGTCATAACTGTGGCTGTGATGTGCTGTCCAGCAACCTTGATAAGGTGACTCATCCTTTTGCATCCCTAGAGACTACTGACTTGTTTGGAAGCTTTTTAAAAATAAAGCACTCATATTTACTCAGAGCTTGGCACCTCTTGGACAGAATCTGGTGATTGGGATGACATCATTTGGGATGCATTTGACCCATTGGATGCCAAGGACATGGAGAACATCCACTACAACATGAGTTCTAGACTCCTGCCCCTCCTGGCCTATTCAAGTCGTGTGGGAGGGGGTTGAGAGATGAACCAAGAAGCTTGTGAATGTTTCTTCATGGAAGAGGGTACTGCCAGTCTTCTTAAAGGAAGCACTAGTATGCCCCTTCCCAAGCCATCGCTAGATCTGGCAATTCTGAACAACTTCTGTCCCATCTCCAAACATCCCTTCTTGGGGAAAGCTCTGAAGAAATAGGTTGGGGTTTGGCTTCAGAGGGTCTTGAAAGAAATGGATTGTGTAGATCCTTGTCAGTCTTGTATGAAGCCTGAGCTTGTGACTAAAACTGCGCTATTTGTTCTTGTGGATGACCTGTGATGGATCCTTGACGGTCCTGTTAGATCTCTCAATGGCTTTGGATACCATCAGTCATGGTCTCCTTCTGGACGCCTCCAAAGGTTAGGTTTATACTGTTTTATAGTGTTTCTGTTCCTTCTTAAGTGCAAAACTACTGTTTTCGGGAACCAGTGGCTTATGTGCTCCCAAAATGGTGTTCAGATTGGAACATGACTGGAATCAATGCATCTAGAAAGCCACAGAGTCATCCACTGGCTATTATGTCCAGAATATTTTTCCACTAGCCCAAATGTGCTAGATTGTAATCATTAACACCCAACAGCATAGTCCAGAGCATATGGAATAATTCAGTTTGGTGAACACCAGTTATCTGAAAGTTATCTATAAGGCACAAAAGCCTTCTCCCTTTCTGGAGAGAAGAAATCTCTGCAAGAACAGACGTTGCAACAAGATCAGGTCTTAACTCTGTTGCCAAACCACCTTGGCAACATTATCTTACATACATATATTTCATTTTTAATGCCTGCTTCCTGAAGGTACGTGTATTTGCTTCCTTTCTTCAGCCATTTAACCTTAAATGTTTTGAGTGCTTTGATACAGGAAACAACAGAAATACAATACAACCTCCTTTTTCCTTGTTTTTGTCCTAGTGCTACAAAAGTAGGTGGGATGGTTGTCTATGCTGAATGATATTTATTAACCAATACATAGAAAAATGATCATGGGGTTGATCTGAAAAAAAAGTTAAGTATTTTCTTTAAAAAAATCTCAGCCAACAATTAAGCAACAATTAAATATGCTGTTTGTGGCTAAAACAAATAACCAGCCATAGAACTGAGTGAGCCAAGAAACAATAATGGATTAATTTCAACAACACAGCCCGTAAATCATGTAGCAGCAGAAATGCGCTGCTGTGGTTATTGACCTGAGGCATCTTCCTAATGCATATGCCTGCACCCTGAACACTTTTTTTTGCATCTGGCCTTGCGTGTAAAGCTGAACGAGGCTATGTAGTTTTTATATTTTTATACTTGACATCTAAGCACTACAGCAACATTACCTGTAACAGACATGTAAACTTAACTATTGAACTTAATGGTTTGCCTCAAAAGGAACTAACAAAATGCACAGAGAAAACATCATTACATTTCAACCCATGAATTTCAACTTCCCGTAGCAGAGAGTTGAAAATAACAGGCAGCAATCCTTTTCTTAAGATGGGTCTGAGGCACGTGAATTCCAGTGACTTTCCCTTACTCATACCTGCCTCCCCTTCTCAACTACCTCCAGCCAAGAGTAGCAGGGATACGGTTTGTATCCCTTGTTTTATGAGTAATGCACTCTCCAAGTGTTCACGGTAGAATTTTAAAAAGCCACATGCAAGTAGTAGTAACACTCAAACATGCATGAAGACATGTTGAGATACAACTTCAGAATATCTGGAAATTATCATTTTCAGTTTGGAATGTGTTACTCATTCTTATTATTGCTTGTAATTGATCAAACTTCGAGAGTTTTAAAAACATAACAAGTAACAAAAAATATATTTTTCTCTATAACATTTAAGATACAGAACTGAGCAAACTCAAGATACTACCATAGGAGGAATCCATAAAACATGGCTTCTGCAGATTATCCTTTCTAGTTTCTCTTTCTCTCTCTCCCCCCCCCCCCCCCCCCGCATTTGGGGCTGCTTTTTAGCAGGGCATGTTATCTGATTGACAGCCAGTTTGGTGTAGTGGTTAAGACATCAGGCTAGAAAGCGGGAGACCGTGAATTCCAGTCCAGCCTTAGGCACAAAGCCAGCTGGGTGACCTTGGGCCAGTCACTCGCTCTCAGCCCTAGGAAACAGGCAATGGCAAACCACTTCTGAAATCTTGCCAAGAAAACTGCAGGGATTAGTCCCGGCAGTCGACAGGAGTCAACTCTGACTTGAAGGCACATACACGCACAAAAAGCTATCTGATTACATCTTTTAAAAGGTGTTTGATTGTATGACTTTTATGTAAAAGAGAATGATCGGCAACAAAATTGTCCTAGCATTATTTTTAAATTAAACATGAAACATTTTCAAGCAACATTTGTGTCGCTTTTATTTTTTTTTGTCTGAGAGTTTATTCTACTTATTTTAATTTTATTTAATTAAGCCTTGTTTATTTTAGCAAAGCACATAAAATGCAGAAAAACATGCAAAGCAGGAGAAATATCTATTTACTACATAACCTTTTAGAAAGAAAAGCTGAGTAGATGGTAGCTCTACAGAAAAAAGGAAGCAATATGCAGAAAGGCTATGCATATTAAAGGCCACTAAACTTGTATTACAGGAAGGAATTCATTACAAAGGAGCAGCGTAGATTAGATATACAGGGAGAAACTTCCTAATAAGAGCAACAGTAACAATGCTGCAGCCAAACTGTGGTAGTTCTCTCAAGCTGCTGAATCTGTACAGAAAAATCAGCCTGTAGAATTTGCTAAATACAATTCAAAAGTAGCAACATCAATGTTACGGTAATATTTACCGTGTTCCTGATATCCCCTTGTATGCTGTTCCACAAAGTTGTATCATTGGTTTCTTTTTTTTACAATTAAGCTGAGTTACTGTCTCTTGAAATTGATCAACTAGTATTTCAAATAAAGTGTGATAGACATAGCCCCAGTAGGATTATAAGAGGACCAACACACATACACCTTATATAATCTGATCATATTCATGTTTTCTGTTCTCAGACCTGTTGTAGTCAGTGTGACCTGTTCTTTGTATCCATGCAGAAGATAGCGACCTTGGTGTTAAATAAAATGGCTTGCATTCAGTGTGTGAGAAATAACTCTGCACAGAGTTTATGATATGACAAACTTACCTAATCATGTATAAAGTATATGTGTAGCTCCATGGATTGAGATCACAATGATGCAGAGGTAATTATGCTTCATCAACTTATATGAACAAGAGAGAGCCAGTTTGGTCTAGTGGTTAAGGCAATGGGCTAAAAACCAGGAGACTGAAAGTTCTAGTCCCGCCTTAGGCATGAAAGCCGGCTGAGTGACCTTGGGCCAGTCACTCTCTCTCAGCCCAACTCACCTCACAGGGTTGTTGTTGTGGGGAAAATAGGAGGAGGAAGGAGTATTAGTATGTTCGCCGGCTTGAGTTTTTTATAAAAAATATAAAGGCGGGATAGAGAATGAATGAATGAATGAATGAATGAATGAATGAATGAATGAGTCATGACCAAGATGTTCCTGGTCGAATTCAGTTGCACAATACCGCAATGTGGCAACTGCAAAACATTTCCTTTTTATGTTGCATGGGCAAAGACTTCAATCATCTTTAAAACCCAGTAATCTAGTGATGCTGTATAAATAAAATTTGTTAAGGACTTAGCGTATAAATCAGTTCAATTCAACACGCAATGCAGCTTAATGTACAATGTACTATATCTCTAGGGTACTCTGTAGATTAAATAGAAACTGAAAATTCAACAGTTCCTCAAAGGCACCAGCACATTGTAATAACCACAGGCCTATAAATGTAGTGTACCTAAATATGCTGATTTAAGTTTATAATACATTCACGTTATCAGATTAAGTAGACTAATTCAGGGACAGAAAAGAAGTGGTGGAGTGGTGAGGGATGTCTTCTACCAGTTGAAGCTAATTTATCAGCTTCGCTGCTTCTTGAATAGGGCTGACCAAAACTCTTGTGATCCATGCTCTGGTCACCTCCCACCTAATGTGCTTTATATGGGATGCCTCTGAAGGGAACTTGGAAGCTACAGTAGATCCAGGATGCAGTAGTCAGGCTTCTGCTGGGTATCCCTTATTGGGGCCAGTGACACCAGTCCTGCCTCAGCTTCATGGGCTACAAGCTGTTTTCCAAACCAAATTCAGTGTGCTTGTTTTAACACAGAAATCCCCACACAACTCAGGACCTGTCTATCTAAAAGAACAAGTCTCCTATATTACAAGCAAGGAACTCTGTTCATCAGCTAAGGGCCTGCGGGGTGATGGCCAGGAAGGCGGCCAGGCAGAAATCAACAGGTCCAGGACCTTCTCTGTGGCAGCTCCAGTGTCATGGAATTCTCTGATTAATGGTCTTTGCCTTTCTGCACAGTTTTTGTGGCAATTTGGAAGGTTATTTTTATAAACTGGCATTTCCTTTAGGAGGGCCACTTTATATTATGCACTGATAGTTGTTTTAATACTGTGGTATAAGTTTTTATTGTTATTTATGTTTGCTAAATATTAACAATAAATATTTATTGTTAATTATCGTTGCAAATCAAGACAGGCATTGCTGGAAATGTACAGGTACAAATGTGATAATAAAGAAGTTCATGGCTCAGACAATTTTTTTAAAGATTATATCATTTATCATTTATTTTATATCATCAGGTCATATACAGAACAGAATCAGGATTTCTCTTTAAAAGCCCTGAGCAGTAGGTCTGCAGCTAGCCCAGGAGACAGGATCCCACCAACAACCTTTTCTTCCAGAAGAGGAATCTGATCCTTCACTTCTGAGTGATGCCGGAAATGGTCCAGCATGCTTTCTTGGATTACGTTCCACATCCACACTTTTTGCTGTCTCCTGCGTTTGGCAAGCAACTCACCACTTGTAAGCATGAGCTCCTGGAATTCTGTCATCTTATCCCATACATCCGAAATGCCTTCTCCAGTTTTGGCAGAGATCCGCATTACCTATTAGATTGAGAAGATAACGCACAATGTAATTACCTTTGGAGATGATTTGGAGAGAATTTACCTGATCCAAATTAACACTATCTATTGAGGGGTAATTATTTATTAAAATGTTTCACCTAGGTCACAGGGTGCAATACAAACCAAACAACTATCAACCAGTACTAAACATCAGGGCTGTACAAAACTTTTTGAATTCAAACTACCGTATTTTCCGGCGTATAAGACGACTGGGCGTATAAAACGACCCCCAACTTTTCCAGTTAAAATATAGAGTTTGGGATATACTCGCCGTATAAGACTACCCCTCTGTCCTGCCCCGCCCCGCAGCTGTCCTGCCCTGCCCTGCCTTGCCTCTGCCAAAAAAAGCTGCGGTCGTGAGGCGAAAAAGATCACTGCAAAAAGTGACAGGGGGGGGGCGCCCCGGGGTGGAAAATATCCACGCCAATCAGCTGTGCAGTGGGGAAGCGGAGTAGAAAGTAAAAAACTGCAGGGAGAAAACAGGGAAGCGGAGTAGAAAGCGAATAGCAATGCGAAGCGCGGCAGCGTGGGGTGTGTGTGTGAAGGAGAATATTGTGGGGAGGGGTGAGAAAGCTTTAATTATCTGGGCAAGGCAGAGGGGTGAAGAATACATTTCCAAGCTTTAGTGGAACAAACCATGAAGGAGGAGGAGGAGGAGGAGGAGGAGGATGAGGGTGATGGGGGGAAGTTTGAAAAAGCAGATCCAAGCGCAAAAGTTACTGAGTCATTTCAGCGGCGGCTGGAACAGTTTTCTTGACTCCGGCCTCCCTCCTTCTCGTTCTCTTTCCCTGGTGATGGATCAGTGCGGGGGGGGGGGGGGGGTCGGGAGGGAAGGGAGGAAACGGCAAGGGAGGGAGGGAGGGAGGGAGCGGAGGGTGGGACCAGAGGGGGGAGCGTTCAAGAGGAGCGGATTTAAAAGAGCGGGGGGGGGGTGGCTTTAAAAATAAATCAATTATGGGCGTGAATCGCATCACCGCCGGAAGAATTAACACGCGGGCATCTGTATACAAAGCCCCCCCCGCTCTTTTAAATCCACTTCTCTTGAACGCTCCCTCCCTTGCCTTCTCCTCCCTTCCCTCCCCCCCGTACTGATCCATTGCCAGGGAAAGAGAGTGAGAGAGGGAGGGAGGCCGGAGTCAAGAAAACTGTTCCAGCTGCCACCGAAATGACTCACTAACTTTTGTGCTTGGATCTGCTTTTTCAAACCTCCCCCCATCATCACCACCACCACCCTCTTCCTCTTCCTCCTTCACGGTTTGTTCTGCTAAAGCTTGGAGATGTATTCTGGGGGGGAGGGCCCGGGTGGAAAATCTCCGCGCCGATCAGCTGTGCGGCGGGGATCAGCTGTGCGGCGGGGAAGTGGAGTTGCACCCGTGCGGTGCGCCATCAGCGCTTCTGGGTTCCAGTGCGACACACTTGGGCCCCCCAGGTGACACAGTATTGTGCGACACACAGTTTGGAAAGCACCCGCCCTATAAGACGACCCCCGGCGTATAAGACGACCCCCGACTTTTGAGTAGATTTTCCTGGGTTAAAAAGTCGTCTTATACGCCGGAAAATACGGTATGTGGAATCTGAAAACTTTGTTCTGAGTTTGGAATTCAATCCAGCTATTTTAAATTTAAAGTGGGCTGTTTTGAGCAGTTTGGAAGTGTTTAAGCAACCCATTTCAAATGGAAACAGGATATGCTGAATTTGAAATGGTTTAACTTCAAAAAAAATTGGCCACCCCTAAAAACACATTTAAAATATGTAATATTAATAGGACAAGTGATATATATTCTGATACCTCTACACAGTTTATCAATTTATATCTAGGTTTAATTCAAGATGTTGATTTTTCAAGGTGAGCCCCACTTGGGCGATACAATGAGTACTTATTGCCTCCTAACTGCAATCTTATACTTACCTTCTTTTGGATTTTCCCCACTAAAATGGATGAGATGCATTTTTAGTAGATATATCTAGAACTGCACTATAAGTTATCAAATTCCTTGAAGAAGTTCAGATGATATTTTCTCATCCCTTATTTACTCTACTGACGTTTTGGAAACTGACATGTTGATCCTTTGTTTGAATGATCTGTTATTACTCCTGATTTTAAATTTGCCTACTTTATAGTTTTAGATGTGTATGTTTTATAGTTTTACATAAGAACTTAGAGCTTAATATAAAAGTTAACATTACAGTTAAAATACCTTGGAAAAAAAGACATCATTCTATAGATTCAGCTTGTAATTAGATGTGATACTAAAATATTAACACTCAGACTATTAGATAATTTTCAATATTAAAAGAATACAGTAGCCATTAGAAGTACACAGGATAATTATAATCCCAGGAGACAGATTTTATATACATATGTGTATGTCCCATACTTAACACCTCTCTCAGACATAAAACAGTAAAATAATGAATTGCACTTGGGAGAAATAGCATTTGGGTTATTTTATTTCTATTACAAACTACCTTGGGGGAGATATATGGTTCACTAATCATCACATTTGATAAGTATATCAAATGACAAATATAAATACATATGACAATGATCTACATATTCTTTATACATTCCCCAAACAATTTTAACATACTCACTTTTGGTCTCCAAACCTTTGAACGCTTATGAAGCAATTTCAAAGCACTGACATATTCTGCTTGAATTCTCCGTGCTGGCACAATGAGGTCTCCGTCTGCTTTGGTTATAACAACAAGATCTGCCATCTCGATGATACCTCGTTTGATACCCTGAAAAATAAAAATGAGATGTAGTAACCAGAATTTTTTTTTAAAGGATCTCTTCATTTTTATATAGAGTTCAAAAAGATAACCACTAATTTCTAACAACTACATTCTGGAGGGCGAATGCAAATGGTTAAATGGTTTATCTAATGTAAAAAAAAAACCCTGCATATTCACATTTGCAAGATTTCAAAAGAGAAACTAGTGTTATCCTTTGAAAACTGTACCAGAACTGGATATAGCCAAAACTTTTGTCATCCACTTAAATAACTCAGATGCATTCCTATAAAAATCAGAATTAGTGCTGCTAATCCTCACATGGTAAATTTATTTCAAATATTTTAGATTATCCATTTAATTAGTGCTCAGGACAATATACTAATAAAAATATGAACTACAAAAAACTGTTCAAAACTATCTGTTTAATATGCTAAATATTATACTACTTTTTTATTTTTGTTTTTATTCTTCTTGTCCTTTATTTGGTTTCTGATTACCTATATTGTATTTTATTGTTGTGAGCTGCCCAGAGTCACCTGGAGTCGGGCAGCACCTAAATTGAGTAATTCAAATTAAATTATATAAAACCAAGAATTAAACATATATAAAAGTACCAATTATTATTAAAGGAGTTGTTTTAAGGGCAAATAGGAATATTAAAAAACACACAAAATTATTATTAGAAATAATGAATTATTGCCCACTTCAAGTTGTATTCTCCTGGGGAATGTACAATGGTGAAAATTACAAGATCCTGACATAAAACCAGCAAGGGTTGGTAAAATGGACCACTACTTGTCATTTCTGGTAGACCAGCTTGAAATGAGCTAGTACTGAAGAGCTCTTACAGGTATGGTTTTGTTCAACTCAGATTTTCATCAAATGCAGCATCAGTACCTGTAACTCATCACCTCCTGCTGGTGGCAGCAGCAATACAAACATATCAACCATATCAGCAACAGCAAACTCCGACTGCCCCACTCCTGAGAAGGAAGAGCAGAAGTGGACTGTTCAGGTTCAAAACTTAAACTGCAAATAGAGAGAGACCCTCTCCCTGAAGAGACCTGCATGCAGACTGAATACTATCCTGGGGACCGATGAAATACTATTGGTACTTCATGCCTGCTTCTAATAGCATATTACTAAAGAGTTGCTGGTTTTAAACTGCACAAGAAACTCTCCTTGTTCAACCACCTTCAGCACAGGTGGGCAGTATTTTTGGCTAGTGGCTGCGCTTCTATATTTGCAGCTTCTGAGGGCTGCAGGCAGTTTAGCAATGATATTGGTCAAGGGCCAATGTTTTTATCCTCTAGTTATTACTTACTTTAAAAAAAAGTTAGATAGATAAACTAAAATCACTAATAATTATCAAATGTACTTTAGCCTTCCCCGCCCCCAAGACAGCCAACCACTTATGGTGGTTAAGGTGCTGGACTAGAAGTGAGGAGACCCAGATTCTAGTCCTCCTCAAGGCAGAGAAGCCAGCTGGTGACCTTGGGCCAGTCACTCCTATAAGCTCAAATCAACACTAGGCTCTGTTACAAGCCAGCTGAAAAACACACACACTCACACCCGTCACATCATGCACTGACAGCTTTGCTGTGTGACCTAGGCAAGCATGGTGCAAAACAACTGGACCCTGCAACAAGAACAACATTTTAGGTTTTTTTTTCCAAAAAAGAATGCAAAATTAAAAAAAAACTATTTCATTGCTGAATTTTTATGGTGTAATTTGGATGATTACGGTGGCCACAAAAACGGTTGGAGGAATACATGCGGCCCATGGGCTACCCACCTTGAGCTACAGGGCACGATGCCTAAAACCGAGAAGGAATTTCACTGACCTACTGTTTCAACAAGAACAATATCATAGCCTCCTCCTTCACACAGCAAAATGGCTTCATTTGTAGTCCGCGTTACACCACCCAATGTTCCTCTGGTCGGAGAAGGTCTGATGTAAGCATTCATATCTCTTGACAACTCAGGCATTCGTGTTTTATCACCCAAGAGTGAGCCTTAAGCATTAGACAAAGGAAAGATCAGCCATTCAAGTAAAAGAGGCTTTTGCCCAAGACAACAAAGACTTATTTTTCCAAAACAACTAGGCTACAAATATGGCTACCTGTGAAGGGGGCAAATGACAAAATGTACACTGTGCTGCAAGCTCCACCCCTTTCATACTTCCATCACGATATCACACACTAGTACATAGGGGTAGAGCTAGGCTGACCATACGTACCATACGTTTTGAACGGGACAGTACTGTTTTTTTCACATTTCCCGCCCGCCCCGTCGTTTTAATATAAATGTCAATTTTGTCCCGTTTTTTGAAAAACCTGTAAGGATGGAGGTTGGGTCAGAGGAGGAGGGCGAAGAGCCTGTTAGGGAAAGCGCAGGAAATGTCATTGGGGAAAGCGCAGGAAGGTTTGAGGGGGAAGCCGATCAGCTGGCAGAGAGCGGACTAGAAGTGAGTTCCCCGCCGCCAATCAGTGCACGAGCTAGGAGAGCTGAGAAGAGAGCTGCACAACGACAGCAGCGATTGGCTCCTGCTTGTCAGCGGTGGGAAACTCAGCAGATAAAAAGACGACAGGCACAGGAGCTGGTTGTCGGAGACAACCGTCCTGACTACCCTGCACCGACGCTCCGCTGACCTGCCCTCCTGCCTTGCCAAGCGCCTTGCCATTTCCGTGCCTTGTTGCTGCCGTCGCTGAGTCTGCCTCCGATCTCTGCTGGGATTCCGTGTCAGTCCTAGTGCTTGCCTGTTTCCTTGCTGTCAACTAGGAACGCTGCCTTGTTCTTAAGCCTTGCCTTGCTTCCACTTAGAACTATGAGTCAAGCCTCGCCCTGCTGCCAAGTATGAGTTCTGTCACTGAAGAATAATTGTTAGCTCAATATGTTCATGTAATAAAACTTTTTCATTTTAATGAAAACAAAAATCTTTTTATATATACAGTAATCTGTTTAAGGACCAGCAAATGGGTCTTAAAAACTCTTTAAAACTTTTTTTAATTGTCTTACTTTTTCATGAATATGGAATATTACGTAAGTTTAACCCCGTCCCATTTTTGCCATCCCAATGTCCCGTTTTTGTCTCAAGGAAATATGGTCAGCCTAGGTAGAGCTTGCTTTGTGATGTCACAATACACGTTTTGTCATTTTGCAGCTTGCTGTGGAAATCTCTTGCAGATGAATGTCCTTGGACAATAAATGCTTATATAAGATGTTTTCACCACACATGGAAAATACATCTACTAAATTTTAGGCATTTTTCCACCACTTTATCCTAATCAATACATTTGTAGGAATTTTATCAGAAAGCATGCAACTGCAGAAGAGAAGAGAACTTAATACAGTTCCTTCTATAATGTTTCTTTCATTAATAATACTAGCCAATGTAATACTGTTGAAGAATCTTTTATCTATCTTCTGTAAAGACACTTCTACTGAGCTTTCAGAATAAAACAAATTGTACTTTCAATAAAAATAATGGAACAATCATATGCATACCTAGAAGCCAATCCCACTATTTTTAATAAATTTTTCTCCCATTAACTATGTATTGGCTATAACAAATTCTATATTCATTATAAAAAGAATGAAAGATGAATAATGTTTTTGCAGACATACCACCAGTAGTACTAGAGGAAGGATCTACTGCCAGGACAGATACTTTGTGTTCTCTCTCAGTCAGCATTTTCCCAAAACATTCAATTAATGTTGATTTTCCAGCCCCAGGAGGGCCAGATAATCCTAAGGGGCAGCAACAACATCATCATCATCATCATCATCATCTAAATTTGACTGCACATTGTATTAGAAAAACAGTGAACACAATGATCAAGCTAAAACATTTCAGATATGCAGGCAATGTATTTGCTACATTCCAACATACATTCCAACATTCCAAGACTTGTGTTTTTTAACCACAAGTCTTTCTCCAAAGTTACACATTTATAGTTTTTCAATTTACGTACATCCGGCAACCCTTATGCAGCCTAGATTATGCTGCTCTACTGTTGTTGTTGTTGTTGTTGTTATTGTCAATGGTCGCTAGGGTATGGCTGTGAGGCAATGATGCCACCAGAGGAGAAGGGGCTCATGTTTCAGCCTTCCTTTCAGCATTTTAGGTTTTTCACTACTGGAGACTCAACTCAACTTAGATTTCTTTATATCTTAAAAATGATGAGTAAGATTGTTCCATTGTTATTTGGTAATTTGCTGCCAGATTTTGATGTGGAGGGGCACCAGAGATTGCAAAGGAGGAGCTAAGAGCTTGCATTCGACCCATGGATTGCCCCACTCCAGGTGTATATTATGAAACAAAAATACCAGAGATTGAATTAAAGGAATCACATTTTCTAAATAAACCTGACCTATTTTTTTTCCTCTACCCATAAACACATTATATAGAAGCATGTTTCATAGAAATGATAATGAAGTTTTCTGGAGTTAAGTAAACCAACCACTGGCAGGCTAAGAAGTCCCAAGCAGGCCATTCAGAGGGAGCAATTTTAGAGGCATTTGAGAGTAAGATGTCTTGAGATGACATTCTGCCTAGCTCAGTGATGGCAAACCTATGACACGCCACAATGTTTTAGGTGACATGCCAGCATTTACCAACACCCAACTGCCACGCCCCGGGAAGCCCCAGCCGCCCCAGCCCAGTCCCAGCTGCCCTCGCCACCTCCGAGAGCCCTGCTGCCCTGCCCTCCGCCGCCCCAGCTCACCTGGCCGTCTTCTTGCTCCCTCTTGCGCGAAGCCGGTTCCTGCTTTGCACGAAGCCAGCGAAAGCACGCCCCTTCACTCAAAGGCGCCCCTTCGTGCCAAGGCATACCCCTTCCTGGAGAAGCCACTTGCAATTTGTGCAAAGGGGCCCGAAGGGGTGTGCCTTGATGTGAAGGGGTGTGCTTTTGAGTGAAGGGGTGTGCTTTTGCTGACTTTGCGCCAAGCTTTGTTTTTTTGTTTGGGGGGGGGGTGAGTCAGCAGAGTCACATTAGGCATTTTCCAAATTTTTGACACACTGAGCCCAAAAGGTTCGCCATCACTGGCCTAGCTCCTGAGAGGCAATCCCTGAGAGGCAAGCTTCACAATACATTCAGCAATTCAATAGTATCAAATTTACATCATATAATAATCAACTTTTTAAACTTTAGAGTTAAATAAACTGTTACCATAGCAACAGGCAAGTAAGGATACTTTGAATCAGAATAGCAATAACTGCACAAACAAGAGAGAACTGACCCACTCTAAAGGCTAGTGGCTTTCCTTTATTTAACTGTTCCTGTTCTCGGTGGTGGGATAATACCTTCTGGAGAAGAACTTGGGCAACTTCCTTTTTCCTGCTATGTGTTGACTCTATGAGAGTAATGGCTTCTGCCAAACAGGCCCTGTGACCTTGGATCAGTCCACTGTACAGCTTGTTCAGAAGTCTTTGCTCCTTGTCAGAGAGCTCACATGTATGCTGTTCTGCTGCTGCTGGGTACCCCAGGCCAGATTTCAACCCCTTTGAAAACACCATCCTCCATGAACAAAAGGATTGTAGTGAATTAACTCGTTGGCCATGTGGAAAAGTAAATCCATAGCTAGATTTCCAGCAGAAATTTTTCCAAGAAGGCTTCCTAACGTTCTTAAGAAGCTGGTAGAGAGGAAACCGCAACAGCATTGATGATTTATTCATTTTGTTTCAGGCCAGAGAAGCCTGTTTTTGAACAGCCTAATAACAAAAGAAAAACATATGTTTTCAAATTTTCCTTCCTTATTTCCAAAATTCTACCACCATCACAACTCTGAAGTAGTCAGGTAATTAATCCAAAGTGCTCACTGAATTTCCATGGCTAAGAGGAGACTGCAGCCTCAGTCACCAGTCCTACTTCAACCATAAGATGAACACCAGAAGACTCTTCATAGCAGAGGTCTCCATTGAATTGCTTTTGCCATTTTTGTCAACCCAGAACCCCTGGATTTGAAATCCTTAAATTCGACCTGCAGATTTTCCAAACCATGTTGATTACTAAACTGTTGATATTTAAGACAAATTAGTTGAGATTTTGTTTCAAACAGGGCATAAGAAAAAAGAAAATTAATACAAGGGAAAGTTATATATTATTTTCTACATAAGAGGATCAACATCTTTGGTTAAAAATATCATACAGTATGTCACTGTCCCTGTTCATTTGAATTTGATATTGAAAAGTTAGCTACCTCACCAGTCTTAAATATTTTCAGTACTTTGCCACTATGGGTCATTGTGATTATGCTCCATAAGCATGTTCTTCTGTTTTCAGAATGAATGGTCCACAGCAGGGTTTCTCAACCAGGGTTCTGTGGAACTTTTAAGGTTCTGCGAGAGGTCACTAGGGGTTCCCTGGAAGATCATGATTTATTTAAAAAATTATTTCAAATTTGGGAAACTTCACATTAAAGAGGCAAGTTTCATTCTTTATTTTTAGTTCAAGAACACTGTTAATGCATATATACAGACCTACGCATGAAAAAATATAATAATTTTGTAACTTCTGGCCTATATTTAAGCCTGATTGTGCAGGGGTTCCCCAAGGCCTGAAAAATATTTCAAGGGTTCCTCCAGGGTCAAAAGATTGAGAAAGGCTGGTCTACAGTCTAGTGTTTTCCAGATACATGGAGCTATAAATTCCAAGATTCCCCGCCAGTAATACTGTTTGACCATGCTATCTAAGAAATCTGAGAGAAAGTTGCAGTCATACATCTGGAGGACATCAGAACTATAGATTAAATGTAAAAACCAAATAGATGTTCCAATACTCTGTTTTGATAATTGAATTTCTATAATGAATCAAGACTACTTTATATATATAAAGAAGCACAGTAAACTAAAAGCATTTCCTCTTACCTATCAGAAAATATTGTAGTCCAAAATACTTATTTAGAAGACTAGTTTACTAAATAGAACATATATTTGAACAGATTTATGGTGAATATTCCAAAGGTAATATGAAATCATACATGCAAGCATTTATCAGCTAACCCAGCATATAACAGCCTTATATTACAGAACACATTAAGGATGTAAAATTTAATGAATGAACTTCAAACATAAAATTAGATTACTGGAAACATACTGTAGCTACATAGCCTTACACCTAAGTACACACATACAACTATTTAAAATTCACTACTGAACATGCAGCTCCAGAAATAGACTAAAATTTACATGTTGACATCCTATTTAGAAAAAATGTGTGTCAACACCTGTAATTCTACTGAGTTGAAAAAAGCAGGATTTCAGCATTCCTAAAGGAATGACGAAAAAACACTGCTTTTTGAACACAAAAGGAATTAATCCTAAAATATGTTTTCAACGGACAGGTATTCATACTTTAATTTGAATAAATGCTACGGTCCATCATCATTCATTATAGCTTAATTCTATTTTGGAGAGAAATATGTGGGAGATTTCTACATACACAGGCTATGTCCAGACAACTGTGTGAACCCACGAGTAGCTGAATTCACGTATCATGGTAAACCATAAACGAGCAAACTCGTTGCAGCTCAGTACTTGATGTGAGAACCCAGCCAAAGTTCAATCTTACGAGCAATGCTGCATTAAAATCCAGGTGGCGTTCCATTCAACCTATGCCAAAGATTATTTGCTTCCCAAATATAAGAAAACAACTAACAGCTGTTCTCCTCTACTCACAAGGAACAAAGTTCACCACTGCCCGACACCCCAACCAAAGCACCTGAATCCTAGGCAGACATTCTCACGGACACGCGTACGCACCATATAGAAACGATCTCGCCTCGAGCCCTCACATCCACGCTATACCTGTACTAAAGTTCATTCCACTCTTCCGCCTGCCCTCTAACAATCTATTGGACTGCGCCTGCGCGTCGGTCTGGCAGATGGAGGACAGCGCGGCTTCCACGCAAGCGCAAGCAAACACATTACTCTCATTGGCGTTTGCGGCAGCGATGAGGAAGTCTTAGAGGACAGTTCTTTTGTCTGCGGACCGCACTTCCCGGACTAAGAATGTGTGTTTGGGTGTTTTATTCTTAATCTTTAACCACTCCTTCTTAGAGTGGGAGTGATTCATGACTGGGAAAGCTTCCGGTTCCCAATAATTGTGTGCATGCGTGCGTTTGTGTAAGAGTTTACTGGGTGAGTGGGAGGCGGGGGAGAGAGAGAGAGCGAGGCCTAACTGGGAGATGTTCGCTTTGGGGAACTTGCGGTCATGCTTGGAACCGAGCAAATTGGTTGGACTCCGAGGTTAAGCAGTGTTGGGACTAGTTAGTATTTATCTGAGAAACTATCCGGGAATATCAGAGGTATAAGCTAGAGTGGGAAGTCATTTTTTAAAGCCCCAACATTTTAAAAGATGACGAATGAGAAGCAGAAGCCAGCCATTTGGAAGAAGGCCGTGGCAAACCATCTTTGCATTGTTACCTCCCAAAATTGTAGACTTGACTTGAATCCTTTGCACGCAGACACGCGGCGCTCGCTTGGTTCTGAAGAAAGCGGCATAGGATTGCCCCACCCTTTCTCCTCCTCCCACTCTGCAGTAGGCTGGAAAGGGAGAAGGCAATTTTTGCGACTAGAGAGAGTAAGAGAACAGCCAAGAGCCAGGAGTGATAGGGAAGGTGAGATAAACAAGACGCACACGCACACATATATAAAATTCAGGGAAATGTCCATTTATGTTCTGTTACCTTTCACTTCTTCCAAATCTTCAGTTTCCATTCCTACCTAGCACTTGAACTCTACCATGTAGCTGGGAATTTTGAGAACTGTACTCCAGCATTTTTGAGGAAGGCTTGCAAATAGTTCCCAGCCTTCTGCTTTGCGGTTTCTGGTCCCCGGTTGGCAGATATTAATGCATTTGCCTGGTATAGTAGCCCGTAGCTGATTGAATAATCGTTTACTAACTTAAGCCATTTGCCTGGATTTGTATAGCACAATGAATCACAAATCACATTTTTAGCCTAGTTTATTGTTTTAGCCCAAATGTTAAACTCCAAAGTCATACATTGCTGTAAACCAGGGGTTCCTAAACTTTTTGCCATCACACCTCCCTTTAGTGTAATCTGAATCCCCTAAAAATCCAAAGACCAAAATGAACACAAATGAACAATGAAAAAAATACAATGAAACTTTGGGAAAGGTGGATTTGTTAACAACGTAACTAAAAAGTTCTTCACACCTCCCCTGGACTCTGTCTGCACCTCCCCAAGGGAGGTACACCTCACAGTTTGGGAAACCCTGCTGTAAACAATAATGGATTTGTTTTGTTTAGTGTTTTGAGTGAATCCAGCCTTCCTTTTCCCAATGCTACAACTTTACAGCCTTCCTGATCTGATGCATTGGGAGCTGCAAATCCTAGAATTCCGTCACCTTGATGCTCGGTGCCTCTGACAGTTGCCAATTTGAGGAGTAAACCAAAAAATCAGTATGCTAACGAAGACTTACCTTCGTATAATTGATTGTAATTATGCCTACTTTTAAAGTAATTATTCTACGTTTTGTTGAAGACAGGACAGAAAGCTACATCCCACATCTATAGGAACTTTTCCTTTTGTTCCCACGTCTTAATACTTGCTCATGCTTATTTATGAAAGGAAGATAATGTGGTAAACCATAAGGTATGATTTGCAACCTAGTGTCTAAACCAGAATCATATTAGTTAGTTAGTTTTGGTTTGCATCTTTATGAGAACATAGCCACTGAAGTTTGTCAATGGTGGATTGATGGATTAATGTGTTGTGTGACACAGCCAACATGTTAGGTAAATCACATGGAATTTATGGGGCTTCTTTCACAAAGAGTTAAGCACACAATTGCAGTTTTACATCATCTTTGTGTGTCCATACTTACACGACCATCCTACTATAGTTACTATATTCAGCATAGTCCACAAAATATTTTGCCTCTTATAAACCCCATTTGTAGTTATCCATTTTAAAATCCTGCAAATGGAGGTGACTTAGGCTGCAGTCCACCATACTTGTACTCGGAACAAATAATTCTTAGGAAAAAAGTACCATATGGTTCAGTAGGATTTAGTTAAATATCCTGCAGTGTTCGTAGATTAACCAGTGAACCAAGCAGGCAGGCAAGCAAGCTGGGAGGATACACATAGTTGCACAGAGTGCATTTTTTGGTCTAAAAGTAGTATTCATTCTTGCCACTTGATGGTGCTTAAAAGCAATTGACATTTTCACCTGTAGAAGAGATCATCTTTATGCAATGAAAAGGCAGAACTTACCCATTGTACTATTGTATGTACAGTAATGTTAAATGAAGGTGGTTAATAGCAGAATTGCTTCTTTTAGCCAAAAGGAACAGTGATTACTGTGTTTTCATGTGAATTGGCTGGGGTTCTTATGTTTATTTCATTATGTTATTATAAACTTCCTTATGTTGTTATAAGTAAGTTTCAGAGCTCTTTCATGATGCTGCCTTTTTTTGCATACATAACAGCTTCTAGATTTAAGCAGTTAAATTCCACAATCCATTTAAAGATTTTGATTAGATTTACATGGTATGCTAAACCATTGCTTGTAGAGCAAACCATGCCTTGATAGGGCTTTATGGATTTAAAAGAATCCTAAAAACACATTTGTCACTACTGTATAGCTTCTACTGTGTCTATCCTTTTTTGGACTATAATTTTATTATTTATTTATTGAACTAACAAAACGTCAAAGCAACAACTAAAATATAGTTAACATTTGGGATGTTGTGTGTTATGGATCATGGCTGGCATGACGGACATGATTAGTTACAAAGCACCTGTTTACTATTTATTTATTTAAATATGTAAGGCCACCCAACTCTGTTGCAACTCTAGGCAGCATGCAGTATTAAAACCCTTTAAAATACAAACATAAGAACAACAGATGTCTAGAAAAGAATCCAATCACTAAACAGAGCCATACAACACCCAAGAGGCCCATCACCCACCCTAGCCCAAGGCCGGGGGTGGGGGGAGACTCCATTTTTAAGGGCTCCTCTCAGCTGCACAGCTTTTCAGTAAATGCCTTTTAAAATGTCAGGACCCAGAAACACTGCTGGACCTAAGATTATTCTTGAGACTGTTCTTTTGTTTTGCAACATGCTAATGTCCCATTTGATTCTTAAAAATTAAAAATCTTTTTTAAAATCTGAAAAAAGAAACAAAATTAAGTGGGGCTTGAAGCCTCTTGGATTCCAAGAAGTACCCATGACCATATTGATGTCTACTAGTGCCACACTGGAGACCGGAGTAAAATGATTTACAGAAACAAAGGTTTCCAAAGGGAGAAGGGGAAAAAACACCACCTCTGCTGCTTTACCATGTAGTTACAATCATTTTGATTCTCTTCTCTTCCTGTGCTACTGTATAGCAATTTTTCAACACATTACTGCTAACGGGTGGATTTAAATTACCTAGTGATAGCTTGCATGGTACATCTCAAATTTATGGAGGCACCTGGCAGTTGTGCTCTGCTTATTTGCTATGAATCTATAAAGTACACATGTATAGAAATACCTGCAATTATTTCCTGTAATGTCCTGAACCAAGGGGGCATAATTTTAATAGGATAAGGTTCCCCAACATAGCAACAGTGTCCACAAACACCTCCTTTTGTCCCCCCAGGCTTCTAACCCCACCTGACCCCCACCTGACATTAAAAAGGATGTTTTAATTATAAAAATGGGAAGCTGGCACATTGCAAAGCAAAGTGTTTACTTCTAGCATTATTTTTCCAATAATGCATCTGAGACCCATAAGCATTTTAGAAAACAAAAGGGATGGGGAGACACAGCCCAGTTCTTTGAGTCTGCCCAGCTGTTCTGAAAAATAACCATAAGTAGGAGTAGGGAGTATGCTGCAGGAAGAAGGCATAGATAATATTCTGATAAATTTGTTCCTTGTAATTAGGCATGTCACTCATGGTAACCATTTTTCTGCTAATGTTGTAAGGGATATAACATTTAGGCTGTCAGAATCAAAGGCCTGACTTCCTCTCTTCCACCCACTCCCCCTCCCACAACAAAAGACAGACTCTTATATGCCAGACAAGAAAAGCATTCTTTAAAAAAAAAATTTTTTTTTTGCTTCTGGAAGATTATAATCCAATTTGACAATTGATTGAAAGGAGCCAAGTGAACAAAAGGAAGTCGTTCTCCATAGGATGGGTCAACGGTTATTTAATTAATGGAGTATTGTGATCTCTTGAAGGCTAAGAGGAACCATTTCACAGGCATCCACATTTAATCTTAAACTGGTAATCACAAATGTGTTTGGGGCCGGTGGGTGGGCAGAATGTTAACAATGGGATTAAAAAAAGGAAAGACCTGTAAGCAGCAATGGCAATTCATAAACACAAGAACTGGTAATAAGATTGTTAATGTGTTTAGGCAAATTATCACCTGTAATGGGACAGGAAGGCCTTGTCTCTATTCAAATCCAAAAGAACAGACACAAATAGTAATTAAACTATTCCTGGCTAGCAGCTCTTTTTGAAATTCTTGTGGAAAGAATGGAAACTTTTAAGCATCTTTAAGGTGAGTAAAATGTGCCTTTTAGTCTAGGGCAGGGTTTCTCAACCAGGGTTCTGTGGAACTCTAGGTTTCCATAAGAGGTCACTAGAGGTTCCTGGGAGATCACGATTTATTTAAAAAATTATTCCAAATTCGGGCAACTTCGCATTAAAGAGGTTTCATTCTTTATTTTTAGTTTAAGAACATTGTTAATGCATATATACAGGCCTACACGTGAAACGAATATAGTAATTTTTTAACTTGTGGCCTATATTTGAGCCTGAATGTGCAGGGGTTCCCTGAGGCCTGAAAAATATTTCAAGGGTTCCTCTGGGGTCAAAAGGTTGAGAAAGGCTGGTCTAGGGGCACCAGTCCCTTGAATCTTCAACTGAGATATTGATAGTGAAAGGTAGCATCTACATTTAAAATAAAATTGTCCATGACTTTGAAAAGATTGTAGCATCTTTGAAACGGGACATAAAAACGTATGTGTAGGTATGCTTTTCTTCATCTCAGCTGGTGGCTGACCTTGTCTGGGATTGGAAGCTGCTACGGCCTGATAAGCATTTGGACAGGAGACCCTGAGGGAACACCAGGGCTACAGACTAAATTTGTACGGTTTTTTTTTTTTTTTTTTTTTAGAAAAAGCAGATAAAGCAACAGACTTCCATATTCTCAACAGACTTTCATATTCTCAAGAAAACTGCTTGGATGTTACCAGAACTTGAGTTTGACTCAAAGGAGACTTGAACATTTTTATGCTTCCCTTTAGAGTTTTGAATCTAGCTACCTTGTGTCTCTGGTTACTGTGAATGGTTTGCACATTACACTACGTTTACCAGCCCTTTATAGAATAAAGCAGAAGTGTTTGGATTTGCACAATGTATTATCCCAAAAAACAAAGTTTATAAATCAAATGGCTTGATGTAGATAAATATTTAGCCAGAACCATACTTAACGTTTTGTATAAACCAGGCATTATTTTTTTAATGCAGTGAACATCAGACCATAATATGTAATCTCATACGTGGTTATCTGTGGTACTCTGGTAACTATGATGAATACAACATCGAACAAAAGCTTGGGAAAAATTGTAAAGAACTATTTCCCATTAAGTTCACAATATGAAACAGGACAAGGTACTCAAGTGTTAAGGAGTCATAAAGGGAGCTTTGGGTATCCATCCTTGCATGGTGATAATTTCAAATTCCTGTACAAACATTAACAACTCTTCATCTATCAACATTCATTTATCTCAAAACTAATAGGCATTTTCACCTTGATTATTAACAAAGTTGCATAAGAGATTGTTTTAATCAAAGTAAGCAATATGTTTATTTGAACTTCAATAGAGATGAACCCCCTAAGTTTTGGAATTTAAAAAAAATACTGAAAAAGTACTACAGCTTGAATGAATATAAAAACATTAGGAGAAACAATTAAAATGGTAAAAAAAATAACCTTTAAGTTTGAAACACTTGAATAGGTTGTTTTAAGTCGTCCCAACATGAGCTAACATCTGGTAAGTTGGCGAAACACAAAAGTCTTACAAAATGAAAGTTACTTCTGTTATGTGAACTGCATAAAACTGCCCAATTTTTTAAAGACTGTACAGTTTTGTCTTGAAATCTACAGACCGTGCAGTACACGACAAAAGCATTTATTGACCCACCCTTTCTCTATGAAGCTGCAGATGGCAGAAGTATCAGTTAATATTAAGATGAAGCCACTATTAAAAGTGAAATGCACACAGCAAGACTTGGTCTTGTTTTAACAAGCTATGTTTACAGTATAATTCTACCTGTCTTTGTCAGCTTCACTTCCCACCCACTTCCCCCAGCTATCTAATTTCTTGTCCACCTCTAAATTCCAAATACACTGTACATACATTTAGGAAAGAGCATACCTAAAAATTCTTGCAGCAGTATGGTCAGTACACAGTTTCAGAAGATTACACAGAAGCCTTTTCCAAGATAGCTACTATTACCAAGACTTTCAAATACTGATGCAAACTTTCCTTTAATTAATAGAGCATAACTGTCAATGATGGGTATTTATTTCAGAACACACAGTACAATGAGTGAGTCACATATTGTGCTGTTAGTGTGCTAAATAAGACTGCCTTGAGAACAGTGTTCAATTGACATTACATTGGCCATCCCTAGCTATTACAATCCCATCTAAGGATTGGAAAGAGATTACTATTGTGAAAATTGATTTTTTTTAAATAATTTAGTAACTTAGTGAGAGGTTTCTTCCTATCTAACAATTGGTCACAGATATCAAGTATAATACAGGCTGCTGCCAGTTTTGTACATGTGTCTGACTCATACATCCTTCAAGTACATGCAAGGCTCACTAGATTCTGAAGTTCAGAATCCTTTTAAGACACAGAAGAGATTGGGTTATGAGGAGAGCCCATCTGTGTAAGAACTTTATCCAGCCACTGAAGGGGACCATGCAAATGAATTTCAATCCAACATGGTGTGCTTGTGACATCTTGCCGGTGATATTCAGCTCCCCAACCCTAGGAAACAGAAAAGTATTAATGTTAGCACAGTGTGCCCTGATACACATATTAGCATCCTGATAATATAAAGGCAATAGGGAACACTAATAATTAGGCATTCTCTTTCCTTTTTAGTAAATTAAGGTGCATTCCCATATTATGCCCTTTGCATGTTTATGAGTAGTAGACTTAATTATAAAGCGTGGCTTGACAGAAAGGAGGCAGTTTTCCAATTAACTGAGTATATATAACTGATAGGTATGTACTGTAAATTTTCCAATTCCACTTCCCAGGAAAATAATATATGTCAATATATAAGCAATCGAAGAGAATATTTGTAGCTCAGGGTTGAACTGTGGAGGCCTTGGTGCTCTCTGAGCCTTGTTGTTTTCTTGCAGATGTTTCATTGCCAGGCAAGGCAACATCTTCAGTGCAAAAAGGGAGTGGAACTTGCTCTCTGTTTATATACCTTGGCTTGTCCTGCCTGTGTTGGTGGGGGTGTTGTACTCTCCTTGGTAGTTCCTTGATTGGGTTGTTGTTTGCTGCTTGGTTGATTGACTGAGTTAATACAACACATGGACAGACTTAACCATACTTTCAACTGGGAAACTGTGAGCATCTTAAACCAAGCCAAATCCAAAAATGCTAGAGAATTCCTGGAAGCTTGGCACTCAGACAAAGCAGCCATCAACAGACACATAGAGGTAAACAACATTTACATACCATTCATAAGAGACAACAGAAAAGCCAGAAGACCTTCTTGCCAGCAATCAACACCAGATAGGCAAAGATTAACAGCAAGATTAGCAGCAGAGGAGCAATCAAACAACACAATAGACCCTAATCAAGGAACTATTAACTCAGTCAATCAACCAAGCAGCAAACAACAACCCAATCAAGGTACTACCAAGGAGAGTACAACACCCCCATCAACACAGGCAGGACAAGCCAAGGTATATAAACAGAGAGCAAGTCCCACTCCCTTTTCGCACTGAAGATGTTGCCTAGCCTGGCAATGAAACGTCTGCAAGAAAACAACAAGGGTCAGAGAGCACCAAGGACTCCACAATATATAAGCAGTCCATGTTGTAGTTTCAGTTATTTGCATGGTGTCATACACTTTACTATCTAGAAAGCCAATTAGGTATGATCAAAGTGTTGGGCAGGCCCTGGGAAGACCCAGATGCTATTCACCCCACAGTCACAGAAGCTTACTGAGTGACCATGGGCCAGTCAGACCCATCTTCCTCACATAGCAGTTGCTGTAGGGAGAAAAAGGAGGAAGGAATGCTATGTACACTGGTCTGAATTCCTAAAGGAATAGCAGGATATAAATCTGACAAATAAATAAGTACATGGTTAATATCCATCTAATTACTAGAAATTATGTTCCAATGGATAAGACATTGCTAATAGGATATTATCTCCCAAAATTAAAACTGCCAGATTTTGTAGTGTCTTCAGTAGGAGCATTACTCTGCACTCCACTCCACTCCACTCCACTCTCCACTCTCCACTCCCCACTCCACTCTCCACTCCACTCCACTCCACTCCACTGGATGGCAAAGATTCCAACAGTCATTTGATCTGAAGTTCTGATCTAGATCCTACCTCAAAATATGGTTAAATAACTTTGCAAAGCATTCCAAAGAGGTGCTGGAATAAGCAAAGCATCTTTCTTCAAAGTATTAAAGCAGCTGTATCCTTTAGAAGGCTCATGCAGCTGCTTAGAGGGCTGTTTGTGACTGTTGTCAGGACACTTCAGCTGCCACAGCCAGCAATCCTTCCTTCCCCAAACACATTTAGTGCAGCTCCAGATTACCAAACAATTGGTGATCAAAGTTAAATTTTGAGGAACTCACTCTCTCTCTGTGTATGCATGCACACACGTGAGAGGAATTCAGTTGAGCTCTAAGATTTTAGGGAAATAATGCCTTTTGAATCTTACTGTTGGGCGTTCGAGCAGTGAAGTGCTAGCCACTTGAGCTATTGTTCTTTTTGTTTCTCCAGCTCAAAAAGTCACTCATTCACGCACAAAGACGGAACGCCTTGCTTACCTTTACAAAACTCATACGAATAGTGCACATCTTAGTGAGTTCGTACACAGTTTCAAAGCCATGGTTCACTGATTGAGCTAAAAGTTGAGCAAATTCTTGGTTGTTGAAAATTTTTAAGCTGCAGCCACTTGGAATTTTGCAGACTGTAGTTGGATGGAAGCCATGATGGTAATTGCAGTTTCGACTTTGCACAAATATACTACTGTCACTAAGGCACTCTGCATAGACTTCTCCGCCAACATAATACAGATGAACTCCTAGAAAAGAGACAGAAGATTGTTAGAATTTTTCTGAAATTGAGGCATATAACTTCTACTTCTGGCACAAATAAACGAGGAATCGCATATACCTTAATCAACTTAGCAGCTGCACAGAGACAGAACAGTTTTGGTTATCTGCATATACTCTTAAAAAGGTAAAGGTTCCCCCACACACTTGTGCAGTTGTGTCTGACTCTAGGGGCCGGTGATCATCTCCGTTTGTTAGCCAAAGAGCCAGCGTTGTCCGAAGACGCTTCCACGGTCATGTGGCTGCATGACGCGCGTGGAACGCTGTTACCTACCCACCAAAGTGGTACCTATTAATCTACTTGCATTTGCATGCTTTCGAATTGCTAGGTTGGCAAGAGCTGGGGCGAGTGCGGGAGCTCACTCCGCACGCAGGGCTAGGGATTCGAACCTCCGAACTTGCAATCTTCCGATCAACAAGCCTGGTGTCTTACCCACTGAGCCACCACACCCCTTGCATATACTCTTAGACCTAAGGATTTCCTCAATTATGAACTATAGGGATACTTCTAGATATCTGTTTTGGCAGCCTAAAACTATCAAAAGACAAGAGGATCAAATCACATTTATTAACATAACCAATCAAGTAGCTATTTGCAACTAGACAAAACTACAACTTCCTCATGATGCCTAACAGGGGTTGCAAATGTCTTACACTCACCTGGAAGAAAACCTTTTTGTCTACTATGTAGTCAACATTTCTGTGTTACCTGTGAGTGGCAGCGGGGAAAAAAGATCTCTTCCTTCTACATACTTCTGGCTTTTTAAAAGCATTTTGGGCACAACTGTGTGCTAATGCTTCCCTTTTCAATAAATACCTTTAACCATCCATCAAAATTACCCAGGAAATTATTTTTCCATAGGATTCACCCAAAGTCTTCACCATTAAAAAAAGATTCTAGAAAAAACCAAATTGCATAAAAGTCCAAATCACTACCATCCACTTCAGTTCTTAAAAGAAAGGATGCAACATGCCACTGAATTTATATAGTTTTGCAAATTCAGATGAAACTTGTTTGCCTTTTTTTAAAAAAAAACCTTAGAAGTTCTAATTTGCAATTCTGGATTGGAAACATAGGCAACTCCAACTGCTTTCCCCTTATTCTTCATCTATTATTATACAAACTACATCAATACTTCTGTATTCAGGAGGCTCAATAGTTATTTCAGCTCCAATAATAAGAATCTACTTTACCAGTAAGTCCACCACTTCAGCCATAGCTCAGATTCTTTCCAAGTTGATTCTTTCCAGAAAATGTTGTAGCAGCCTTCCTTAATCTGCACCCTCCAACCGCACTAGACTATACTCCTCACTATCCCATGATTAAGTTTTTCAGAGATAAACCCATCACATTAGGAGGGTGTAATCCCATTCCTACAGGTTGCTAGCATTTTGCAGAGATAAACAATGTTGTATGTATAGTGATGTTGAATACATTATTTCTCAATGAAGCCTTAAAGCTATTAAATGTAGCTTGCATCTCCCCTCCAATGTACTGACATGATCAGGACCAACAGTACCTTTGCCAATATGCCGCCTAGTATTCTCAATAGTAGAATTCCGGTTAACATTTGACAAGAGCCCCAGGCAAAACCTGTTCTTGTTGTTTGAGGGATCAGTGAAGCCATCCACCAACACACTTGTGGAAGAGGCATGGAATGCCTCTCCAACACGATTATTGAGTTCATAATAGACAATAGAGCACCAGTGTTTTGGCTCTTCATAAGCAACTGCCTGAACATCTGCAACAGAGGAAAAACAGAAATCAGCAATGCTGGAATTAATGAGTTCCTGAGCTTTAAAGTTTCATTTATTTATATTCACTGTGTAGACTTTGGCTTAAGATCATGGGGAAAAATCTAGTTGTGTAGCTTCTAATTAGAAATTCTCCCACAGTGCCCCATTATACAATATATTTAAACCATATTAGTAATTCAATCAAAGCCTTCAAAGCTGAGAAAAGAAGAGGAGGAGGAGCAGGTACTTGAGCAAGCCGTGTGAAGATTTTTTTAAAAAAGAACAGTTCTTCTATGCAGCTTTGCATGTTGACTTACAAAAATAAAGGGTGCATAGTACCTTGAAGACCAACAAGCACATTATGATGTAAATTCTTACAGAAAGTAGGTTCTCTTCCTAGGAATTGATTAAGTCTTTAAACTGCCACCATACTTAGTCTACTGTAGTAAAGTAAACACGTAATTATGTATCTATTATTACAGTTCCTTAAGTAATGGCTAGGTTTAACCATGGTTTACTGAATGACCGTTCACACAATATAGTGAGGAATAAACTGTGTTTTACAAACCACAATAGTTGAGTGTATACAGAACCCAAATCCAACCCATGTTATGAGTTATTGCAATATATAAATCTCATAAATGACTTTTAATAAAATATAATGGAGTTGTATTTCCAGAATGTTTATTTAAGAGGTACATTTATCAATGTTTTCTTTTTTTAATAATAGCACTTCACAGGTTTCAGCTAAGGAAGAATTCCAGTCAACAATAACTGATCCTTCATCTCAGCAACAAGAACTGCCCCCGGCCAGAAAAAAAATCCCCTGCTTCCCTGTTCAACAAGGGGATAAACTGACATAACTATATTTATGCAGCTACAAGTACAATGAAGACATAGATCTTTGGGAGCACTGATATAACAAAAGGAGTAAATCTCCTTTTGCACTAAATTTTCAGGCTGCATTAAAATTCATGCAGCCAATTTGATTTTGATGAGCTTTTAATTTACAATCTCATTAAAGTATTAAGAGGGAAAGTGCTGCTTTGTAGTGAGTGGCAACAATAACCTATTTCTCACCCATAGAACCACACATTTAAAGGAAGATGATTCTGCTTCTACTGGCCAAAGGAACTGATTGCTTCCGGGAACTCTTGCCTTCCTTTTTGATAGTCATCTTTACCCAGAGTAACTCTAATGTAACTAAATGGATCAGTACAACCAGAGATATGTCGGTATACCATCGGAAGATGGGACTCCCAGGTCGGAAGATGGTCAAAATGCTACTGGGGAGGAACAGAGGATACGTTCAACTAGCCCCAGATGTGATGACGCAGCTAGCTCAAAGCCGAAAGGACGGCTAGCGGCCGACGGTGCTGGTGGTGAACGACGAATCCGATGTTCTAAAGATCAACACACCATAGGAACCTGGAATGTAAGATCTATGAGCCAGGGCAAATTGGATGTGGTTATTGGTGAGATGTCAAGATTAAATATAGACATTTTAGGTGTCAGTGAACTGAAATGGACTGGGATGGGCCACTTCACATCAGATGACCACCAGATCTACTACTGTGGACAAGAGGACCACAGAAGAAATGGAGTAGCCTTCATAATTAATAATAAAGTGGCTAAAGCAGTGCTTGGATACAATCCAAAAAACGATAGAATGATCTCAATTCGAATTCAGGGTAAGCCATTTAACATCACAGTGATCCAAATATACGCCCCAACCACAGATGCTGAAGAAGCAGAAGTAGATCAGTTCTATGAGGATCTGCAGCACCTACTAGATAATACACCAAAAAGAGATGTTATTTTCATTACAGGAGACTGGAATGCTAAGGTGGGTAGTCAGACGACACCTGGAATTACAGGCAAGCATGGTCTGGGGGAACAAAATGAAGCAGGACATAGGCTGATAGAATTTTGCCAAGACAACTCACTGTGCATAACAAACACTCTCTTCCAACAACCTAAAAGACGACTTTATACGTGGACTTCACCAGATGGTCGACACCGAAATCAGATTGACTACATCCTTTGCAGCCAAAGGTGGCGGACCTCTATACAGTCGGTAAAAACAAGACCTGGAGCTGACTGTAGTTCAGATCACGAACTTCTTATTGCAAAATTTAGAATCAGACTCAAGAGAATAGGGAAGACCCACAGATCAGTTAGATATGAGCTCACTAATATTCCTAAGGAATATGCAGTGGAGGTGAAGAATAGATTTAAGGGACTAGATTTAGTAGATAGGGTCCCAGAAGAACTATGGACAGAAGTTCGCAACATTGTTCAGGAGGCGGCAACAAAAAACGTCCCAAAGAAAAAGAAAACCAAGAAGGCAAGATGGCTGTCTGCTGAAACACTGGAAGTAGCCCAAGAAAGAAGGAAAGCAAAAGGCAACAGTGATAGGGGGAGATATGCCCAATTAAATGCAAAATTCCAGAGGTTAGCCAGAAGAGATAAGGAATTATTTTTAAACAAGCAATGTGCGGAAGTGGAAGAAGACAATAGAATAGGAAGGACAAGAGACCTCTTCCAGAAAATTAGAAACATCGGAGGTAAATTCCAGGCAAAAATGGGTATGATCAAAAACAAAGATGGTAAGGACCTAACAGAAGCAGAAGAGATCAAGAAAAGGTGGCAAGAATATACGGAAGATCTGTATAGGAAGGATAATAATATTGGAGATAGCTTTGACGGTGTGGTCAGTGAGTTAGAGCCAGACATCCTGAAGAGTGAGGTTGAATGGGCCTTAAGAAGCATTGCTAATAACAAGGCAGCAGGAGACGACGGTATCCCAGCTGAACTGTTTAAAATCTTGCAAGATGATGCTGTCAAGGTGATGCATGCCATATGCCAGCAAATTTGGAAAACACAAGAATGGCCATCAGATTGGAAAAAATCAACTTATATCCCCATACCAAAAAAGGGAAGCACTAAAGAATGTTCAAACTATCGAACAGTGGCACTTATTTCCCATGCCAGTAAGGTAATGCTCAAGATCTTGCAAGGTAGACTCCAGCAATTCATGGAGCGAGAATTGCCAGATGTACAAGCTGGGTTTAGAAAAGGCAGAGGAACTAGAGACCAAATTGCCAATATCCGCTGGATAATGGAGAAAGCCAGGGAATTTCAGAAAAACATCTATTTCTGTTTTATTGACTATTCTAAAGCCTTTGACTGTGTGGATCATAACAAATTGTGGCAAGTTCTTGGTGGTATGGGGATACCAAGTCATCTTGTCTGCCTCCTAAGGAATCTGTATAACGACCAAGTAGCAACGGTAAGAACAGAGCACGGAACAACGGACTGGTTTAAGATTGGGAAAGGAGTACGGCAGGGCTGTATACTCTCACCCTACCTATTCAACCTGTACGCAGAACACATCATGCGACATGCTGGGCTTGAGGAATCCAAGGCTGGAGTTAAAATCGCTGGAAGAAACATTAACAATCTCAGATATGCAGATGATACCACTTTGATGGCTGAAAGCGAGGAGGAGTTGAGGAGCCTTATGACGAAGGTGAAAGAAGAAAGTGCAAAAGCTGGGTTGCAGTTAAACCTCAAAAAAACCAAGATTATGGCAATGAGCTTGATTGATGACTGGCAAATAGAGGGAGAAAAAGTGGAGGCAGTGACAGACTTTGTATTTCTAGGCGCAAAGATTACTGCAGATGCTGACTGCAGCCAGGAAATCAGAAGACGTCTACTTCTTGGGAGGAGAGCAATGGCAAATCTTGATAAAATAGTTAAGAGCAGAGACATCACACTGACAACAAAGGTCCGCATAGTTAAAGCAATGGTATTTCCTGTAGTAACCTATGGCTGCGAGAGCTGGACCATAAGGAAGGCTGAGCGAAGGAAGATAGATGCTTTTGAACTGTGGTGTTGGAGGAAAATTCTGAGAGTGCCTTGGACTGCAAGAAGATCAAACCAGTCCATACTCCAGGAAATCAAGCCAGACTGCTCACTTGAGGGAATGATATTAAAGGCAAAACTGAAGTACTTTGGCCACATAATGAGAAGACAGGATACCTTGGAGAAGAAGCTGATGCTAGGAAAAGTGGAAGGCAAAAGGAAGAGGGGCCGACCAAGGGCAAGATGGATGGATGGTATTCTGGAGGCGACGGACTCAACCATTGGAGAGCTGGGGATGGTGACGGCCGACAGAAAGCTCTGGCGTGGGCTGGTCCATGAAGTCACGAAGAGTCGGAAACGACTGAACGAATAAACAACAAACAAACAAACTCTAATGTACATGACTGATACTGTCTGTTTACACATGACATTACTTTCATCCAAGGACCTTGAGGCAATGTAATGGGCTTCCTTGCATTTTATTCTCATACCCATCCTATAAGGTAGATTCAGAATAAAAACATGGGAGTAGTCCACCATTACTCAATGACATCCATGACCAATCCGGTTTGAGCCTGCTTCCCCCATAGTTATTTGACACATCATAACTGCTTTCCACAATATGTGAACCCAGACAAAGGTTTTTTGTTACAGGTAAGGATTTACCAATACGTGATTCAATATAAAAAAGGGAGAGTTCCCAATATGGATTGACAAATGAAACTGAACAGCTGGGTTCAAACACTATGCTAAGCCATGGTTCATTTAAAAATGGTTTATTGAATAAACTACAGATGGCTGGGGTGGCACAACATGTTAAGGATAGGCCAAGTGCTGATGCAAACAATTCATGGCATTTTTAATCCTTTCAAGTTACTGTTAGGCAGTCTTTAATTATTAGTAACTAGGTGCACTCTTCACAGCAAGATGCCAGTAACTATTACTGCTGCACAGCTTTGCCCTAGTTCTCAAACTCAGGAAGAAATCCTGCCAGCTGGCCATTCCTGAAGAATGAAATCATCTCTCTCTCACACACACAGGCAGATTTCATAGGAACTTCCTCACATTTGCCTTAAGTCATGCAGAGCAGGTGCGTTTTGTCTCTCCATTCCCAGCATGAGCCAACAATAGGAATTACCCAACTTCATTGACAGGATGCAGCTTGTTAAGTAAAATCTCTTAAGACTAACAAATCTTCGCAAGGAATGGGCCTCCAAATGTCTGTAGCTAGAGAGCACTGGGGCTTGCATTTATTGCTAGTGCCCTTCATAAACATGAACTGCAGCAGACCTTTTTGAAAGGCTATTAAACAAAGGATGTGACCATACACATCAGGTAGAGGTACAGGGCAGAGATAAGAGCTCACTGAATTACCGGAAACAGGTGTGGAGTAAACAATGTGAATGGAAAGAAGAGTAAGTTTCCCTTTCATAAACTGAAAAGAAGAAGGGAATTTGTATCATTCTAATTACTAGTATATAATTACTAATATTACTTGTAGGAATTAGGTTGACAACTTTACTCTTTCTGTATTCTTAAGGGCAATCTGCTTCACCTAACCTGCTCTCTGCCAAAAAATATAATCCAAGATCCACAGGTAGTAAGACAAGCAGCCTAATCGGATTCCAATTCTAGCAAATTTATAATACTCCCCTGAAGCTGGTGTAACTGGGTCTAGCTGACATCCAACTCTATACAACACAGCCCTGGTGCCAGATATAGCGTGATCATATTCTTCAACTCAGAGCTGATTCAACTAGACCTCAATGGGAAGATTATTGGGCATGTGCACTTGTCTCTTTCCCCCACATAACTAATTTGTGGCAACTCATACCCTTAAAGACTCAATGAGCAAATCTCTCAGCTTACATGGATGGAGGAGGGGGGCAGTTCTAAGGAATGAAAAGATTTCAGGGTCAAGATACAGAACATTTACAAAAATAAAAAGTATGCAGAAAATCTTCATGGTTAAAGCAAAACACTGATAAATTTGCCTTTCTCGGCTGCAAGGACTACATACAGTGAACAGATCAGCAAAACCACCAAGTGTTTGTGTTTATCAACTAAAAGCTTGCTTTAAAGCAGAGTAACACCAAGAACTTGTTGCTCACTCTTATCTTTCAAATACTTTCCAGTTCCTTATTAGGCTTAGTAACAGCCAAGTTATCCAGGTGGTTGCATATCTGGTCTCAACAGCTTGGTAGGGCATGTTGTGGTTGACCTATCTCCAACTATCGCAAAATGTGTGAGCATATATTGAATACTAGTGCTCAGTTAAGTGTAACTTTGTCTGTTGTACCATTTTGGACAAATCTTAACATAAGAATCCTATTTAGCAGGAACTTAAGGCAATTAATACAATGTAAATATAAGACAGGAAAGAAGGAGTGCCGTAGACATATGTAAACATTCTGCTTATTTGAAATATATATAAAGTGTCACCTCCTCTGTTTACTTCCAAAGGAATTGAAGGTGCCATCATATTGGTATCCATGGGTTGTGAACCATCCTGGGTCATCTGATCTTCTGGAGGTAGGTAAGCAGGAGGGGGAGTATCAGCTAAGGTGAAACAAAATACTGTTATTTCATCTTTCTACTTAATCCATTTTATGGAAAGTGTTAAGCTAAGTCAAACTACCACCTACTTATAATAATAGGAGAAAGTCACCCCATTTCCTACCCATCTGTGTTAACAAGGCTAACACAGAAGTTATTACTCTTTGATTAATGAATTTTGCTTAAGTTTTCTTAAGTTTTCAGTGGAGACAAAGGACATTAGTATAAGGCTTACTTTTAATACCACTGGTTTGCAGCCACAGGTGAGTATTTCTATTTTATTTTTATGCTAAAAACATTGCCCTGATGCTTATTTTTAACATTCTCTTAAGCCAAGGGTATGCTATTGTCAACTGAACACACCCTTAGGTTTCAACACCCCAAATGTATAAAGATAATTTGTGGGAACTAAGCATTTACTTACTGCCGGGGGAGGTTACCATACTACCATCTTAGGAAAGGGACAGAGACACATTCCCAGGACAATGATTTAATGTCATTCTTGTTTAATTTTCCTATCAAGTCATTCTTAATTTTCCTATCAAGAACACCCTTTGCTATTAAGGTGGCTAAACAAAGTTGTATCTCCTTTCTGAAATAATGAAGAATATAATGCTAGAGCAGAGCTTTCCAAACTGTGTGTCGCGACAAAAAAGTGTGTCGCCACACAGTCTGGTGTGTCGCCACACAACCCAGAAGCGCTGATCATCATCAGCGCTTCTGGGTTTTCCCGCGGCGACACACCAACTGCAGTGCGCAAAACCCGAAAGCGGCAGCAGCGCTTCCGGGTTTTTGCGCGCTGCCGCACTTCCGGGTTTTCCCGCGGCAACACACCAACGCTGGTTGGTGTGTCGCCGCGGGAAAACCCGGAAGTGCGGCAGCGCGCAAAAACCCGGAAGCGCTGCTGCCGCTTTCGGGTTTTGCGCACTGCAGTTGGTGTGTCGCCGCGGGAAAACCCAGAAGCGCTGATGATGATCAGCGCTTCTGGGTTGTGTGGCGACACACCAGACTGTGTGGCGACACACTTTTTTGTCGCGACACACAGTTTGGAAAGCTCTGCTGGTTGGTGTGTCGCCACGGGAAAAACTTTGGAAAGCCCTGTGCTAGAGTACATATATTATAGCATTCTGTAGTGACTACTGCCTTCTTCTAGTCACTTAAATCCAGTTTCTGGATATCCAAGACTAAATCACAGTTTAGTACAGTGTTTCTCAAACTTGGTGAGTTTAAGATGGTTGGACTTCAACTCCCAGAATTCCCCAGCCACCTTAAACTCTCCAAGGTTGAGAAACACTGGTTTAGTAGAAGCAGCTAAGTGCTTTTTTTAATCTACTGAACTGGGAATAGAAGTGCAACTCTATAAAAAAAATTATATAAAAAAAAGATTTCTGACTTGAATAATAATTTAAAACTTACTGCAGAGCTGTATGTTCTAATTATGAATGCTCACATTACTTCAAAAAAAGTTTTAGTTGGTGAAGAACTTGATGATCTACCTTCAAACAGCTGGTGGGCCCGGAACACACTAACGCCTCATGATCTCATGAGACATGTTCTCCACTTTAATTAAGCACAAATAGCTTGGCTGTATACAGTCATTGCCAACATATCACTTCATCCTGTATCCTCTCATGATTGAGGGAAAGCCATCTACAGTATATGGGATGCTATATATAAACTCGACAAAGCCTAGGTAATGCTAGTTAAGGAAAATTGAGGTAAAAAAGAAAAAAAATGAGTCTTGTCCAGGCCACGAGGATGGCAGTCTGAACAAAGCAAGGCCAGAACCTATCCTACCAGAAGGAACATCCAAATCCCTTCTAATTCTGCTTCTGGAATGAGAGGGGTCTGTTCACTTCAGAATGCCTTGGTTCCACTGCAGGAAAATGACGTGGCTACTAGAAAGCACATTTTATCAAAAATTCTGGGAACATTTTATTAGCTTAACGAATGCACCAAAAACACTGAAACATAACCCCTTGCATTTCCACTCTGCCTCATGCTAGCCAATGGGCTGTCCCAAGACCATTCTCAATGCTGAGAAGCTGCTGCTGAGGCTTTTCAGAGGGAGCTTACCTGGCATCTGAAAAGGGCTTCCTGGGTCAGAGCTGGCAGGCGAATGGGGGTAGGTGCCGCTGCTGCTTCCAGGGGAATTTGGATAGCTACTGTTGGGTGAATGGGGGAAGGGGTGACTGTTGGGTTGCTGGAAAGAGTCTGGAAAAGTAGCATTGTGTGGCATGTGAGGCTCGTTTTGTCCCAAGTTGCGAAATTGAGCCAGGAGACTGTGCTGAGGGTTGTATTCACTGTGTCTAGGAACAAGCACAGGAGGAAGAACTGGAAAGAAAAGAGAAAGGGGAGGCTGAAGACAAGTTCACTCTATAGCTGTATATTCATAATTTCACTTGCAGTTAATGAGGAACTCAGAGTTTAGGAACAAGCAGGTCTAAGCAACAGTATTTCCTTGTGTCCAGTTACAGTACTACATAACTTAAATTCTTGGCGGATGCACTGACTGCCAGTGTCCCAAAGCCAGAAGTTCAGTTTTCGCAGCAGCTGGAAGAAGGAAGGTGGTTAGGTTTGCAGGCAGAGTGGGGAGAACTGCGAAGAGACAGACCATGCTGCTTGTGCATTCCATTATGAAAACCCAGAACCCATATAGATCTAATGCCATATATTTAACCCATACAGATCTAATGCCACATATTTAATTCAGTTTTGCTCTTAATGCTTAGTAAGTTGTAACTTTTCCAATGAAGAAACACTTTTGAAGACAATGTAAATTCTACGCAGGCTGTGAACAAAGTGAGAAACAACAGCTGAAAGTTTATTTTTAGATTAAGCAATGTGTGGAAGGCTAATATTAGAATAATACTCATCAACTCTAGGCCAAATTGCTTTATTTTGGGGAGAAGTTTAAATATTCTCCCATTCAGCTGAAGTGAGCAGATGGAGACACCACTGGCTCACAGCTCAGGACTTGAACTGGTATGTGTAAGTGCATGTAAACAGATGCCCATTACAAAATTAAAAACTTGAATTTAAGTACCACCCTTTGCGTGAACGTTAGAGCTATCCTACTCTGTTCAAGTTTGTTAACTTGGCAGCTAAATTCCATCAGCTTCCATGGAATGTATTGTATAGGATTTTATTCCATTCTTATATCATCTCTACTTCTGAAAAACAAGCCCAGGGGATGTATAGAGAGACCCATTTAAGGAAATGTGTTATGGGTCTACTCTGAGCATGATATTTGGATCTACCCCACTATCTTCCCTGTCTAAAAATGCCATTTGTAGATAAATATAACACTGAGACTAAAGCTGCTTTTTTATAGGATAGTATTGCTGTTACACCTCAACTGCTTTCCAGGTATAAAGGTAACATCAGAAATGTCTCCAGTGATGTTGGCACGAAGCTTTACAAGCCACCTCCCACAAGACCTTGCCATGGAGAAAGGTGCCTGAGAAAATTCTAATCACTCCTGTATGTGTGACATGGTGCCAGTTCCACCTCCCACCCCCGGGGCCCCTGCCCCACAAATATTAAGCTGGAATGGTGGCTAAGCCTCGCCATTTGGAACTGGGAGTGCTCAGACTCTTCTGACAACTAAGTGCGCATCTCTCAGTTCTATAGATTTTCCCACCTTCTCTAATGTTTAACCAAAGGCATGCAAGACATTTCAAGTCATGTAATTTTATAAAATTTCTACAAAAGCTGGAAGAGAATCTGCAGTGTGCTTTTAATACAGCCACTTCTTTTGGATTTCTAGTCAGACTTTCCAAGGGCATAAAGACACTAGATTCTCCACATAAACTACAGACGAAGGCAGAAAGAAGAGAAGCGTCACTTCTGGCATATTTTTCCCCTAACAGCTCATGCACATTATGCCACTAATTTCAGGCTCCATTATTATGCTGTATAGCATCACGTTTCCCCTTCATAAAAAACTAATTTACAAAGATCCTAGGTAAGACCAATTAAAATCTCCATGAAGTATGCATTCAGAAGAATTAATAAATGGGAAGAGAGGTCCTGCCCTAAAATGGGCATAAACGTTAATATGGGCCAGGCCTAACAGATTGACCTGGGTGCCATGATAGCATCTTTGAAGGAAAGTACAGTTCCTTCATCTACAGGCTCCAATGAACCAGTTCATATGCTACGCTAAACTTTTTTTCTCTGAATTTGTCTAAACATTTGGCTAAACCCCAACTATGTGTGAATCCAACCATTTGTAAACCATTGCTTGTGGTTTAGTATGTTATGTAAACCCCACCAATTGTGGTTGATGCAATAAACCAGGGATGTTGTTTGAACTAGATCAATGATGGTAACTGTGTTCAGGGAAATACATATTTTTAAATTGTAAAGCTTGATCAGGTTCAAACCCTTCACTGTAAAGGGCTAAAAATGCACATAGCAGGGGAGAATGCTGATTTTTAGAAGTTGCTGCCAGCCCAGGGGAAGAGATATAATTGAAGAGACAGCATGAGACTTCTGCTGTGTTGAGCCAAGCACACCTGTTGCCACAAAGCAAACAAGAGGCCCACATCTGCTCTTTGGAGAGGCCGTGACCCCCTGGAGGGTAAAGCTGTAGAGGTGTTAACTCTTGCCTGGACTAAAGCAAATGCTCTACTGTATAGAGCACTATTCCATCTTGGACTTAAGCAGTCTTCTGGAGCGCTGCATTTTCCAAATATGAACTTCCAGAATTCTCAATCAGTGGGTATGCAAGCTGGGAATTTAGGAAACTGTTTCCAATGGAACTATAGGACACCAGGTTATGGAATACTAACCTAGAGCAACTCTGTAGCTGGTTAGGTCTGCTTTCTTTCATCTAGTATGGGTTAGAAATCAAAACAGACTTTTTTGTAAAGCACAGTACTGTACTGCCAAAATACGAAAGCTTTACAGTGTATTGGCTCATTCACAAGCAAGCTAATTTTATTTATTTATTTATTTATTTATTTATTTATTTTATTGTTTGATTTATATCACCGCCCATCTCCCCCCACAAGGGGACTCTGGGCAGTTTACAACAAAATTGATTAATTAAAAACATATAAAATACAATACATTATTCCAATTTAATTAGATATAAATATATAAAATCCAAGAGGTTATGTTATTGTTTAAGGAACTCTATGGTGCCAGCCACCTCCAAGAGGAGCTATTACCCCCCCCCATCCCAGGCGAGGTGGCAGAGCCAGGTCTTCAATTGCTTTCGGAAGGTCAGGAGTGTGGGGGCCTGCCTCACCTCCAGGGGGAGAATGTTCCAAAGGGCGGGTGCCACTGCCGAGAAGGCTCGCCTCCTGGATCCCGTCAGATGGAATTCTTTTATAGACGGGATCCGTAGCAAGCCCTCTCTGGATAACCGGGTGGGGCGGGTCGACGTTCTGGGGATGAGGTGGTTCCTTAGGTAACCTGGTCCCATGCCATGTAGGGCTTTAAAGGTAACAACCAACACCTTGAATTGCACCCGGAAGCAAACTGGTAACCAGTGCAGCTCACGCAGCAGAGGTGTCACATGTGCCGATCTTGAGGCACCCATAACTGCACGCGCAGCTGCATTCTGGACCAGCTGAAGCTTCCGGATACTCTTCAAGGGTAGCCCCATGTAGAGCGCATTGCAATAGTCTATGTGAGAGATGACCAGGGCATGAGTGACTGTACGGAGGGCATCTCGGTCCAGGAAAGGGCGTAGCTGGCACACAAAGTTGCATAAACGCCCTTCTGGCCACGGCTGCCACCTGCTCATCGAGCAGGAGCCGTGAGTCCAGAAGGACCCCCAGGTTCCGCACCAGGTCCGAACGGGGTAGTGCCACCCCATCCAGATCTAAGGATAACAACTCTCTGGATCCCGAGGCGCCATCAATCCACAGCCACTCTGTCTTACCAGGGTTCAGCTGAAGCCTGTTGTTCCCCATCCAGACCCCCACAGCCTTCAGACACTGAGAAAGGGCAGCCACTGCATCACTTAACTCACCCGGGATGGAGATATACAATTGAGTATCATCAGCATATTGATGATACCTCATCCCGTGTTGGCGGATGATCTCACCCAGTGGTTTCATGTAGATATTAAACAGGAGAGGGGAGAGAACCGAGCCCTGCGGCACCCCACAAAGTAGGGGCCGAGGGTCGGACCTCTCATCTCCTATTACCACCGATTGGGACCGATCCCGGAGGAAGGAGGCGAACCAGCGCAAGACTACGCCGCCCACCCCCAACTCTCCGAGCCGCCCCAAAAGGATACCATGGTCAATGGTATCGAAAGCCGCTGAGAGGTCAAGAAGAGCCAGGATGGACACACTGCCTCCATCCCGCTCCCGCCAGAGATCATCTGTAAGTGCGACCAATGCAGTTTCCACCCCATATCCCGGCCTGAACCCTGACTGGAAGGGGTCTAGATAATCCGTATCATCCAGAATTCTCTGGAGCTGTAATGCCACCACTTTCTCAACCACCTTCCCCAAAAAGGGGAGGTGGGAGACGGGACGAAAATTGTCTTTTCCTTGACTTAGTCTTTCTACCCTTCTAGAGAATGTAAGGCACATACACTAACAGACCGTACGCATGCCTCACTGCTCTATCATATTAGGGACTGACTGCAGAGCTGGTCTTTTGGTAGTTTTTCTATAGCCAGCCTACAATTTCTTTGAAGATAATAGATGACCTTATTAACATGATTAAATTGACATGTAAATTTAAGTAATCTAAATCAAATTCATGAAACATGCATTGATTTTACTAATCCCTAAATATTTAACATTTCCCCCATATTTCGTATAAAAAGTTACAATTGGAAACAATCTTTGGAAGTGCTGTGGCGAAGATGTCCAAACACTGGAAGTTAAGCATGACAAATGCAACAAAATAAGGCATATATAGTCTTTACTTTAAGCTACCAGACCAAGAAAGTAGAAAATCTTCACAACAGATGGTTGCCAGCTGAAAGAGCCAGGGCTTAGGGGCTTTCTTAAAGGACAGCAGGGTCAGAGCTGTGCAGACTTCAGGAGGAATGCTCTTCCAGAAATACACAAATAAGGCTACCCCATCTTCTTTGATGGGACCTGGAGTGTGACAGATCTTAAGAGATGGGCAGAATCAATTGGAGAAAGGTGGTCCTGGAAGTATCCAGGCCATGAGTCTGGATTCATGTGACAATAAGCACTTTGAATTGCACCCAAAAGCCAGTTGGTAATTAGTAGATGGTAACTAACAGTTGGTAACTAGTAGATGCACCCAAAAGCCAGTTGGTAACTACTTCTGTCGTCACATTCTGGACCAGTTGTGGCTTCCCAGTGGGAAGTGTCAAAATTTGTCCAGCACTGCTGGATCCAGAGATGGCTTACTGAGGAGGGATCACCATCTCCTTCAAGGCAAACAGTACCACCCCCTCATTCAAGGATGAATTTACCACTGCTTGAACCCATGTGGCTTAACCAACCAGAAAGGATGCAGTTCTAACATGCAGATGCGGGCACACACAGCCTCAAGAACCCTGCCCACTTCCTTGATGCTCAAACTCCTCCCAGATAATAGGGAAGTACTGTGGCTCCACTAGCTCAGTAGGATCTGCCCAGCCAGAGTATAATTTGGAATGAATCCAGGCAATTATATCTGTCAATGCCTAAAATATTCCCGCACAGCAACCCTTCAGATGTTTTTCCTACACCTTCTTACCTAAAAGGATCTGTAGGGCCAGTAGTCTAACGTTCTGATTATGTATAAATGCAGGCTCCCAAGAGATCTTAGATAATATTACTGGATGTGTACAGAGATATCTCTGGCATTACAAAATTATAAACACAAGAGCAAAATCTTGCACAAGGCCCTTCTTGCCAACTCCAGTTGAAATGACAAATACATATATGTGACACATTTGTAAAAAAATAAATATATGGGCATGCATAGGCTAGCACCAGAAGCTACATTTCAAAAAAGGGCAAGACAAGGTTAAAAAAAATGTATTAACTGAATTAATAAGTATTTACCAGTAAAATAAGGCACCCCATTTATAAAATGAATTAATTCCCATTTGACTATAGGAACCGTTCTTTCTTATATGCACAAATTTTGCACCGTCTCATAAGCATTTCCCTCCTGCTCCCAAGCTGAAACAACAGGAAGAGGATTATTCTAATGGGGAGGGGTGGCTGCCTTGGGAAGGGAAGGAAAGGGAAGGGAAGGAAGAGGAGGGAAAGTAGTATCTGAACAAGCTAGGCTAGACTGCTAGAGAACAGTTTCAAAAAGCCCTAAAAATCACAAGGTAAGGCGCATCTGGGGGCACAATGGCTCAGTGGTTAAGACACCAGGCTTGTCGATCAGAAGGTCGGCAGTTCGAGACCCAAGCGCTGCGTGACCGAGTGAGCTCCCTCACTCGCCCCAGCTCTTGCCAACCTAGCAATTCGAAAGTATGCAAATGCAAGTAGATTAATAGGTGCCACTTCCGTGGGATGGTAACAGCGTTCCACGCACGTCATGTCAACCACATGACCGCGGAAGCGTCTTCGGACAGCGCTGGCTCTTCAGCTAAGAAACGGAGATGAGCACCGCCCCCTAGAGTCAGACACGACTGTGCAGGGGAAAACCTTTTACCTAAGGCGCAACTAGCTAATCTTTGCTCATTATGCCTGCGCCCCACTTCATGGATAATGTTTTTAGAGAATGGAACCTTTCTTCAAAAGTAGCTGAAAGTACTTTTGAACCTTTGCTATCTTAACTTTCATCCTCTTTATTTATCCATACAAATGAGACCACCTAAAAATAAAGCCAATTGTAAGGAGTCCAGCAGACTGTTGACTTACCCCATCTACTCTGCCAGTAAAACCTTGGTGTCTGATCAAAAATGGACTAAAGGCCAAATTGAGTTTCTTCTGAGTCCTGACATATTCTATATTAATAGGCTGTAAAAGGGGAAAATGTTATACTGCTGGCTTCTGACCAGCAAGTCAACGGGGAAGCCGGCAGGAAGTCGCAAATGGTGATCACGTGACGTTGCACTTAACAACGTTGTGGGATTCGCTTAACGATGGCAACTGGAACTGCCGCAACTGCCGTCATAAGTTGGCGTGGTCACGTGACATCGTGCTTTATGACTGTTGCCAGTCCCAATTACTGTTGTTAAGCGAGGACTACCTGTATTTTCACTGTTATCAACCATTTGTTAGCTGCAACTTACTGATCTCTATGAGGGATAAAGCTTCTTAATGTGGTGCATTCCGGCAGGGATACTGTTTCCCAGGGGGAGAGCGCATTCCAGACTGATAAGAGGCTTCGAAGCCCGGACTCTGTTGCTGGGAAGGTTAAGAAGTTCAAGGCAGCCCCTCCCTAGAGCCCTTTGGAGTTATTAAAGTAAGGTAAACGTACCCCCCGCACATTTGTGCAGTTGTGTCCGACTCTAGGGGCCGGTGCTCATCTCCGTTTGTTAGCCAAAGAGCCAGCGTTGTACGAAGACACTTCCACGGTCATGTGGCCGCATGACACGTGCAGAACGCTGTTACCTACCCACCGAAGTGGTACCTATTAATCTACTTGCATTTGCATGCTTTCGAATTGCTAGGTTGGCAAGAGCTGGGGCTAGTGCGGGAGCTCACTCCGTCACGCAGGGCTAGGGATTCGAACCTCCGAACTTGTGATCTTCCGATCGACAAGCCTGGCGTCTTACCCGCTGAGCCACCACGCCCCTCAGTTGGAGTTATTACCCTTAGGTTAATTAAGTAGCTTTAGTCTGGCAAGATTCTGTTCATAGGGTAAGAGCAATAAAGAAACTAGAGCTGGAAACCCTTCTCAGTGTGGTACTTGTCCTCGATCTCTGACACTTAATTAGAACTGAAGCTACATTAATGAAAGAAAATTTAACCTGATCAGCTGTGTTTATGTTAAACCTCAACATGGCTACACAAATACTACAACCACAACATATTCTGAACTTTGTATACAAAAGTCTACCCACCCCACAATTTTAATTTTGCTTAAAATGGTGTTTAAGTAACCAATATAAATACACTATGAGTTCACTTACAGTATTTAGGTAGTTTACACATTGCCCTGAAGTGTCTGGAACACAAGGCCCACATATAAACAAATGTATGACATACGAAAATGTGCCCATGAAGTTTCATAATATACTCAAAGGGCTAGTTACATGTCACCCTGTTTAATTCTTCTGTATGGGCTGAGGCTAAAATAATCACTATTCACTACCTCTCTGAAAAGCCAAACTATTTCAAGTTAGACAAGATTGTACAGCCATATCCAAGTACCATAACGTAATTCAGAGCTTTCCAAACTGTGTGTCGCGACACATCAGTGTGTTGGCTGCAGTGTCTGGGTGTGTCACGGCTGCTGCTGCCTCCGAGCCCTGCCAGGATTACATGCAGATCCTAGTGCCTGCCTTGTGCCTTGCTGCCTCCAAACCTGCCCTGCCAGGATTCCGCGCAGGTCCTAGTGCCTGCCTTGTGCCCTGCTGTAAGACTGTGTTGCGAAATGATGCATGTGTAAAAAGTGTGTCACCAACATGAAAAGTTTGGAAAGCTATAGCGTAATTCATCAACATAAAAACATTAACAGTTTTACAGATATACACATACACCAAAGACTTCTTCCAAACCTTTACATTTGGGTGGGAACTTTGTGCTCTTTTTAAAAGAGACTGCTCTCATTTTTGCCTCAGCAACTCAGAACATACTTTGTTGCACCTATCGGTCAAGGACAAACAGAATAATCAAAAAAACTTGCCTCATCATTCCATCACAAAATTAAACTACTTACTCCAAGGACAGAAGATTAATTCTTCTAAGTGCCTACTTGGGCAAATCCAAAGAACAACAAGCAGCAGAAGTCAACACATAAAATATGTCGATGAAGGTTCTCAGTCATCCAGGTGGAACAGTCTGTGGCTTGAATCATGTCAACTGGATTTCTATTTTCTCAGTAGAAACGTTTCACTCCTTATCCAAGGAGCTTCTTCAGTCTGAGTAAAGTTAGTAAGGGAATCCTTAAATATGTTTCTAGGGTGGCTGTGTGACCTTGCACCTGGGGCTAGGTCATGGTTATTTTTAGATGTTTATTTCTAAGTCCCTTTATCATCTAAAGGAGGATCGTTAAGATTACCCTGCTGCTGTTGAGCTTGCGAAATGGTCTTAATCTTCCTAGGCACAGAAGACAAAGCAGGAAGGAAGATAGGGGAAAGGTTATGCCTGAGGCCCCCACCTCTATTCAAGGAAGGATTTTCCAAGTTGGCATAAATGGATTCCTTGACCCCTCTCTCAAACCACCTATAATGGTTTGCACTAGGCAGGCACTAGGACCTGTGCAGAATCACAGCAGGTTTGGAGGCAGCAGCAGCCAGGACACACCCAGGCACTGCAGCCAACACACTAATGTGTCCCGACACACAGTTTGGAAAGCTCTGTGCTAAGGTAACCCAGAAATGAAGATAAAAATCATGTCTGAATCCAATTAATATGTAACATTGCATAAAGTTTCACACATTACTTCAACAAATTAAGTAAATTGCTCATGACTTCCATGTGCAATATAATCTTAGGACCAAAAGGAACTCTTTCAAATCATTTATGTCTCAGAAATGCAGCTACGGCACATCTAGATTTATCCATTTGTACCATTAACCTAAAAATGCTGAAAATGGAGAACTATTTGGGGAGATATACATGTTATTACCCACCTACTTAAAAATGTAGTGCATGATATATGACATACTAAGAATTTACGTGTCTGAATAACTGAAAAAATTATTCTGCTTTGCAAACTATATAAAGTATTTTGTATAGATTGGCTTCTTAAAGACTTTGCAAAACAAAAACATTAAGATTAGAATCCCCTTTAGTAAGGCCCAATGAGCTATGATGTCCTCATTACATCATTTACATTTAGTCTTTCCTATTCCTTCTAGTGGAGCTATTTAAACAAGTTATGCTTACATCAGATACAAAAGCACATTTAATATGCCAGATAGATTTGGCATCATCTTTAAGCTACAATACTTTTGTATACATAGCACACAAATAGTCAATTACAGTTGGCTGTTACAGACATGCCTGTGCAAGGCCCTTCTTTCCGACCATTGTGTGGGAGTGTTTGCCAACTGACGGCAAGTTTCCTCCATCATTTCTTCTTCCTCCTATAACCACACATGCAGCAGTCTATCAGGAAGCAGTCTGACAAAGGGTGGCCTCTCCAAGCTTTGAATTGCCCATTAAAGTTCTGCCTGCCCTTCAACGGAGTCGAGCTGTCTCAATTTCCAGCTGACTTACCAGACTGCTGTCAAAGACTAGCAGTCTCTCCTCTTCACAGTAACTACAGTGCTTCAACAATTCAAGCAACTCCCTTACCATTGTGACCTGTAATACCGTTCTTTAAATCTGGTTAAACAGAAAACAGTTTCTATACACTGTTTCCCAACTTACCACAAATCTTCAGACATTGTGTAACTAAGTTTTGCTCAGTAATTTAGTGGTTATAATTTCTTATAAACCAAAAATATATTAAAAACTAGACCCACTCAGTATGTCTTATACAGTCTTTTCTGTAATCTTACAGAAGGCTTTCCCCAAATGAAGTGGCAGATGTTTAAAGAACTGATGCATCCAAATCTAATTTGGAAGACAGTACTAAAGGCACTATCACCCAAGCAAGTTCACTTCAAACTCAGCAAAAGGCACTGATGAAAACCATACATTGGTGCATTTATGTTGCCATTTCCTCTCCCACAAGACAAGTGCCATAACTATCTTAGGGAAGCTTTAAAAGGAAGTCAAAGTGTTTGTAACAAGAGATTACTGCTATCATGCACAATTCCAGCCACTTTTAAAGAGCTAAATATCTCAAGCCTACCTGAGTACTTGAACAAATGTACATACAGTAAATTGTTACCATATTACAACTGAGTAGTGGTAGAGTAAGAAAAAGTAAAATCCCCACCTGTTGAATTATCCCACTTAGTGCTATTGACTTGTTAAGAGTAATTGTAGATGAGAAGGGAAGGGGAGATGGACATATAATGAAATTACTTACCTGGGCTTTCCACTCGTTTGTAATGATAGGGATTGATGCAGACTTCCTTCTGTTTTGAACCAAAGGGAAACTCACAGCATTCCAATGGTTTAAGTTCATGGTGGCTCTGAAGATCGGGCCAGCGCCACACACGGCAATAAATTACATGGGGAAGCCCCTTGCGATGAGAAACCTGAAGTCTGCCATCTAAGGAACGAGGAATTGTAACACAGTTGCTTGGCTGACCAGGACAACTTAATGCCTTTTCCAGCTCTTCCATTGCTCCTTTTTTCTTCTTAAGTTTTTTAACCAAGGCATCAACAGCTTTCTCTGCCCACTTTTCCTCTTCATCCCCTTGCTTCCACCCCAGCAGTCTTTTAACAGCTGGGCTTGTGAAGGAGAACAAACTTGTCACATTCATGGTGATTAGTCAGAAGAAAGTACCGAAGCACGATTTCTGTGTTAACAAATCCTGAAACACCTTCCAGCAACTGTCCTGAACAAATTTAGATGATCTTTCCCAATTATGTATTCTTGAAAAATGAACGCAACATTCCAGTCTGACAGATGTCTTTGGGGTTCCAGGTCTTAGCCAGGTACCTGCAGGACATAATAGTGGGGTGGGGGTGGGAAACAGGAACAAGCTCTCTTTAACACAATATAGCTTTACCAAGACCAGATATAGCATACCTTTTTTACTTCATTGGCAAAATCCAGGATCTGGTAGGACATTTTTGGTTATTACTGAGTAAAGCTAGTGAAGGCTTCTCGTATAATAGTAGCTCTTTTGTATTATGAAATAAAGCCAGTTTTTCTACCCCTCAGAAATATATATACCTCCTTCAAAACCGCCTTCATAATTTTAGTCTAGATAGCGGCATGAGTGAAAAGTATAGAATGTGATTTCTATCAATCTTTGAAGTAGTTCAGCAGTTAATTAATCCGTGAACAACTTACTAGCAATTCAGAATATTGATGGCTAGTATCCCACACCTGAATTGTCCTAGAGTTTATAATCAAATGTAATGAATTGTAACTGTCTGAACAACTATTAACTCTTTAGTTTAGTCATATAGGCTTATAAAACTTTAGAAAATACATACACAATTGATTAGTTTTGTTACTTAATTTTAATGAGTTCTAATACAAACCCCATTGCTCAGAGAAGTTTGCACAATAAAATTCAGTAACAACAAAAATCAGAAACTAGTATAACTGATGATCTATGGCTAAGATGATTTTGTAAGAAAAAAGCAATCTGGTAGACTAAATGCTTGTCAGAAAGAGAAAATGTTGAAATTTACTTGAGTGAGAAAATTTGTGTTCCATAGGAAAGAGCAGGATAAATTAGCAGGAACGTAGTCAGAAAATATTTATTCTCAAGAAGTCTAAATCTAGAGCCAGATGAACTGCATCCTAGGGTACTGAAGGAACTAGCATATGGTCTGGCTGAACACATATATTATCTTTAAGAAATCCTGGAGTACTAGTGAAGTGCCAGATGATTGGTGTCCCTATTTTCAAAGAACAGAAAAAAGCAGGAAATTACAGACCAGCTATTCTGACATTGATCCTTGGAAAGGTTCTACAGCAGATTGTAAAGAGATTGATCATAAGCACTTTGAAAACACTGCAGTAGTTGCTGAGCAATTGTTAACTCTGATCAAATTTTACTAGATTTACCTTACAGATTTTAACAGATTGTAATACTATAATATTGAATATACTGATTAGCAAGCAAGCAAGTTAAGGGTCAACTGGCTGGCATGACAATTAAGTACATAACATAACTGACTTGTATCTTGGTGTACAATTTTCATCAATAGATTGTCATCAAAATGGACCCCCCCTGAGGTTTGGTCCTGGTCTTTTTACTATTCAGTTTTTTTAATTATAATTTGGATAAAGAGGTGAAGGATATGCTCATCACATTTCCAGATAACACAGAAATGAATGGAATAGGAAGTATTCTAAAAGGCAGGAATAAAATTCCAAATAATCTTCAAAGGTCAGAGAAATGAACAGAAAGTAACAGAATAAAAGGTACATGCAAAGTTCTTCATTTAGTCATCAACCTGACAAAAAAGATAAATGAACTTTTAGGCTGCAATGTAGCTTCCAAAACTAAGAAAGTATTAATTCCACTGTATTTGATGGTGATCAGATCTCACCTCAAGTACTGTGTTCCATTCTAGATGCCATATTTATGAGCACACATATAAGTCAACACAGTTTTTCAAAGCAACTAGAATAAAAACATTAGTCTGAAATAGTGTTCTCTCTACTGGGATAATCTAAATCATTCTGAATTAGGGTAGTATCAAAACTTCCATACTGAAGGGGTAGCAAGCCAAATGAATCCTATTGGAATCAAAGCATGTTCATATAATTGAAGTGTGGAAACCAAAACATTTTGAAGAGTTTGTTTCAACATTTGTTGTTAACTGCATTTAAGCCTGAAAAGCTGACTTGCAGGAAGGAAAGGAGAAATGTATAAAATATATATGTAAATGAAGAAAACCCAGTCTAACTTGTTAGGAAGGAGTAGGCAACCCTCAGTTTGTGAGCACAGCATTCATGAAGGAATTCCTTCAATTAAATTATGCCCCAGGACTGAGAAGACTAGAGGCATATATCAAAAACTAATTGGGTTGGGAGACAGGAGATCAAGTTTGCTACAAAAATGTATTTAAGAAATCCTGATCCATTGGCCATGCCAGGGAAGGATAGTGGGACATCTGAAAAGAGCTGCCAAGCGTTATCCTAGAAGCTTTGGCGGCATGCAATCAAGGATCCCAGAGTCAAATGCAGCGGTATTTTAAGTGCTACCACACATTATAAGGATTCCTATGGTACAATTACTAGAATTAAAGAAAATAATAATTCAAGTAATACCTGGTCTAGAACCAGACCCAATGGTGCAAATGCACCTAGAAATGATATAGGCAGTTATGAAGGAAGCAATAAACAACCATAAACAGACCAATTACATAAAGGGCTTGCTCCTCATTGAGGAATTACATAATCTGCCTATCAATAAAGATGTTCCCAGAGTGGAAATAGTGTTCACTTTTTGAAAAGGATATATAAGTATAAAAGGATATACTTTTGCACAGGAAAACCAGTATTAGAATACAACATGCTACAGTTTCTAGAATTCCTATCTAGCATGGAAGTTGTAGTTCCTACAAATTTGAAGGTACCAAATTTGGAATTACTGTCTTAGCACAACTAGTTCAATTATAATATATATTCTCAATAATCCATGCTTTCTGTTTATAGATATGGTACAATAGTAAACAAATATATTTTCAGAAAAGAGTGCCATAACAGCTTGTACTTTTGCTTTTTCAGAGATCCATCTCCATTTTGGACAGCGACCATTACAAACACCTGCTTTTTTAAATAGCAGTTTTCTCATAACCTGTATAGGTGTATTAAGAAACACAGGCAAAAGAACAGACATTTCTATCTATATTTAGATCTGCCCAGTCAGCTGTAATTGCATAATTTCATCAGGATCTTCTGCAACGGAAATACATCCATATTCATCACAGGATTCAAAGGAAACATCTTTACAAGCCATATCCTTTTACAAACCAACACATGGTCTCATGCCACTCTCTCCTTTTGTTAAATGTCTCCTTTAGGAAGGGCAGGGAATTTTATTTCTTTATCCATTCCAAAGTCATTTCCTTTTATGATTTGAAGGGTAAGGAAGGTGGAGCTTCCCACACAGGTGAAAAGGGGTGTGGAGCAATGAAAAAGAGGTCATTTGCCACTAGTGAAGTTCAAATAAAAATCACTGTCCTTCAGAATCTGAGTTGAACTCCTAATTTAGTTTCAATCAAAGAAAGTGGCTTAAATATATTTGGGGATACTTTGCAGTTACATTTATGAATGCAAATAAAAGTGAAAGCCTTCTAATAAACTTCAAGTATTTATCACACATTTTTAATTACTTACACAAAATCATTAGACTCCTAGATTTTTTCTCTGGTGTCCTGAATATCTGGACTCAGCCACAATATGATTTATATTATTATTTTTCTTGTTAGCTTTGTGTGATGTGTGAACTTAGCAATTATGTCTGAGTGTACACTGTGTCTTGTTCAAATGATGGTAAAAAATGTTTCTCTTCATAAGTGAACCAAGGCAATTTCTGCTCAATTCCAACCGTCTTTATAACCTTCCCCAACTTGGCGTCCTCCAGATATGTTAGAAATACAATCCCAAGAGTGGCCAGCTAGTCAGCAGGGATATTGGCCGGGCATTATTGTAATCTTAATGCATCCCTGCTTTATCCCTATTCCAATTTGACTGATGCATTATACTACACCATATTTTGATTTGTTTTTGGGTTAGCGTGTTTTGTCAAACCATGGCTTAACAGTCGATCTCCAAAATGTTCCTAACTGAACATTTGGGTCAGCTCTAGCTACTGTTCTCAGACCACCTGAGAAATAACTCTTAAATTAAATTTATTAACTTAAGAGACTTTTATCCAATTTTCTACTTAAAAAGCACTTGAAATGACTAAAAACCCTGAACATGGGAAATACTCACTTTTCTTTCTCACGTGGTTTCATACACAACACCAAATAATATTTTACTGAATTGTTAGTTGAAAAACAACAACTTACTGGGTTTACACAACATGCTAATTTATAAACTCAATTTACAGTCCACCACAGTTGCATTCAAGCCATTTGATAAGCCAAAACAAACAAAAATATTGATTCAGATTATATTATAATGTATATAAAAACAAGCACTTTAAATTATCTGACAATAAACTATACACTTTGGTGTTAGACTCAAGACTACATCTATTTTTAATATACCATTAACCAAAAATTAATATGGATTTTATCAAGTTGCAATTCTTTTCATAACTTGAAAGGGCAAACGCTCTAGACAATAATCTGATTAAGCAATCTCCAAATTAGAACCTTTCCCACTCAAGTTTGCAGAATTACCACTAAGTATCCTCTTCAAACTTCCTACTCCAGACTATATTACTCCTTCACTTGAGCCTACACCCAAGAATACTAAAATATACTGAAACAATTCCATAGCTTTTTCTTTCACTCTGAAAGCCTAAGAATTTTTTCAATGAAAAGTGAAACAAGCTATAACTTGTACATTCTGCCTCTAATCAAATTTGCAATACACATATCCAAGCTATTTGGAATACTGACAGAACTAGACATGTTCACGGTTTCCTCGTGGAATGCCAGTATGAGCAAGTGTTAAACTGTAAGCTAAACACTGCTGACAATGCATGCCTGTTTTCCCCTATTTGTTCTCATGCATAAAAAGCTGTTGCATCTCTGAACAGATGACTCAGTCATGCTTCCAAATTAAGCATTATAGTGGTGCCATATACAGTTGTAATTGAGATTATTCACCCCCATTGCAAATCAGGTTCATTGTCAAAATTTACAGACTTTCAGCTGTTTGCAATGAACAAATCAAACAAAAGCAATTGAAATAGCTCAACACAACCAATGCTTCAGGTGGTTTCCCCAAATTCAACTGGAAATGCAACTTATGACTTCTCCAGTCTCAAAATTATTCAACCCCCTGAATAGAATCCGTCACAAGAGCACACATACAGTACGCAAAACAGGTGTTGTCTCAAGCACACCTGATGCAACTAATCAAGGGCTTCATTAGTTGTACCAGGTGTGCTTGAGCTGGAACACATGAAATACCTGAACTGGCTAGGGGTTTGTTGAGTGTCACGTTTGACTGCATGTTAGAAATATGGCTAAGTCAAAAGAATGGTCCAAAAAGGTAAGAGAAGAGATCATCGCCCTTCACAAACAAGGAACAGGATACAAAAAGATAGCGAAGGCACTGAATGTACCTAGAGACACAGTTGGAAGCATAGTTTGCAAGTTCAAAGTGAAAGGAACAATGGTTACACTACCTGGACGGGGCAAAAAAAGGAAGCTGCCAATGGCTGCAACCAGATTTCTGAGAAGGCAGGTTGAGAGAAACCCTTGAGTGACTGCAAAAGACCTGCAGCAAGACTTGGTGGCAACAGGCACTGAGGTTTCAGTGAGCACAGTAAGGCGCGTACTAAACACAGAAGGTGTCCATGCCAGAACTCCAAGACGTACACCGCTACTGACCCAAAAGCACAAGAACAGTTGGCTCCAATATGCTCACAATCATATAAATAAGCCACAGAAGTTTTGGGATTCTGTTCTGTGGAGCGATGAAACAAAACTTTTCAGCCCGATGGATCAGCGGTATGTCTGGAGGAAGAAGAATGAAGCATACACTGAAAAGAATACTCTGCCTACAGTTAAGCATGGTGGTGGCTCGGTGATGCTCTGGGGCTCATTGCATCCTCTGGCATTGGAAACCTACAGTGTGTGGAAGGCAAGATGGATTCATTGAAGTATCAGGAAATCCTAGGAGAAAACGTCATGCCGTCTGTAAGGAAGCTGAAGCTTGAGCATCATTGGACCTTCCAGCAGGACAATGATCCCAAGCATACCTCAAATTCCACTAAGGCTTGGATGCAGTAGTAGTCCTGGAAGATTCTACAGTGGCCATCACAGCACCTGACTTGAACCCCATAGGAAATCTCTGGTGGGATTTGGGGAAGGCGGTTGCAGCATGCAAACCCAAGAATATTACTGAACTGGAGGCCATTGCTCATGAGGAATGGGCTAAGATTCCTCAGGAACGCTGCCAGAAGCTGGTGTCTGGCTATGCATCTCGTTTGCAGCAGGTCATAACAGCAAAAGGGTGCTCTACTGAGTACTGAAGATGCTTGCCATGAAGGGGTTGAATAATTTTGAGACTGGAGAAGTCATTATAAGTTGCATTTCCAGTTGAATTTGGGGAAACCACTTGAAGCATTTGTTGTGTTGAGCTATTTCAATTGCTTTTGTTTGATTTGTTCATTGCAAATAGCTGAAAGTCTGTAAATTTTGACAATAAACCTGATTTGCAATGGGGGTTGAATAATTTCGATTACAACTATATATGGCTATTTCAACCAATCAGGACTTTCTTTTTCATGTAACCAAAGTAATTGCATTAGTTAACTGCTTTAACTACAATGAAAATTAACCATATTATTAATCATACTTTGAACATATTCAACATCAGATAAATGTCCTAATGTCAGACAAAGGAGTCACATTTAAAAAACTCATATAGCATAATTTGTCGCCTGAATTTATATAGCCTCAAGAATTAATTGATAAAGTACAACACAGAAAATTTGATACCATATTACATAGTTTAGATACTCTCAAGTTTTACTAAGGAATTATACCATGCTTCAAAAGTAATTTCTTATGCGTTTGATAGTTTAAGTTGCAGAGGTTTAAAAAAAATGGCTTCATGTATTCAGCATTTTGTGAATTTTGTGAACGTGGGGGGGCGGCGTGCACGGCGGCGGCCTCGCTAAAACGCGGAAGCGCTGATGGGCCGTTGTGCACACCGCCGCCAACGCGCGCGCCCCCGCTTCACGACACACTAAACTGTGTGTTGCAACACACTAAAGTGTCGCGACACACAGTTTGGAAAGCTATGATCTAGACTTTTAAAATCTTTTCCCTTTCTTCTAAAATACTAGCCACCCCTCCCAGGTTTGGTCATCTGCACACTTTATAAATCTTCCCTCAACTCCTTCATGCAAGTCATTGATCAAAATATTGAACAGCACAGGGGACAGGACAGATGTATCCCATCTAATATTTCTCTTCAAGTTGAAATAGAACCATTAATGAATGCTCTTTAGGAGTCATCATTTGGTCAACTGTGAGTCCATCTAACAATAGCATCACCCAACCCATATTTTACCATTTTATTAAGAGAAATATCATGAGGCCCCCTGCTGAAGGCTTTAATGAGTTCCAGGTAGACTATGTTTATGGCATTTCCCTGAACTACTGCTCTAGTAATTTTATCAAAGAAGGAAATAAGATTAATCTGGCATGATTTGTTTGTGACAAACCCACGCTGGCTCCTATTAATTGCGGCAAGCCTGTCTAAGTGTTCACAAATATGCTGCTTGTTCATCTATTCAAGGATTGTGCCCAGTACGGATGTCAAATTGACAGATCTGTTGTTTCTCAGAACCACTTTCTTCCTCTTTTTGAAGGTGGGGATAGAATTTTCTGTCCTCCAGTCTTCTGGGACCTCACCAGGAGTTCTCAATGATTACTGAGACTGGTTCTATAATGACCTTCACTAGTTCCTTCAGTGCACTGGGATGTAATCCAGCTGTTCTTGGAAATATGAATTTGTTTAAATCAGCTAAATTCTCTCTCATCCTCTCTCCATCTATCCTAAGATGCAGTTCCCTTATTCCCCCCCGTGATATAACATCTCCCTTCTGAGAGAAGCCGGACACAAAACAGGAGATAACCCCTTGTTTTCTTCTGCCTTCCGAGCTTTTATTATAAAAAATGCTAAAGAGTTATTTTGAAACAATTCTAGCAGTTACCAATTATCAAATGTAAGACCTATCTATAATGAAATAAAAATTTGATATTTTTTTTTGGTGTCTCTTGAAGAGCTTATAAGCCAATCCTTGTTGGGCAGGAGGTATGGTTTCTACCTGTACTGTCAGCCCCGCTGCGTATACCAAAGCATGAAATCAAGTCCACAAGAAGGCTAAAGCTACTTTAATTAATACTGGCCATAGTAGTAGAATCTTGCAAGTCTGACTGTGCTTTACTCCCTGCCCCCCCCCCCCCCCTACTCATATGAATCAGGGAGGTGTCTGCCTGAGTTGCTTGTGCATATCTTCTTGTTTTGGACTTCAGCCATGTATTTCCCCCTTGTCACTTTGGTAATGGATCTGGTCTATCTCTGTCAAATTATTCTTCCTTACACTCTACATGTATTTTGTTCAGGCAAAATTAATTCAATATCGGGTTGCTTCTGATAGTCTGAGAAGTAGTGCTCACAAGAAATATGTTACATAATGAAAAAGTGCAGCTTTCTTGACTTACAGAATGTCTTCTGTAAAAGCTACTGTTGATGCACTAGGAACCTCCAATTCTCAGGCCAGACAGAATCTTAAACTGAGCAGATGTCTCTGACTCTCAAGACTGGAAAAGGAATGGCCCAAAAGAATGGTTGACTTGAAGGAGAAAGGACTGAATATTTAAACCCTGGAGCAGAGATATATATATAAAGGTTTGGTTTCTGTGTTCTACCGTAGGGAGAACTTCTTTATATATAAGTATTACCTCTTATCTAACTATGTCATGTCTATGAAATTTCTTCTGTAACCAAATTCCTGAACACAGGTTTGAGTGGAATACCACAATTTATTGCCTTGCCTAGTGTTAAGTCTGACATCTTTCCAAAACAGTTTTGTTGCTACCTTCAAAATCATTTTGGTGGCATAAGGCATTTTGAACAATTAGTTCAACAGAAAGAAAAGCAATAGAAAGGGATGAAGAGTTGCACTGTATGTCAAAAGTGTCCTCATCTGCTCAGAAACCAGATGGATGAACCTGGCAATACTGTGGAGAGCATGTCTGGCTGAACTCTTACATAACGTCTGTGAGAAATCATGGAGAGAAATACCAGACACCTGAACGAGGACAAATTATGTTCCTACCTTGATAAAAGGAGGAAAGGATAATCCAGAGAACTATACACCAGCCAGAGAAAATCCTTGAAAAAATTCTACAGCAGATCATAGAGACTGATCAGTAAACACCTTAAAAACAGTGTAACTACCAAAAGTCAGCATAAATTTATAAAGAACAGGCCTTGCCAGACTAATTGTATCTTATATATGACTGGAAAATTCCTTACTAGATTTCAGGCATATTCTAGATGTATCTTGAATTCAATAAATTATTCAACAAAGTACCTTGTATTCTGGTTAGTAAGCTAATAAAGGATGGGCTGATACATCTGGCAGTATATTGAATGAAATCATTTTTTTTCCCCTGTTCAATTTGTCTGGCTGCATTAGTGCCTTCTAAAACTCCCAAATTACTTGTCCTATTGAAAAAAGTTTTGAAAGATTTCTAAATGTAAAGATTTTTTTTTGTAGACAACTGAGTTTTAGAATAAAGAATTGCAAAATCTTCATAAATGTCGTATTTTAAAACGTTAAAACGTAATCTAGGATCTAAAAAGGTTTTGATATTAATGGTAAAACATTCTCCCATCATTTAGGGAAAATAGGGCTCTCTAGTTCCTTATTCAATTTCGTCTTTAAAGTCTCCATATTAATTTATTGATAACAGATATTTATAAAGACTGATTATGTGCTTTTTGGTCGTCACATGAGTCAACGATCTCATCTAATAACTTAGGTGTCTCTGGGGCTGAAAATGCTACTGATCTGAATCAAGATTTCAGTAACTACTGTAACTGTAAATACTGCCAGTGTGTAGCAACCAACAAATGGTATTTATCCTAAAACATGAACACCATAAAAACTAAGTTATTATCTGCTAATTGATACAATATAGGGGGCGCAATGGCTCAGCAGTTAAGACGCCAGGCTTGTCGATCAGAAGGTCGTAAGTTCGGAGGTTCGAGACCCGAGCACCGCGTGACGGAGTGAGCTCCTGCACTTGCCCCAGCTCTTGCCAGCCTAGCAATTCAAAAGCATGCAAATGCAAGTAGATAAGTAGGTACCACTTCGGTGGGAAGGTAACAGTGTTCTGCGTGCGTCATGCCGGCCACATGACCGCGGAAGCGTCTTCAGACAACACTGGCTCTTTGGCTAACAAACGGAGATGAGCACCGGCCCCTAGAGTTGGACACGACTGTGCGGGGGAACCTTTACCTTTTTATCCAATATAAAGATTCCAGCATCCTTCCATAAAGCCATTCTTTTATCAAATCTGAGATCTGGATTACCTCATAGTGTCAATTTAGCAGGAGAAAAGGGATCAAAATGCAATTTTCCAGAAACAAGATTTTTTATTTTTATTTTCTATCCCACCTTTATTATTTTTATAAATAACTCAAGGTGGTGAACATACCAAATACTCCTTCCTCCTCCTATTTTCCCCACAACAACAACCCTGTGAGGTGAGTTGGGCTGAGAAAGAGGGACTGGCCCAAGGTCACCCAGCTGGCTGTCATGCCTCAGGCGGGACTAGAACTCAGTCTCCTGGTTTCTACCCCATTGCCTTAACCACTAGACCAAACTGGCTTTCAAGATACCAGGTTTTGAACTGAAATGATAGTAATAGGGGATAAAGCAAATATATTATATTTTGAACCCCATTAACTAAAGTTGTTAAACATGAGTATTTCAACAGGGCTAAGGAAGGAGAAATTGCAGTAAATGAAAACGTCCAAAATTTGATACTAGTCAATAGAGGATATTTAAAGTACTAGGTATCCTCCTTTTTAAGCTAGATATTAATTATTTGAGGGGACTTTTACAAGTATGTTTTCGGCTTGCTTGACTTCCATTTGGGCTAATATTCAAATCACTGTTCATATGATTTTGTGAAGCATAAAGATATTTAAAGGTGTTGTTGTAATGTTAAATTGTATACCTAAAATTGGAATTTATTTTGAAAAACTTCAAATTTAGAGACCTTGGTGTGTAGCCAAAATGATGGTTTTGCTTTGTTGGGGAAAAAAAACCTACTTAAAATCCTAGATTGAAGATATGTGTTCACTTTCAGCTTTTAAACTGGCTCTTTACTGATGAAATGGAAAAACTGATCAATATGATTCTGTATGAGCAAGGTTTAATTTGTTGCTTAGAAATGGAGTTGCCATTACATATCTATTTACTACTGTAATTACTGAAGTAACTGCTGTTTGTTTTAATGTATGTCCATGTGTGAATTTGTTTTTTCCCCTTCTTAGTTTATTTTCTTTTGGGTATTTCTAAAAATGTATTGTTCTGTATTTTATATTTACATTTACTAGTCACTTGTATATTACAGTAATAAAATAAAAAGTGCTCATCAAGCTGAATTGAGGAGTCCAGTAAGGTACCAAAAGGTAAAATTTTGAGCTGTGTACTCTCCAACAACCTGCTTCAATAAGGATAGAGGAATGCTTATCTGGTTTGCAGATGACACAAAACTGATTGTGAAAGGTACTAACCCAGAAGGAAGAAAAATTGAGATGATTTTATAGGTTACAGAAAATTATTATAAATAACAGAATGAAATTTAACCAAAACAAATGCCATGTTCTTGGTTAAAAAATAAAAATCAAATGCACAGGTTTAGTAATAGTGGTTGTCAAAAAAAGTACTGGAATAGTAGCTAATTACAAATCAACTATGAGTCAGCAGTCTGATTTGGCTACAAACAAGACATATTAAAGGCTATGTTAACAGAAGTGTAGCTTCCAACACAAAGAACATGTTAATTCCATTCCACCTGATGGGGGTCAGACTTCACCCCAAGGTATTGTGTCTCATTCTGGGCATAATATTTTAACAAGAGTTCAGAGAAACTGGAACAGGTTTAATAAAGGACAAGAATATGATCAGGGAATTAGAAACTCCTATGAAAAGAAATTCTAGGAGCTGGGCATGGCTAGCCTTGAGAAAAAGGAGTGAAAGGATGGCCAAAGAGAAAGCCAAGTCCCATTTTCCCAAAGGGCAGGACTTGGAATGCTATATTTATGTTGCAAGAAGATAGATTCTGTTTGAACGTCAGAAACACGGTCCTAAGGGGTGGTCTCTATTTCACTGAATGCGTTCAAGAAGAGGTATACCTTCAAGGATACCTTAGTTTGGATTCTTGTACTCAGCATTTTCAACTGCCTAAACTCTCAGTCTGACCCTCCTCCCATTTTATTTGCTTAGTTTTTAAAATTGTGCTATGTGTTATCCTGGAATCCAATCCGATGAGGTACTTTAAATAAATATTTGAATTAAAATAAGCATATTGTCTAAATACATCATTTAAAAACAATAGAATATGCTTCAGAATAACAATTTTATATATATGCAAGTTTAGTTAGCTGTAGTCTAGCCTCTGTCCATACTGAATGTTGGTGGCAGGGACTGAACCTAAAGAAACAATAAGACTCCAGGCTTCTCCCTATAGTTATTCTTTTTTAAGTATGCTCCTGTTCTAACTCAGGCTTCCAGAACCAAACTACTGATGTATCCTAAAGTATTCTCAAGTTTCAAAGCATAAAGATGGGTTCATAAAGTAACAAACACAATGTGATTCAGAATGTTCTATATAGAAAGTCTTTCAATTTTGTCAATGCATTGCAAAAAAAAAAAAGCAAATTTATTTATTTTATTTATTTATTGGATTTATCACCGCCCAACTCCCCCAAAGGGGAGGTTTACAATTCAAATTAAATTTAGACCACCAGAAATAAAATCAGTGAAGACTAAAAATCAAGAATTGTAACTAAACTTATTTATTTGTACAATTTAGAGCAGGGTTTCTCAACCTTGGCAACTTTAAGATGTGTGGACTTCAACTTCCAGAATTTCCCAGCCAGCCATGCTGGCTGGGGAATTCTGGGTGTTGAAGTCCACACATCTTAAAGTTGCCAAGGTTGAGAAACCCTGATTTAGAGGCTACCTGACTCACCTTTTGAGGGCTTACAGCTCCTCTTGGGGATAGCTGGTGCCATAGAGCCCTTTTAAACACAAGTTCATCGCCTCTTGGATTTTATATTTATTTTCATTACTTATATTTATGATATGTTATTTTAATTGTTTGTTTTTTGTAAACCGCCCAGAGTCCCCTTTGGGGGAGATGGGGCGGTGATAAAAGTCTAATTATAAATAAAATGAAAAATGATAGAACACAAAAAAGAAATCATGAAGGGTCCCAAAAACAACATATAACCCCCCATAAAAACTATCCAGCAGGGGCTCAACCCTCACTCTGCCCCACAGCCAAGGAGAACAGCCAGGTTTTCTTCACTAGTCAGTTCTGAGGTAGACCATATACAGGCCTAGTTGGAGCAGTTCCAGAGATATCAGGGACCTCCTTATGAAATGTGATTCTATCTGTTCTGCATAGGTGCCTAGAAAGGTATGCTGAGGACTCTGCTCCCACAAAAAGTGGGTCATGGACTAGGAAGCAGGGCTTCTCTGTGGTGGCCCCCAGAAGTGTGCTTGGAAATGTACGTTTGGCATCTCATAAAGCAATGAAAACCTGTTGTAACAGGTACCTGATGCCTAGCAATCAATATTGAATATTGGGAGACTTTTGGTTGTAATATTTTAATGAATAACTGATACGATGCTATTTTTGTGGTAAGGGCATCAGTAGGTTTTAGTGTCACGTTGTTGTTTTTCTACACCTCCCCGAGTCTTTGAAAATATAATGTAACACAGTAAACATTTAATACACATATACATACACATGCCCACATGTGTTCCTCAGGCGTGCTAAAATTAGTATGTGAACAATTAAAAGATTTCCAGAAAGAAAATCCAATTGCTGACAGATCATAAGACTACCAACAACCATTTTCTCCTCCTTATGAATTTCATTTTATATTCTTAGCTTCAGATGTTTTGGAGAGCAGATGAACCATATTGTATTGTAGAAGCCAAGCAATAACTCAAAAGCAAGAACACCTTACCCCTTCAAATACAGCAAACCTATCCCGGGCTTTCTTGATGTGCAAACAAACTAACTTACTGGTATGCAGCTGCTGTGCAAGTCTATTTACTGTACTGTGGTTAGATCTAAAAACCTTTGTTCAAGAGACTCCAAATATACAGTTGGACTCTAACAAAATTTTACAGTACACAGCCCTGATTGGCTGGGCCAGTGATATGATCAAGTACCTTTCTCATTGAAAATGTTTTCAACTCATGTAATAATAAGCAAACCACCACAGATTTGCCTAGCTGCACTATTGGCAGAAACAGCTTAGTAGACCTGATAAAGCAGCCTACACCAGCCAACTGCTTATTTTCAACCACTGCATAAAAATATGACCAGTTTCTAAGGTCTGTCCCCCCAAGCAGCCCACTTTCATTCCACTAAATAAATTTTCACAAAAAATTAGAGGTACTGTTCCTTTGTTAAAACCCCAAAGTCTGTTAAGATTTGCTTATATTTTTACTCCAAATTCAAGAATGCTTGGTTATAAACCACCCAACTGTATGCACCTGCAGAATGCCGATTGTCTGTGGAATCCAGGCTGTTATACAGATAGGTAAATGTGTATTTTATTTTGTACATTCATATTCATATGAATATGAGAGAGCCAGTTTGGTCTAGTGGTTAAGGTGCTGGGCTAGAAACCAGGAGACTGAGAGTTCTAGTCCCGCCATAGGCATGAAAGCCGGCTGGGTGACCTTGGGCCAGTCACTCTCTCTCAGCCCAACTCATCTCACAGGGTTGTTGTTGTGGGGAAATAGGAGGAGGAAGGAGTATTTGGTATGTTCACTGCCTTGAGTTATTTATAAAAATAATAAAGGTGGGATAAAAATTAAATAAATACTTTGCCTTTCCTCCCAGGACTTTTAAGGCACCAAGCATAGAGTTTCTGCCTCCAATTTTATCTATGATGTAAATTTAGACTAAGAGAGGAAGACTGGTCTAAAGTCACTAGTGAGCTTCTATAACTGAGGGTGGACTTGGACCTGCATCTCCCTTGCCCTAAAACTTTAGCTGCTACACATGTGCAATAGCAGCTGACAGAACACAGCCTTTTCATTCCTTTTGATCTCATCCCAATCTGGATGTGTGATTAGTCACGTGCTTACCAGAAAGAAATCTGTTAGAGAAAGATTTCCGTCCTTCATTCAGCATGATCATTTCCTGCACTGACCCAGACTGAAAAACAAACCATCCTAATTCAAGTGAAAGTACATTCCGGGGACTTCTGGTAATTCAATCTTCTCTTTTCCAACCTCATTAATAAGTTAATTTGTAGTGGCCCACATAATTGTTGTTGACGGAAGCCTTTCTTGGTTAAGAGAAACCCTGATGGGTCTGTTATGTACAAGAACCTACCAGTGCCATGAACTGAACCACACACACACAAAAGAGTAGCACAGAGTTTAGTTTTGCTTGTGTGTTATTTGATGCTTGGAGCTGGATCTATGATTTCATAATTGCCAGGAAGTTTGTTGCAGTCACAATCTGAATTAAGTACAAAATATCTGCCTAAGGACAAAGCTGCTTTCATTAGCAGATTTGTTACACTTTAATCCCCCCCTTTGCCCACAGCAACCCTTCAAATATACAATTCAGAGTCAAACTCAGTAGACAGAGACTTGCCAAAATTTACACTTGAATCCTATAGATGACCAGGGACCTAAAGCTACAGTAAGTTCCCCAATGTTCTAGTTTTTAGTATTACAAAGCTACTGAGCATGTGGTAATCCACTGGAAAGTTAAGATACACTTTTAGAAACGCTTATACTCAATAGTTTTCTCTTGTTTATTAATACACTCATTACCTGCTCTGTTTGGGGGAACAAAAGAGAACACTATTGCAAAAAGAACCAATATTCTCTTTGTATTTTTTTAAAATCTTCACCTCTGTATTATCTACAAATAAAAAATAACATCACAACAATTCTAGTATTTGATTTCTTAATAGATTTAATTATGATAACTGAACTAACAAGCTCACAAGCTGACCCACTCACGTCACCCTGATGTATCATTTTGCATTTTACTGCTGTAAGTCAATTTGAGATCTGCAGCAGGTTGGAAAGGCTAGTAATGATGCTCTCTGCAGTCTCTAGGGAGTCCACATTATATACAGCCTACATTATTTATAAAGTTAGATGATGCCTCCATTAGCCTTGCAAGATTACACACCAAGGGAAACCACTTATACTTGACAGGACGGGCTACACTGCATTACCAGCACAACTTAATTCAGGTTTACCTGCTCCCTACTCTGATCTTGCCTTCTGTTTACATACATTAAGCTGGAATGCAGTGAGAAATTTGGAAATAATCACTGTCAGTTTAAAAGTTCATGCCTTTCTTTTGAGAATTAGACTGAATTTTACACATCACGTCTTTCTCTGCCAGCATATATTGTATATGTGAAAAACAGTGGGCTTTTTATAATGCTAATACAAGGTCATTTAAAATGGATAGTAAATCTATGATGTTGTATAGCCATCAATAATTCAGTGTTCCTACATGTCTATGTGAATATCTCCAACCAGAATTTTTTTCTATAGTTGTAAACATCATATCAAATCTCTTTCCAGCAAAATATACACACATACGTAGGGAGGACAAAGAGACATCTCAGTTTCACCAATGGTAAAAAAATTAAAACCTTGGCCACCCTTTCCCACCTCTGCCTTATTACTGCAACAGGGTATGCATATGTATAAAGCATTATAGACATTGCAGGGAGTTCTCCCACAATCAATTTTACTGAAAAGAAAAGTACAAAGAAATGATGGGTGGGATAATTTATAGCTGTGGAGATACATATGCAAATATATTCACTGGAGAGTGTGAAGGCAGCATCCAGTTTAAGCAAGTTTGAAAAGATTTCTTCAACTCTAGCCTGAAGCAGAAAAAGCATCCTTTGTGAATAATGGCAGATGTGCATTAACAAAGGGTGGGGGGCGGGAGGGGGAAGCAGAAAAATACAAATGTCTTCATCACTAAATATGTATTCTACCTTCCTCCAGTGGAACTTATGTAATTGCAGCCTTAGAGTTTCTCAACCATCAGCGTACTTATCTCAAATCTGTATTGTCTTAGCCTCCGTAAACAGTGGAGTCATCTGATCAAGGGTATGCACAAAAAAACCACAAGGAAGGAGAAGGACACTGCAGAAGAGAACTGCGTTTGATTATGCGGAGGGGGTTGAAAGGGTCAGAATTAAAACAAGGACAAATCAGTACCCTTGTAACCCGATCTGGCCTTGAACTGAAGTGATCTTATCAGGGGTGGTGGCTAGGAAGTTTTTAGGCAGTTTTAGCTTCTGCAATCATGCCCTGAAGACTTAGTTATGCCTTGAGAGGAGAAGGTCCAAGTATTCCTGTTATCAAGAGGTTAGGCATTTCCAAAAGCTTTTCAAAGAGAAGTCACAATAGTTATGCTAAGTGGCCTCTTCAGTCCTCAGCAGGTCATCCTCAGCTCTTTCTGGATGCAAAGGGCACCTATAAAAATAAGAATTCCATAGTGGCAACTGCCTGGAGGAATGCTGTCTTAAAGTTGCTGCAACCAAACAACTAGTGCTTGGAAGGTTAACCTCTGCAGCTGCAGTTCATTTCCAATTCTTAAATAAAGATGCACAATTGCAAGGGGCAGCAGGTTAGACAGAACAAAGTCTGCCAGTTGTTTCTTAAAGGAGGCTGTTTTTCTTATGGCTACAATTCAAGCATAAACTCTTTTTTGCTAGCATGCAGGAGTGATTCGTCCTGGACCCAGCTGGAATCTGGTCATCTTCACCATGGAACTCTTCCTAGAGTTTATATCTACTTTTCCGTCCTAGGGCAAACAACGGTTGCTCCCCAGTATAATAAAAATACATGTTGATTAAAACTGGTATCCACATATATTTAGCTACAGTAAAGATCAGTTGTCTTATCCTTAAGCGTAAAGCCACTCCTCAAATTAAAGCAGCCATTCATATTCATACCCTGTATTAAGAAATTCTAAGCCAGCCCACACACGCAGCCTCATCCACTATTAACAAAGGGCAGAAAGAAACTGCTATCCTCGGTTTGTCATAGCTTTCCGCTACGAATTCCCATAAACCTCGCCAAATAAACCCGGAGGATGGGTGGGGGGGAGACAGAAAGGTTTCTACTGAAGCAAACAAAAAACTCCCGAGTGGGTTATCGCTAATAACGTCAAAAAGGGAAGTTTGGGGCAGAGAAACCTGCGACTCGAAAAGGAAAGAAATTGGGCTTGGAAAGTACCCCCCCCCCCGAGCACAAACACATACAAAGCATCAGACAAGAAAAGGAAAATCGCTGAACTGCAAAGGGAAGAGTAGCGCTATTCTGTTGGGTTGGTTTATTTTCCTTAACTACTGAAGCCAAATTCGTGGCAAATTTCTCCAATTTGGCTCGGAAAGCCAAGGGGGCCAGGACGCCCGCAGGATCTCCTCACTGGGAACGAGACTCTCGCTTCTCATTTCTTTCTCCTCTCCCCTGCTTGAGAAGCGGCAGTGAGAAAGGAAGTGGAAAGCAGAGAAGGGGGAGGGGGATGGCGGGTCTATTTTACCTCTGGAGCTACAAAAGGTTTCAATACCTCCACCCCCCCCCCCCCCAGAGGAGGAGGACGAGAGGAAACTTTTTAGAGCATTAAAATCACCACGGCTGCAGCGCCTCGCTCTTTTCGGCTCCTCCACCAGCACAGCCGCCATCATGAGAGAAACGAAAGCTCCCCTTTTCCCTAATCCACACACACGCGCGCGATTCAAGATCTTCGCCGCTCAGCTTCACCCTGCCCGTCCCTCTTCCACTCTTCACAGATGCTTTGTTTAAAAAGCAAGGAAGGAAACGGCAGGCAAGAAAGAAAAGAGGAGAGGCGGAGGTTTTTTAAAAAGGGAGGAAAAGGGACACAAAAGCGGGTGGGGGATGATTCCCGAATGCAGGCAAGCTCGGAGCAGGAGAGAAAGTAGCGAAAGCCGAACTCTTACCAGCTGTCCGCGAGGGGCGAGGCGAGGGGACAAGGAGAAGACCATGCAAAACGCCGGGCAGCGCGTCGCAGCTGCTGGACAAGCGGGCAAAGTCCCACCCGCTGCCGCTGGTTCTTTCTTTCGCTCTCGCTTCCAGAGCCGCCGCCGCCGCCGCCGCTTAGCAGCCCAGCGCTCGCTCTGCCGCTGCGCCTGGATTGATCTGGTCTCACTGGCGTCAGAGAGTCGGAGCCACCCAACCTCCACTTACCCCACTGCCAATACACAACATACATATATACACACGCACACGCTCTGCCTCTCGGCCAAGTTAGGGATCCTCTCCAAATGCCCGCCCCCGCGCCGACAAAGAAGGCGTTGCTGGCTCGGCTGGAGAAACCGCTTCATTACTTTTCATTCGCTCTTCCTTCTCCGCTCCCCAGCCCTCCCCAAGGAGGACTCGCAGCCATGGCGTGGACCGGCGGCCTGCAGTGGGATTGGAACTTCGCCGGAGCCATTTGCCAATGGGTGCCAGTGACCCGGCAGATTTTTAGGGTGTCGCTTCCAATGCCCTGTAACTCAGACGCGGCTTCGGTGGCAATCCGCGGGGTTGTATCCCGAGAGCATGTCCCACTCACACCGACCTACGGATCTGAAAAAGCAATGGTTCCGAGCTGGACAATCGGTGTTTCTGTGAAGCTCAGGAGCCTTACCATATTGATCGGCACCCAGAAATGCAATTTGTCCCATTTGCCCTACCATCCTGCAAAAAAACCGTAAGAACTCGCTCCTCAGAACGTCAGATGAGTCGTACCGGTTCAGGCCAAACTTTGATCTAATCACAGCATTTTACTCATCCTATGGAACACCATATGCTTCTAGGAGGACCACAAGGAGAACACAGGAATAATAACTTCCAGTTAGCCAAAATCATCATTCAGAGAAATGCTACTTCCAACACTGGAGGTAGCCATTATGCCTGTAAGCTTTAAGCTTCTATATGGTTTAATCCTCTGGCCAGAGGGTCTTCTGGCGCTTAGGTCCAAAAGTCTCCATAGGGCCTCAAAACAATGGCATCATTCATGAGCAAAACACCTCATCAAATAATTTGCGCAGGCCTATTCTTATTTATTTTTTGTAATCAGAATTCATGGGAATTCTTCCTGACCCCTTCAGCAACTATTGCTGCTTTGCAGCTTTGAGGTGCAAATCTAGAGAAACCCTTCATTCATGAGCAAAACACCTCATCAAATAATTTGCACAGGCCTATTCTTACTTATATTTTGTAATCAGAATTCATGGGAATTCTTTTTTCTTCTGTGATTGTAAAGTTTGCTCAGGAATTTTTTTATGTATATAGGACTTCGTTTACTTAGATTTTCAAAAGGTGTTTGACAATCAATGATCCCTAGCCACATATTGTTCACACTCTTAAAATACTTTAAAAGCTATTTGGGTCAGAGTTTGCCTTTGCAGAAGCTGTGATAATTGTGCTTCTGAGGGTTTCATTTTTTACATGGATGATAATGGTGTCTTTAATCACACTTTGTATCAGTTTGCCCAGTACAGATATTAACACACCTTGCCATAATTTTCTAGATCTTCCCAGATTTTTTAATTCATTCCAAACCAATGGCACATTGGAAAGAAATCAAGTAAAGGGTTTATCTGTCCAGCTATTTGGCAGCAGGATAATTCTCTGAAAACAGAACAGAATGGAACCAAATTTGGTATGGTGGTAGAGGCAGGCAATAGAAAGATTAGGGGCGCGGTTAGCTCAGCGGGTTAAACCGCTGAGCTGTAAAGTCTGCTGATCTAATGGTCGGCAGTTCAAATCCCCGCGTGACGAGGTGAGCTCTCGCCACTCGCCCCAGCTTCTGTCCTCCCAGCAATTGGAAAGCGCAAGCGAGTAGATAAATGGGTACCACGTTAAAGTGGGTCAATTTGCCGACGTCCTGTAAAAGAAGATCCCGGAAATCCCGAAAATGGCGATGGAGGACGGAGGACGACAGAGGACGACGGAACCCGATTGGCGAACATCCAGGACCTCAGCAGCCGACTCGGAAGCGAGGTATGTGTAGTCCAATACCTACGGAAGAAGAGTCGGTTCCCCAACCCCCTTCCTGAGCGCGCGACGATAAATATATGAATTGTTGTATAATTATATATATATATGAATTGTAATGCTGTAAGCCGCCTAGAGTCCTCCGATAGGGAGGGGATAGGCGGGGTATAAATATGATAAATAAATAAATAAAATAAATTAGGTTTAAAATGGACTGAATTTGGCATGGGATGAGGAGAAAAATATTCCAGAAAAACATCTCCAAAGGGGGAGGCCTTGGAGCAGGATTCTGGGGCCTCCCTCCTTCTCCCTAATAGCAGAGCTGCTATTAAGGGGTGATAAAGAATTCCAGAAAAAAGACTCTGCCCCCTTTCCCTACTTCGTTATTATCAACAAATTATGAAATCCATCTTCCTTCCCACTATTTGCTCAGCCTTCAGATTCTTTCTTGAAAATTCATTCTGGCTCTGGTACCTCTGCTTCATCAGCAGCAAGGACATGCAAAGAATTCCTTCATGTTTTCTACAATCTTCTTCTTCTCCTTAGTCATCAATGGCGATCACTCGTAGCCGAGTAAGATTGTCTTCCAAAGGTAAAATTTTAACAGTGGATCCGTAAGTGGCTATAAAGGCCAATTCTGGATCCGCACAACCTCCCACAATGAGGGCATAGGTTTCCGGGTGGGAGACGGTCATGATGAGGGTTTGCCTGACGTGCCTTCCTTTTAGCTCTTTTCTCCCTTTCGCCCTGTACTCGTGCTTCTTCAAAGTCCATAGCGCCATTAATAAAGGATGACCTCCAATTGAAACGCTCATGAGTTAGGGCTTCCCAGTTCTCAATGCTGATATTACATTTTTTTAAATTAGCTTTGAGAGTAACTTTGAATCTCTTTTGCTGTCCACCAATATTCCGTTTTCCATTCTTAAGTTGGGAGTAAAGTAGCTGCTTTGGAAGACGATGGTCAGGCATTCGAACAACATGACCGGTCCAGCGAAGTTGATGTTGGATGATCATTGTTTCAGTGCTGGTGGTTTTCGCTTCTTCTAATACGCTAACATTAGTCCGCCTATCTTCCCAAGTAAGTTGCAGAATTTTTCAGAGGCAGCGTTGATGGAATCTTTCAAGAAGTTCCATCCGTGCATGGATGGAGCGTCTGAACGCCTGATTTCCGTACTAGAACAGTACCTAAGATGTTATATCAGCTACCAGCAAAACGATTGGGCTGAGTTACTACCATTCGCAGAGGTGGCATAGAACAACTCGGTGCACCACAGCACGGGGTTTACGCCGTTTAAAATTGCCACGGGTCAAGATTTCGCAGCTATACCCGAAATAGACATGATTGAGAAAAAACAAATGCACGCAACCATATGCACAGATGAGTGGATAAATAAAATCACCAGCAACTGGCCGGTCATGCTTCAAACACTCCAGGAAGCAAAAGCCACATACAAGAAATACGCAGACAAGAAAAGGACAAGCGAGTGGGAATTGAAGGAAGGGGACAAAGTATATCTGTCCACAAAAAATCTAAGGTCTACACAACCATCGCGCAAATTGACCCCAAGATACATTGGACCGTTCCCCATAACAAAAGTAATAAATCCTGTAACAGCACGATTGCAACTGCCAAAAGCACTAAGGAAGGTACACCCCGTATTCCATGTGAGCCTCCTAAAACAACATCATCCCTCAGAACAATGGCACCCAGAAGCTCCAGAACCACTACCAACTTTTTTTTAAAATTAATTGTTGTATATGTAATTATGTAATGTTATTGTCTTAAACAGTTGAATGTAAATGTATTGTATATGTGTTGTAATTTTTTGTAAATGTATTTATGTGTAAATAAAGTCAATCTTTTTCTAAAAAAAAAAAAAGAACCACTACCAACGATAGTAAATGGAGAGCCGCACTTTGAACTCAAGAATATTCGCGACTCACGGATATACAGGGGGCGATTACAGTACCTGGTCAAGTGGCAACACCTACCAGAGGGTTTTCGAGAATGGGTGGCAGCAGAACACGTGCAAGCCCCAATACTAGTCAGGAACTTCCACCGCAAGTTCCCCGATAAACCCCGATGAGCCGTATACTAACATTGTTGTGTTTCATTGCAGATACTTAGACAACCACTAGGCGAAGGAATCACAGGCGCGGGTCGAGACAAGGCGGGGGGGGGAGAAGATCTTGGGCCGGAGGCATGTCAGAACTCTGGCATGACCCCAGAGTCCTGCCATACAGCAGAGAAGCACAAGATTGAAAGAGACGAAAGCAACTGACAGAAAGAGACAATAGACCCGGAGCGAGAGCGGGAAAGCGACAACCAATCATGCCTCAAGGACGATGGGCACTTAAGCACCCATGGATACATGCCTGAGCCAATCATAGGAAAGTCCACAGTGGGGAGGGGGAGGGAGCCCTGTCAGAAGGGTTAAATAGCCAAGCTCACGTCAGCAAGCCATCCTAATCTTTCTCAGTGTTCCTTTTGTGTCCGTAATAAACCGTTGATTACCAGACACGCGTGTCCTGTGTGGTATGTGTGAGAACGGAGGCGACTCGCAGTGAGGGCACCTCACACATATGCAGATTTCATGCAAATGTATATCCTCTTTTAGCTGGGAGTATGTGATGTGTTTTCACTTTTGTAAATATATAAGGACCTACCCTAGCATTAGTCTCTCTCTCTCACTCTCTTAAACAATTCCCTGTCCCCTTATTCTTCAGAACAGATTATAATTTATGTTTCTTTGTACATATGGAAATACAGTATTATTTTATGTTGGTGCCTCAGATATTGGAAGAATGGGATACTTGGCTCCATGAGCAGAACTGAAGCATCACAGAGACCAAGAGAAGCAATTTTGTTTTCATTCAAAGCTAAGGAAGGTCAAGCTCAGAAAAAGGGAATTGAATTGCTTCAGCTTGGGTTCACAAATAACTGCCCCCCCATCATTAATCCTTTTCAGAAAGAAATATAGTAATGCTTTTTTCTCCAGTGATGCCAAGCTCATCATAAACCTTCATATATGACTTGCAAAGTTCAGCCTCCTATCTCACCATGCTGTTCTTTTATGGAAAAGGGAAAAGGTGACCAGAAAAACCCAAAAGGTGATGGATGAAAATATCTGGGTTACTCTCTGTGTTAAGGAGGAGATGGACTATCTTCTGGAGTGAGGCACAATCTACCCAGGCATGATTCTCTGAGTTAGCAATACTGGCATTATTTCCACCACTGCTTCTGTAGTGATGGTTCATATTGTTCTTTTAGCATTTACTCTGATTATTATTTCCATATGTAAAGAGTCCCGTGTGGAAGTAAATAAGAACAATTGCAATTACACTTGGCATTTCATTGTTGACATTGGGGATAGTGATAGCACATCAAGAACTTTCTCTGACTTCCATTTTCCAAGTGTGCAGAGTTAATTGTAGATTTATCCAATAGCTCAAATTTTATGATTTGGTAAATCAGAACAACCACCAACAAGAAAAACCAGATGCCCTACTACAGGTCTTACGCTAAGCCAGAGCTTTCTAAACTGTGTGTCGTGACACGTTAGTGTGTCGGCTACGGTGTCTGGGTGTGTCGCGGCTGCTGCTGCCTCCAAGCACTGCCAAGATTCCGCGCAGGTCCTAGTGCCTGCCTTGTGCCCTGCTGCCTCCAAACCTGCTGTGATTCCACACAGGTCCTAGTGCCTGCCTTGTGCCTTGCTGCCTCCAAATCTGCTGTGATTCTGCACAGGTCCTAGTGCCTGCCTTGTGCCCTGCTGTAAGAGTGTGTCACAAAATGATGCATGTCTAAAAAGTGTGTCACCAACATGAAAAGTTTGGAAAGCTCTGCACTAAGCCAATCACTGAAGGGACTTTCACACTTTGCATAGTCCCCCCACTGGCCGAGGGAATCAAGCCAGACCTATTGGAGCAGCAGTACGCCAGCATGATGCTCATATGTGCTAGGCCAGAATTCTCAGTAGCTGACCAACAGTGAGCATGGTTATAAAACAAAGTGCAAGGGAATTCTTATGAAATAATAACAGCATATTTAAGCTAATGTCCACTGAATCCAAATTCTACCCAGAAAATATTTTATATTTATATGTTTTGGAGCTCAGAGGCTCCCTCATAGCCATCAATTTCCCCCTTCAAACTTCAGAAACATTTTGGTACTGCATCTTGTGCCTCCTCGCTGTTGTTCTCCCCTACTTCCCATGAGCTGGCTAACACTCCCTCAGCTGACCAGTGGGAACTGCAAAAATCAGGTCCTAGCTAATGCTCCACTCATTCTCATTGTTATCTCATTTTGTGGTGTTTCTGCAGTGAGGGAAAATATTCTGTTCACTCAATTTAAAAAGCATGGTGAAATGATAATAAGGCACCATGCTGTGGGCAGAGTAGAGCTGAGAAGCCAGGAAGTGCGATGGGGTAAGAGTTAATCAGTTCATCTGTAGAAGAGTGACAGAAACCTAACAACATTGTGGGAACACAGCACTACAGCACCAGTCCTGGAGTGGTGCAAATGCTGCATGTAGATGGTCCCTTGGGTGCAAGTAACATATAGCCAAAAGCAAACAGGATCAGTATCTCATATAATCCTTGAACATCGTATGTTTCTATGGACTTAGACAGTGAGTACAAAGAACAGAAAATCATCAAGCACATGAAAATATTCTAATATTACATAGTATTTTACTTTTCTAAATCAGATAATCCTTCTGCAGAAATTAAAAATCTAGATGCCAAAAAAAAATTTTTTTTGCTTGGCTTGTATACTAATTTTATCTTTGAAACTTTGATGGGATTCAGATCAAAATTCATTATCTATCCCTTGTAGCCACTATCCTGATTAAACCTTTTACATTAAAAGTAAATTTAATACTTGCTATCTTTTTTACACCCTGGAATCGCAAATTTAATTTGCACTCAGCCTATCAGTTGAATTCTACTTATACATAATAGTTTACTCTTGTCAGTTGGTTTACCAGGTTGGAAGTTTGGAATCTAGAATGTTGGATTACATATTATATGTTGGTATAAATGTTCTGCTTTTAAAACTGTTATTATTTGCCTTTGTATGCAAATAATACTCAATAAAACTCAAAGACAGTATATTGTACATGACTCTGTCCGCCCCCCCCCCATCCACCCCCTATTTATTATCTCAATTATCCTTTAACCCAAATTAGACTAAGAGTTAGCGGCTGGGCTCACATATCATGCTAAACCATGATGTGGTTTGTTTTTGATTTAAGTGATATATAAATCTACCTATTGTGGCTTAGGGTGATGCAGAAACCTATTCAATGATTCGCCCAAAGTGATGCAGTGATTTTCATAGCTAAATGAGGTTTTTATTGTAAGCCGCCCAGAGTCCCCCGGTTGGGGGAGATGGGCGGTCATATAAATTTAAATAATAAATAAATAAATAAATTTGATATGAACCTCCTTATCATAGTTCAATTATGGAAAACTCTTAACTCTTTGCTATCATCTAGTACATAGCTTTCCAAACTGTGTGTCGCGACACTTTAGTGTGTCTCAACACACAGTTTAGTGTGTCGCAAAGCTGCGGCACGGGGGCGCGTGCGGAGGCAGCACGGGGGGCGCGCGGCGGCAGCAGTGTGCACGGTGGCAGTGGCAGCGGCGCGCCATCAGCGCTTCTGCGTTTTAGCGAGGCTGCCGCCGCTACCGCCGCCGTGCACGCGCCGTGCCCCCGCTCCGCCGCCACTGCCGCCGTTGGTGTGTCGCCAACGGCGGCACTTTGGAAAGCACTGGTCTAGTAGTTGCCCAGATTCTTGCAGCCCATATTTGGTAGCCCTAAATTTGGTGTAATGTGTGAACCAAGCCAAAAGTGCTGATTTCCTTTTAGTTCACACCTTAATCTGGAAATCATGAGTCTGTTAGCACTTTTTCTGACTAACAAATTTTATTGAAAGATATAAGCTTGCATGAGAAGCAGCTTACTTCATCAGATTCAGAGCGGCAAGACTGATGTAGGATTTAAACTGAAATGGGGTGAGGGTCTCAATGAGATTGCCTGAGATTTTTTTTTATTTTTTAATTTATTTTCTATCCTGCCTTTATTATTTTTTTGCAGAGTCTATGAAAATAAATGTCTTTTTAAGTTTTGTATTCAGAGTCATTTACATAACTGGATTAACATGGTCTTCTATTCACTTGGAAGACATCTGTATTATAAACCTAGTTTGACTCATTAATTATACTTTCCCATTTGTATGAGCTCTGTCCTACTTACATCTAGTTAAAAACTGGAAAGTCATATATTAAAATGCATTTCAACATATGGCAGACACCAAATTAAAGTTCTTCTCTTTTAGAAGTCATTGGGCATTTTCTGACTTCACTGTTTGGCGGCAACCTGAAAGGGCTAGCCCAGGTTGTACATGTACATGTTGTACATGTGCTTCCCCACACTGCACAATCCCTTCCAATTATTTCTCATAACCAGAGTGCTAGACATAACTAGCAACTGACAGAAACTATTCCAACACGTGAACAGTGCTACTACAAAAGCAGACATCGCTAATAGTATCCTGTCCAACTTCAGTAGACGCTTTTCTGTACAATCTGATATTGAGGACAACTGAAACAGATGGCATACAGAAGGGAAAACAGAAAACAAAACCTAGATACAGAATATTGTGACCTGGTCCTTGGAATAAATGGTGTAAAAAAGGGCTACCAAAAGTATTGGTAAGTACAGCATCTTACCAAATTCTAGTTAAATGTCCTGATAATGATTGGGTTTTCATGTTGCGCTTGCCCACAAGGTGGATTGTTTGGTTTTATCTTAAAAAACCCAGTCACTGTGGTTTGTAAACTGGGGGGGATAGCTTAGCAGGTGATGGCACCCCAGCCAATTGTGGTTTATTCAATAACTAACTTAGATCATAATTTCAGTTGTGAAAAGTTAGCATCTATTGAATGAACTGGGCATGCATCAAATGAACATATTTAGAATCAGAGTGCAGCCCGTAGGAAGTAGTAGAAGGAAATTTTAATATTTGGAATATAGGCTAAAATGAAGATGATTCATCCCTAAACACAAAAAGTCCAACACAAGCCTGTGCATGCTTACTTAGAAGCATGAGTACTGCATTTAATGGAATTTATTCTCAGGTAATGTTGCACATAGGATTGGACTTCGGGGTCACAGTTCACGGCTCCACAATCCAGAGATTCCCTAAATAATCATCCAGATGATAACAAGAAGTGGGAAATAAACATGGGCATATCTGCCTGCCTAAATTTTTAAAAACATTTTTTAATCAAGAGGCTGATAATTCTTGGACGTGTAAAGTTGCAAATGCCTATGTTTACTTTTGTGTTGTATTATCCCGTCTGACAACAAAACCATGCTTATCTCACCCAAAATGCTGGCTATGCAAACTTGACTTTACTCTTATATCCATAATGTTGCTATTATTTAAATGAATTTCAAATACAAAATCACATGCTTGGCATTTTTTTGTTAGCAGATAGAGGATTTTATTTTCTTTTTGCATTAGCAAGGTAGGAAGGTAGAAATATGAACTGATGGGAAGGAAAGCAAAAATTAGGGTTTGCACTAAATGCATATGGCTCTGTAAGAGGAGCCTTCTGCAAGGGTATTAAGTCCAGAGTCAAACATTATAAACTTCATCTCTGCTCTAAGGTAAGTTTGTGTGCAAAATTTCAGTCTATATACTGTACAGAAAAATGTTAACAGCTCATTTAGTTTCACAAGAAACTAAAATACTACTGTATATTTCTATACCTCTAATGTCTATTGTATAACTCTGTATATTCTACACAAGTCTCTTGACTTGACACTTATAATGGTGGTTTCTTCCCCACCCCAAGATATAAATGTATCCAGCAACAGGCATATGGGAACCAGTCCTCTGCCAATATAAACAACTTGCCCACCCACATTGAGTCATCTTACTCTGACTAGGTGCATATTCTGTAGAGGACTCCTTGGCTTTGTATCAAACTTTGATGCAGCCAAACTTTAAATAGAAGTTAAAATGTGGGTTATCTAGCTATCTGTCCTGGGGCAATGGGTTCTTGGCAGGTACTTGAAGACAGATGGTCTTGAGAGAAATCTGTTTCCAGTTGTCTCTCCTGGAGAAAACTGCACTCCTGATTTCATGCATCCTGACATACTCACGCTTATACAACTTGTTAAAAATCTAGATATAGTGTGAACAAAGTCAGTAGGGAATGTGGATTTGGTTCCAAATGACAAAGCCTCTTCTCAATATTGGCAAAATTATTTGTCACTTCAAAAATAAAACCTCTTATTAAGACCTCCTTTTCTTTTCTTGCAGTTTACTTCAGCACCAGACCATCTTATTGTTGATATCTGGCAAATCTGCTGTTGTAAACCGCCCAGAGTCCCTCCGGTGAGAGGAGATGGGCAGTGACAAATCAAATAAATAAATAAATAAACAAACAAACAAACAAATAAATAAATAAATAAATCAAGCATGCCTCATTAGCATATGGATGATTGCTCTAGGAGGCAAACTGTTCTAGAGGAAGCTGCTTGTTGCCCCTCCCACTTCCTCTTCTCTCTCTCTCTGATACTTCCACTGATGGGGTAGGACACACGTGCCTTAGCTCCTCCATGGAGAGGCCATGCCTAGGCCTCAATCCCCCTTTCTCCACGCAGCCTCTGGCAGCAAACAGGGCCAGAGGTATGCAGTTTAGGGAACAGAAAGAAGAACTGAAACCAATTTTCTACTGAAATGGCTGTACCTGGACAAAATAAATGTAAGAACTCTTTTGTACTTACTTTTTGTACCTGCAATGTCTAAGCGTGTGTTTCTAACGTGCTCACAGGCTGTGTTTTTAAACAATATTCCTTTTTCTATGCACAAGTTTACACAACGTTAAGCTCTGCTCCATTCACTGGTTCTAACAGGCCACTGAATGATCTTCACTTATCAGCCCCAGTGTCTTCTCTCAGTCACACAAGGCTGGCCTTATTTTGTCCCCAGTCTAGAAATTAATCTTATGCTGATGCTTCTTGCTTCTAAAAACAACTAGAGTCCCACCACAGCATAAAGCTGTGAAAGAATCATAGCATTGCACTCTGTAATTCAGGGAGGCAAGGATAGGTAACCTGTTGTACAATATGTTCAGAGCTGTGTCTTAGGCATGATCATGTATCCTTCCCTCAAGGCATTAGCTGCCAGGATATTGGCCAATGCTGTTCTGAAAATACTGGCACCCAACCCATGAGGCCACAATCTAATGAATACTGGAGATAGGCTACTATCTGGACAACTCAAAGTATGGTGGCAGTTTTCCTTCCTTCCTTCCTTCCTTCCTTCCTTCCTTCCTTCCTTCCTTCCTTCCTTCCTTCCTTCCTCTCTCATACATGGACAGAGACAGGGAAAGCTGAGTGGTCCAATAATTAAGAAAAATCCATATATATTTAACTATTGAGCATTTCTCACAGTACAGTTGCTGCTTAGTAGGCACATAATTAACAGTATGGCAAAATATCCACTGTGTGCATAATGTAAATATGAGGCTCATACCTTGCCACCAGGTACCTTGTTGGGCTGTGGAATTTTTAAAAAAGGAGAAATGCCATATCTTTTCAAATTGTTGTATATATTTTACTTTAATTCAATTTTCCATCTGTGAGTGCGCACATTTGAACAACTGTTCATTTGATATAGTTTTTTTAAAAAAGAAATCAAATGTCCTCCAATTCCTTGGGGGAATCCCCTTGGTTCTTTGCCAAATCTCTAGTCAATTTCATAAAAGATCTTACAGAAGTCATTTTAGATCAATTTCAATCACTTTTAGTCAATTTCAATGATGTCTTTAGAAAATTCCCTGGCTTGACTTCCCTTGCATTAACCTTTCCTTAATAACCTCCCAAAATGAAAATGATAGTACCCTAGTATTGAAATATATTGTATGCAGCAACACATGGAAGCAATAACAGCCATAATTGCCAAAAGACCGTCACAAAAGCAACAAGGGAATAAAAGGACAAAAGTGCACAGAGGGTTTTTGAGCAGTTTGTAGGTACAGTATACACTGGCTTTGTGTGTGAATGTTATTTATAGCATTTCTAACATCAGTTGAATAAATAGGCTACACATAGTAAGCTGCCTGGAGACAGACACTCACATCACAGAATTATACAGAAAATGAATAGACTCTGAGTCCTCATTAAATTCAGCCATAATACCTATTAGTCAGAGTAATCTACAGGAGGAATACAACTCAAATTTGTTGCTTGCATTTATACAGCTAAGGAGTCTGCAGTCAAATAGCAGGGCAAGTCTGGTTGGCAGCAAGATGGGAAATACTGAAGGGAAGTCATGAGTAGTGCAGGAAATTAGGGTGATTTTCATGATTCACCTGCTGAACTCATTGTGCTGTGTTGACTTGAGGCACTATTTCAGTCCTGGAGCCAACAGGGCTGTCCCACATGGAGAATTTAGGTCAGTGTGTTGGAGGCCTTATTTGCTTGTGGAAATCACATGAATGCAAAAGAAACCCACCTCATGGTAGAATCTGATAAAAATGGTGCTGCAGACTGTCTTTGTCCGATGGGCCGTTTCCAGGGTGTCACGGGCAATTGTAGAAAAGGCAGAATATTTACCTGCCTAGGCCCTGCATTCTGAATGCACACGTGACAGATATATGCCAATGATTCTTTCCTCAACTCATAAACATCAACTGACTTTGAAATGCAAAGAGAAGTCATGAGAAGACATAGAGATTTGTGCAATTGGGGCCTCCCATCAATCCTGACCAGCACATGGTTTTAGCTTTAACAACGTGGGTATTTTTTTATGTCAATGCAACACCACTGTGAAGGAGTCATGGAAATTTTATGCAAGGCCCAATATCGATCTGGAAAAAAGTTTTGACACTCCATTTTGGGAATATACTGTATACTTTGGGCCATATAAAAACTATTCTTAAGCTAGCGCTGTCCAGAATATTGGACTTCAGCTCCTATAAACCCCACTTACTGGGAGATTATGGAAACTGACATCTAGCTCACTAGAGGATCCTCAGTTGAAGGAGGCGGCCTTACAAAAAAGTCTGGTTTTCTTGAGAGTTGGCTACTTCCCTCCATAGAGCTGCCATGCTAAGATTGCTTGAAATTAACCACACAAACCCTCTTACTCTTTGCTTCAGGACTGGGGGAGAGCCAGAAAGCATTTAAATATTTATTTATTTACTCAATTTATTAGCCAGCCATCTCACTTTTCCAAGCGACTCTAGGTGGCGTATAAGAAGGTTAAAAAACAATCCATAAATACATTAAAAAGTATAAGAAAAATATAAAACCAACTAAAACAAAGAATAATAAACAAAGGGATGTTAAAAATAACGGAGCCACCTCACTTATTTATTTATTTATTCAATTTATTAGCCACCCATCTCACTGCTTCTGAATGTTATGGTTAAATGTTTGGCATATTTGCTATTCAAATTCATTAGTAAATTAGCATCAGAATGCTTTCAATTTTGGATACTTTGATTTTATTTAATTTTACAGCTAGTTGTGTTTCTCAAGGTGCACAAATGTTCTTAACTGGTTCATTATCATATCAACATAATATTAAATGCTACATCTTCCAAAAAGTGGGAGGTCAGAGCATCATTGCAGAGTGTATTTCCTTTAGAGCAGGGAATTTGGATGCTAAGTATTTGTCATAATAATCTGTGTTCTCTTGTCTTGTCATTCATACAGAGAGAAATAAACATATACTGGAAGCTGAGTTACAAGACAAAGCATGCAGGCTATTATCTGAATTTTTACCTTCTAATATCTGACCTTCCTGTTGTGCTTTTCTTGAAAGAGCAAATTCAGTCATGAGTACCCGAGTTCTCGTTTTTCTGTTAGCAGAAAAATTACTGATTTGAGGGTTACAATCAAATCAAAGATAGGTCAATTGGTTTCCTAGCAGCCATACTTCCATTTATAACAAAAATTTATCTTTTACTAGCATAGCTCTTATGACTTATTGGTGATAGTAAATGGCTGTTATCAAAAGGAAAACCACTGACATTTTCTCTTTGTTAAACTTCTAAGGCCAACTGCTATTCTTCCTCTCAGTTTTGCCTGTGTATTGTTATTGTATTCGGTCTGTATCAGCAAACTTAGTGCAGTGGAATGCATATGCCAGGGATTTCCAAAGTTTTCCCGCGGCAACACACCAACCACCGTTGGTGTGTTGCCGCGGGAAAACCCAGAAGTGCCGCCGTTGCGGCAGCACGCAAAAACCTGGAAGCGCTGCTGCTGCTTTCGGATTTTTGTGCGCCGCCGTTGGTGTGTCGCCGCGAGAAAACCCGGAAGCGCTGATGATGATCAGCGCTTCCGGGTTGTGTGGCGACATAGCAGACTGTGTATGTCGCGACACACAGTTTGGAAAGTTCTGGCATATGCAATAGCTGCAGTGGAATCTCTTCCATAGGAAGGAGTTGTTGTGATTTTACAATCCCCAAAGACACAGGTTGTTTTGGAAATAATTTGCCATAATAACAGATTTTGTTAATGATAATGGAATATCAGAAATTTTCTCTTTGCTTTGTCCTGTTTTTTTCTATCCAGGAAAAGGAGCCTTCTCCAACATAGTATCTTCTCAGTTTATGAATTACAACTCCCAGAATTCCTAACAAGCTCCTCTGGAAGGTGTAAGGTTGGGGAAAGCCAATATAGAGAGACTGTGAACCAATTGCCCACTAACACTTATGCAAGAGTTCAAAATTAAATTTCTCTTGGAGCTAGACAATTATACATATATTTCTGTGTCCACCCTTCAATGGCAAAATCTTGAACAAACCAGTTATAACTCCTTCAATTTAAACAACTGGACTTAATTAAGAATGTCGTTCAATTCATAAATATTAATTAATTCAGTTAATTCATAAATATTAATGTTCATTGATTTGATATCAAACTGCTCAAAGTTTGGTTGCTGACATTTCCTTACAATTATTATTATTATTATTATTTGTCTATTATTAATTACATTTCTATGACCGCCCATCTCCCCCTCAAGGAGGGACTCTGGGCGGTTTACAACCATAACAACATCATTAAAATACAATAAAAATAACAATAAAAATATAAATATAAATACAATAAAATCCAAGTGGCAGGTGGTTCTTACAGTGAAGCTAAACTTATTTAAAATATTTGAGGCGGCTCTAAAAACTAAACTATTGCCAATTCTTGTAACAAGTCAAGAGGTTTTGCAGGGAAAGTGCTATATGTGAAGATAAAATGGGGGGGGGGGACAACATGCCACAGCCTTATGTTCCTTGAAATATAATAAATTATTGAGGATGGTCCCCTATATCTATGATCTAAAGAGTTAAACTATGAGAAGGAAACTTCTGTTTCTTCAGAGGTTGTTGGTCTTCAGTTCCCATGACCATCAGCCAATTGTGGTCAGTGATCAGATCTAATGGAAGTCTGTTGTTGAAAAAAAAATGAAGTTCCCTGTCCAGACTAACACAAGGGCTATGTGCTATCCTGCTATAATTCTTCTTTACCTCTCTCCCACATATGAAACAATTCATCTGCAAGCATATTATGAACTGTTATGGAAACTGCTTCAAACTGCTTGCCACATGAAATTTTGCAGGTATGGGATGGAGATGTTGTTGAACAGAAAATCAATCTGTAGCTTTTTGAGTTCATAGAATTAGTTCATGGTTCTTTGGCCAATGGTCTATATAGAAATGCTTTTTTTAATGTCTTGGGTTCCCTGCAATCTTAGGAGAGATCAAAATCTGCAGTTGGCCCCATCCTGATAGCAATCAGCTGCTTGAAACTGAAGCTAAAGTGCTGGGAACAAGCTAATTGAATTAACAGAAATGCATCCTGGTGTTTTGTAACTACTCTGAAACTGAAGGTAAAGATTGAATAAAAGACAAAAGTGACTCACACTCCTGCCACACTGGCAACTTTTTCTTTCTTATGGGTGTTTATGGTGAGTGTTTTTTGGGGGGGGAAGCAGCATGTTCAGCATGACATGAAATGGAAGCAAATTCATGGTGTTTTATGGGATTTTCTGTTTTATATGCCAAAACCTTGATTTGGAAGCATGAATGTCCTAGTGAGCAGAGCAATGATAAAAAATGAAGGTGGGTTTGCTTTCAGGTTATACTCCCACCTCGCCCCCCGCCCCCCAAAAAACACTATATTAAGGTTATACCACAATTGTCATCTGTTTCCTTCCTCATTAAAGTAGAAGATTGTGCAATCAAATCTCAACCGTAATGATTTGAGAGACTCAGGGCCTACAGGTTACCCATCCCTTCCCTAAGCCTGAAGAGCCCGGGCAGCAAAGTTTGCAGCTTTCTTGCTTTCCTTTTTATTTAGGTTATAATCGTGCTTAGTAATGTGACTTCAAAGCAAAGGCACGTTTTGCTCATTTTTATTCAGGATCAAAATAGAAATTGGAAAATATTTGAAACTATGAGATGGAAGGTCACCTTTGTAACTGGAACCTGGGGGCAGGACTTGGAAATAGGTTTTGCTTTTTCCTTTTCATTCTAGTTCACTGCTTTCTGTGTACAAGTTTAAAACCCTTTAAAGTGCCCAGTTTACCCACCCCTAATGTCAGCCATGTTGATTTGGGGGTGGGAAAGGAGCAGGCCCTAAGAGAGAGGGTCCCATCCTCTCCATCTGACACTCCTACCCTTCTTCTCTCCTACCTGATGCTGTGAGGCTCTTTCCCAGCCAAATGCCTACCAAAAGCACCCAAAGGTGCTTGTTGGGTGCAAGCAGTTTCCTTCATCCAAGACAGGCTGCTACCACAATTTTTGTTAGAGGGCTTTCCTCCGTCCTGGCAAAACAGGAAATGGTTTTCTATTTTTAATTTCAGGCTTGTGATGATGATGGGAAACCCAGTGCATGGTAGTCAGAGGAGTAACTTCAGTGAGCAGTTCAGTCAAATGACACAAATACTCTTATAGTGTGTGAACCCAGGGTTCCAGTTACAAAAATGCCTATAAAGACAACTAATCAAACACAGTTACAAAAGAGAAATCGTCTATCGTATTGTCCTGCCTTCACACAGGTTCTTTGCTAAGCTACTACAGATGTTGTCTTTTCCCTTCCTGGGAACTGATAGGCTTTTTTGTTTGTTTTTTTCAACCCAATCCTTTCTCTGAAGCAAAATTGGTTTGTTTTTTTCAACCCAATCCTTTCTCTGAAGCAAAATTGGCTACTCTTCTTTCTCTTTCCACCTTCGATCATCAGCCCTTCTAATTGTCCCATCAGCCAATTTTCTTTTTAGGACTTTTCTCCCTTCTTGATAAGGAGAATCAGTTTAACTTAGTGGCAGCCACAGGGGCAATAGTGCCATTTAATGTTCTGCTCCATGCAGCAAAATCCCTTGGACCAACCCAAGACTTTTAGTCTAATTATATGCATGTTAGACTGCAACTTTAATATAATAGTTGAAAGGCATCCATGTGTCCCCAAATATGTGGTAAGCTGTTGTACCTCTTTCAATGATGCTTACAATATATACTGAGATAGTCTTCAAATAATGTAAAGCCCAAACTAAATTATGACAGCCAACCTACACAATACATTGTCTGTAAAAAGTGATGTAAATATATAAGTGTGTGTATACAATTGGGATTGGGGGTGGGGGAGTGAAAGAACATCTCTTGGTGTCCTCCCCAGACATGACCCCTGAAGACCCTCTGTTCACTCAACTAAGGAATTAAAAGGGTAACTGATTTCAGATAGTGGTTCTGTGACAAGTAACCATGGAATTCCTTATCATCTAAAGAGTTAAACTATGAGAAGGAAACCACTGTCTCTTCAGAGGTTGTTGATCTTCAGTTCCCATGACCATCAGCCAAGTGTGGTTAGTGATCAGATATGAACCCTGTCATTTATTGTGCTATACAACATTTACACAAATGCATGCAGAGAAGTCATCGTGAGATTCCAAGCACAGTGTTATTAGTTACATGTTACTGATCTTGTTATAACTGTATGTTATTGAGCTTCCTCTAAAATTTGTGGCTGCTCCTAGGAAGTCTGTAGATGAGGATTAAAACTAGCAAAACTTAATTCAAAGATGGGGAGTTCTATCAGTAGGTGCTACTTGGTAATATATTATAATAAGCTATAGTTGGTAGAATAAGCCACCATCAGCTGGGGTTACACACATAGATATTCCTTAACCATGATTTACAAACCACATGTTCTGGATTCACATACTATAAATCAAAACCAATAAACCACATTAAGTCTTAGAACAACAGGCGAACCCATCTGTTTAGTATGTTTTAAAAGCAGGAAGATACTGAAACTGAAGCTCAAATACTTTGGCCACCTAATGCAAAGAGAGGACTCACTGGAAAAGACCCTGATGCTGGGAAAGACTGAAGGCAAAAGGAGAAGGGGACGGCAGAGGATGAGATGGTTAGATAGCATCACCGATGTAATGAACATGAATTTGAGTAAACTCCGAGAGACAGTGGAGGACAGGAAGGCCTGGCGTGCTATGGTCCATGAGGTCACGAAGAGTCGGACACGACTAAACGACTGAACAACAACAACAAAAGCAGGAACATTCTACTTGTTTCTCAGAGTGGAAATGCTGTAGGACCAGATAGTAGTATTTGAGCACTTTTGTTTTTGACTGGAGTGCCAACCGTGGTTCTGCATGAAAAGCCAATTTCTTCCTTGCTGTTCATGCTGTAAATCACCCTTGCCCAATCTGGTGCTCAACAGATGTGTCAGTTTTCACTACCTTAATTCCTCAACCTGAATGACCAAAAGTAAAAAAAAGGAAATATTACAATAAAATGGAGCCAACAAGGACAGGGCAGGAGAGAAACAACCCGAGATTCCTCTAAAACAAAAGGAGCAGGCCATAGGAGAGACAAACAGTACAATCAACAAAGAAACCTCCCTGTGCTGAAAACATAATTAAACTTCTTATTAATACTGTTGTAATATGTTTGCAATGAACTTTTAGTCTTTATTATTGCAAATCAGTATTGTTAATATATCATTTCTATTTGGCATTATCCATTAGAAAATTATCATGCACAAACCGTACTGCAATGAATAGGAGCCATGCAAAAACAATAACATGCAAATGTTTAAATGAAGCTAATTCTGAATAGCTTCCTGTTGGATTGTGTCCTTTCATTGTATTTTTTTAACCAAAGAGAGGAAGCATCTGAACATAAAGTTTATGCTGACTGTAGTCATTTAAGTCTCTACAGCTGTGAGGTTCCTAGGGAGTTCTCCAATTCCATGTGTTTTTCCACATCTGCATGCAAAATCAAAGATAAAAGTGATAAATTGGAATACCTTGAGGCATTTGGTGGATTTGAGATACTCCCCAAAATACTGAAAGCTCTACCAAACAGATGCAAATGCATGCCATTATTACAGTCTCATCTATCAGACAGACAGTTTTGTGTACTTATCCATGTGTACATGATGGAAAACAGTTTTCCTGAGATATTCTATTATGGATAATTAGGGTTACAACAATGCATTTGGAATGTTTATGTTGAATTATATCATAATACCATATCAAATTCAAGTGGCAGTAGAATGGATGCTAAGATGCTGCTGTATGTTTTTAGAGAAGATCCTCAAACTTCATATTTTGCAAGAACCTTTAGGGCTTATCCTTGGTTTTTTCTTAAGTAACTTTAGCAACATAGTAAAGATATATCAACATTTTAAAAAATCCATTCAATTGTGTCCGATTCTCAGAGACTGCCTGGACAAGTCCCTGCAGTTTTCTTAGCAAGGTTTTTCAGAAGTGGTTTGCCATTGCCTCCTTCCTAGGGCTGAGAAAGAGTGACTGGCCCAAGGTCACCCAGCTAGCTTTGTGCCTAAGGCGAGATTAGAACTCACAGTCTCCCGGTTTCTAGCCTGGTGCCTTGACTACTACACCAAACTGGCTCATATCAGCATTAGTAACATAAAATAATAGAAACATGAAAAGGATTTACTTCTGAGTAACATTCATAAGATTAGATCACTAGACTATAAATAATGGGCCATACCCACTTATTCAAATTTTATACAATGAGCTCAATTTTCCTATATCCTAATGTAGACTTCCTCCATCTGGAGGAACTAGTGTGCTGGACTACAACTTTTGTAATCCCCAGCCAAAATGGCCATTGGTTCTTTAATATTTTGTCAGAGTTCGGCAGACCTCTGCCATTCAAACAGGCAGGGATGTGGATTGAAGGCAATTAGAAACAGACGCGAAACAGACAGTAGCGCAGAAGGAAGAAGCACTCGCAACGACGCGTGAAACGGGACTGCACCTCTCCAGGAACGACTGTCTGAGCACCATGGAAATTAAGCAAGACACGTGTAACAACCAGGGACAAAGGGGGAAAGGAATGCTTATATGTATGATACTCTGCTATGCTTGCTCATTCAAGTCTTTGTTCGTGTCAAACCCTCATGCACCGAAATAAACCCTTTTGCTTCTTAGAAATCACGCGTCTATGATTTACTCAAGAGAAAGGGGTTTTAGGGCATCGGAGAGGAGCACCTTACATAAAGACTTGAATCAAAAAAATTTTTGCTACGTTTCCTGAGGATTACTCTGATTATCAGCGAGCTCCGAGGTTGAGAGTAGCATCATACTGTAAGTCGACAACCACGACCTACAGAAACAATGGAACAAGCTGGAGCAGGGACGGCAGTGGCAGACGAGCCCGGGTCCAGTTCGGCTCCAGTTCAAACCAGTGGACAGACTGGCGGCAAGAAGACAGCGAAAACCAGAGGAACAGAGGTAACCAACCCCCCCCCCCATCCGGAGACTCATGGAACTTGGTCGGCAGATTGGTCGTTCGGGGTTGGAGAAGGGATGGAAGAGAAACGGGGGAAGCGTCCCAAGCAGCGTATCACCAATATGCAGCGTATTGGGGCGGTGGAAGATAAATTGGCTCGCATCGACTGTGATATGGAGAGGATGCACAAGAAATTGGATGCGTTATTAACCCTCGTGCAAGGGAAAAGAGGGCAGGAAGCTACGGCGAATTTGACCTCTTCCGAAGAAGAAAACGAAACTGCTGAATCCAGTGCAGAATCCAGCGAAGAAGATGAGGGGGAGGAAGAGGCCTCTACATCCCGCAGCCAGCCACCAACCACCCCATCAGCCCAGCAGAGGAGGACCTGGCCAGTAGCGTACGCACCAACAGGGGTGAGCAAATTGAAAATGAAGTTCGACGGAGACCCCAAGAAACTGGCATGTTTCTTGACTCATGTGAAGGGATTTATGGGGGAGTTTGAGGACACTTTCCAGTCAGAGGAAACGAAGGTCAGGTACGTTTCCAGCTTTCTGGAAGGGGAGGCGGCAAGGTGGCTCGTAAAATTGCACGACGCTAAGGCAAGCACGTTACAGGATTTTAATAAATTTATGCGCGCCTTACGCAAACGCTTTGAAGACACCTTGGCGAACGTGTCGGCTAGAGTACGCCTTCGAAATTTGGACCAGGGCAAAAGCACCGTAGCTGAATATGCCTTGGAGTTTAAAAGAATACTTAGTGACTTGCCTGAATGGCCGGAAGAATTCCAGATTGAATACTTCCAGTATGGCTTGAGACAGGATTTACTCGAGCTAATGGTGGGGAGGAGGGAACCGAAAACCCTGGAAGGATGGATTCAAATGGCAGGGAAAATTGAACAGAGTCAAACACAATTGCTGACTATAAAAAAGTTCAAACACCTGAGAAAGAAGCCAGGGATTGAGTCACCTCCCCCCCCGGCTCGGACACTAGGCAGAAAAATTGGGAGGAGGAGAGAAATCGGAGGATGAGAGCAGGCTTATGCTTTCGATGAGGGCAGGTTGGACACCTTATTAGTAATTGCCCTCAGACGGGAACTAGCGCCAGAGTCAAAGCTCACCCAAAGAACCCGCCAGATAGGAAGGGGGAGAAGGAGGTTGGCAGCAAGCGCAAAGGGGCGGCGGCAGCCATGGAGGATTGGAGAAACCCCCAACACCTGGAAGACAACAGCGAAGAATAGGACATTGAATTCCAGCCGGCGGGAAACGACAAAGGTCTGTTCTAAAGAGCACCGCGGGACAGGCCATTGGAAAGGGGCGCAACGGCAGAGAGAGTTACAGTCAAAGCCCGACAATGCATCTAAAGGTACAGTTACAAACCTTGGATGGGAGGGAGAAAATTTTGGGGGTAGCAATGTTGGACTCTGGGTGTTCAAGGTGCCTAATGCATCCATACGTAGCACACAAGATGGGACTCAAATTACTGGAATTAAATACGCCCATTACATTTTGCCAATTGGACGGTTCGGAAATGAAAGAGGGGCCAGTGAAGCATTTCACAGAAGAAATTCAAATGACTCTGGGGACCCATGTAGAGACGTTGAGGTTCATTGTGGCTCCCATTGCAACACGACCTATTGTATTGGGACTGAAATGGCTGAGAACAAGAAATCCCATGATAGATTGGGCTTCTGGGGAAATTGAATTTATTGACGGGACTTACCTAGGGATGGACAATGATAGAACTCCGGGCTGCTTAGAAGTGGGGGCAGCTGGGATGGAACTTTGGGAAGAGGATCAGGAACAAGGGGGTGGCACAATTCCAGAGAAATACACCCCCATGGTAGAGGTGTTCGGCAAACAGGAATGTGAGCAATTACCCCCCCACAGACAGTCGGATGCAGCTTTTGAACTCATCCCAGGGGCACCCTTTCCCAAGCCCAAAATGTATGCCATGACACAAAAAGAACTACAGGAACTGCGCAAATTCATTGATAAAAATTTGGCACAGGGCTTCATCGAACCAGCAAATTCCCCCCTAGCAGCCCCCATCTTATTCAGAAAGAAAAAAGACGGGTCCCTCCGACTTTGCACGGACTATAGGGGGCTCAATGCTATTTCGGTTACCAATCAGTACCCCCTCCCGTTGTTGAAAGACATGTTAGCCCAATTGTCTAAAGGGAAGATCTTCACGAAATTAGATGTAAGAGAGGCATACTATCGTGTACGTGTACGGGAGGGGGATGAGTGGAATACAGCATTCAATTGCCCGCTTGGGTCATTTCAATACCGAGTGCTCCCATTTGGGATTGCGGGAGGCCCGGGAATCTTCATGAGACTAATCAATGAAGTGCTGTATGAGTTCTTGTACAAAGGGGTGATCGTATATTTAGACGACATTTTGATTTTCTCTGAAAACTTAGATGAGCATGTGGAATTGGTCAGGAAGGTTTTGGAAAAATTACTGGAGGCAAAATTGTACGTCAAACTGGAGAAGTGTGAATTTCACAAAGAGAAACTAGACTTTTTGGGGTATCGCATATCGCATAAGGGGATCGAAATGGACCCAGAGAAAGTAAAAGCAGTATTGGGGTGGCAACCCCCCTGAACACGTAGACAACTGCAGGCGTTTCTTGGGTTCGCGGGGTTCTACAGGCAATTCATTCAGAATTTCACGCAAATTGCGTTGCCTCTCACAGACTTGTTAAAAACTAAAGACAAAGGCGTGGGTGCAAAGTCAAAATTGCCCAGCTCCAAACTTGTGTGGACCCCGGAATGCCAAGAAGCATTTGATAAACTGAAAGCATTGTTCACGGAGGAACCCATCCTCAAACACCCAGAGGTAGATAAACCGTTCGTGATTCACATGGACGCGTCACACAGTGCGATGGGGTCTATATTGCTGCAGGCGGACGACAACAACATTCTACGCATACATACTTTATTGTAGATTTACCTGTGAGTAATAAGAAAACGGCGATTTGGGTGGTTACTGACTTATTCTCGAAACAGGCGCATTTCATTGCTTGCAATGGGATCCCAAATGCTCCTAGGCTAGCTAGAATGTTTATTCAGAATATCTACCGAGCTCACGGTACGCCCGAACGCATAATAAGCGATCGCGGGAGTACTTTCACTTGTAAGTTCTGGAAAGCCTTTTTGAAATTGATTGGGTCAGAACAGGGACTCAGTAGTGCGTTTCATCCGTGCACAGATGGATCGACGGAACGTCTTAACGCAGTACTGGAGCAGTACCTGCGGTGCTACACCAGTTACCAGCAAAACGACTGGGCAGAACTTTTACCTTTCACTGAAGTAGCATACAACAATGCTCTTCACCAAAGCACGGGATTTTCGCCAAAGTAGCCACGGGTCAGGACTTTGTTACCATTCCTGAACTAGCAATGACCCAACATGGGGAAATAGATGCCCCATTGAAAGCAGACGAGTGGATTGAGAAAGTTACAAGTAATTGGCCGATCATGGTAAAGATGCTGCAGGAAGCCAAAACCAAATATAAAAAATACACGGATCGTAAGAGGGAACCAGAATGGGAGTTGAAAATAGGGGACAAAGTGTACCTTTCCACAAAGAATTTAAGGGCCACTCAACCATCGCGGAAATTGGCACCGAAATACATAGGACCGTTTCCCATTGTGGCAGTAATTAACCCCGTAACGGCGAAGCTGCAGCTCCCGAAAGCATTGAGAAAGGTGCATCCAGTATTTCACATCAGTTTATTGAAGCAGTATCACCCCTCCGCGCAGTGGCACCCAGAACTGGCAGAACCGGTACCATTAATGGTAGACGGGGAACCACACTTTGAAGTAGATAAGATCCTGGACTCCCGACGACACAAAGGACAACTTCAGTATTTAGTGAAGTGGCAGCATCTGCCAGTCGGACACAAGGAGTGGGTCAGCGCTAAACACACACACGCACCTCACCTAGTCAGGACTTTTCATAGGGAATTCCCTGACAAACCTCACTGAAATTGATTGTCTAATTATCTAATATTTCTTGTCGTTACAGGTTGCGGAGAACCCAAGAGAATGTTTAGTTAATTCACTTGTTTAGTTAGTTTAATTACTCTTAGAGTGTAAGTGGTGGCGGGTAGGAAGTCTTGGGCCGGTAGCATGTCAGAGTTCGGCAGACCTCTGCCATTCAAACAGGCAGGGATGTGGATTGAGGGCAATTAGAAACAGACGTGAAACAGACAGTAGCGCAGAAGGAAGAAGCACTCGCAATGATGCGTGAAATGGGACTGCACCTCTCCAGGAACGACTGTCTGAGCACCATGGAAATTAAGCAAGACACGTGTAACAACCAGGGACAAAAGGGGAAAGGAATGCTTATATGTATGATACTCTGCTATGCTTGCTCATTCAAGTCTTTGTTCGTGTCAAACCCTCATGCACCGAAATAAACCCTTTTGCTTCTTAGAAATCACGCGTCTGTGATTTACTCAAGAGAAAGGGGTTTTAGGGCATCGGAGAGGAGCACCTTACATATTTTCCTTCAAATAATACAAAAAATAATCCTTGAATGTAATCAGGACAACGAGAACTCTGCAGAATTTCAATTAAATTGAATAATGTAATGCTCTTAAGCCATTTAACCAAACCCTTAATAACTAATAGCAACCTTGGGTGGCGGGAACTAAACATGTGAATCTAATATTGGCAAGAGGCGGCTAGCTATTTGAATATAAGGTTCTGTCTTCATACACAGTTCTTCCATTTTCTCCTGCATGGGGAAAAGTTACTCATTTAGGAGTTGGCAAAAGGTATATTATTTATTTATTTATTTATTTATTTATTTATTTATCTTATAGCCTTCTCTCTTGAACAGAGACCATTTTTTTAGGAATGAAACAGCTTCTCTTCTTTGGCTTATGTAAACCAGTTTCTGCACTCAGTCATACAAATTAACATGCACATCTTTGAAGCTCTGGATAAAGGTCAATAACACAAAACAAACGTTTGAACAGGTGTAAAGAAGTTTTGCATGCCACAGATACGTTGTGGTTAAAAGAATCAAGCAGTATCTTTTGAATTAATGTACAGTAACTCCTCTAGTGTTTTATGCCATGTTTTGGAAACATTTCATGTAGTAATTATGTTCTAGAACAAATTTGATCTGCCTGCTTTTTCCTAGTTTCCATTACATTCTAGACTGATCCATAAGGAACATTCATTGGGAATACCTCAAGTAGTTTCCAAGCATCTCTGCCTCTTCACAAACATGCCTATTATTTAACCTGCTAGCATCTATAGCTATCCTCAATGGCTTTGGCTCTCCTTAAATTGAATTTCTTACTAGGTCCACATATCATAGTAAGCCACAGTTTTCTTAATAAGTCATAAAGTTCAGCAACACGCTAACATAGAACTACAAAACCATACTGTAGTCTACAGGGGACTGTATGTGAGTCAAGCTTTTCTCTGAACTCTTTCAGAGAAAGAGTCAGGGTTTTGTTAATAGCAGGAGATCCTCAGAGCAGGAATGCAGTGAATGTAAACCTGCAACTGTCTTCAATGAATAGTGTAAGGAAATACGGGAAAAGAAAAGCCAAAGTGTCTCTATACAGGGGGGACACCAAAAAAACAGGACCAGGAATAAATTCTGTATCACCTGTCCCATCTGCTTAGAGGCCACTTCCCAGACTGTCCTTGACAATAGCAGAGCCTGAATCCAGAGTCTTTTGTGGGAAACTATGTGCTCTTCCACATAATACCCAACTTCCATGTAATTCTAGAGATGCAACATGTCCTTAATTAGAGAAGGAGGTCAATAAAGGTGCAGGAAGGCAGAAGAGAATTTTAGGGTTGGAAGTTCAATGGATTTAGATTTGGGGCATTTGAAGTCCCCCTTTAACAAGCAGGTTCATAATTCATAAGCTGTTACTACCACCACAGCTTCAGGTGATGACAGTGGCATTTTATTTTTTCCAAAGTCGTTGGTCTTGAGAATTGTATTCTTTCTTAAGCAGTCCAGTCTGGCCAGAGTTATGCATACCTTTGCCACCTTTAGTCTGAACTGATGTGTTTTCTGTGGGATATTCTCTCTGTGTTAAGGAATTGGCAATAATGCAGCAGTGGGGATTCTTCTGTCCCATGAAGCAGGGATGGATAATCTTTGGGGGGGTTATATGGGTTTTTTTTTTTAGAATTTTGAGATCACACCACTGTCACAAAATGATGTGGTGGTGGTGAACCTGACTAATCACAAAATGGCTGCTATGGCAAAAAAAAAGTTCCCTTTTACCAGAAGGCCAACTAGTGAGATTCCTTATGATGACTATATGGGGCCTCAAACCATTCTTAAGAATAAAGGGTTTGTTAGAGGTTGCCATTTTGCTTTACAGCATGCTAGCTTCCCATTTAATTTTAAAGTTTAAATTAAAAGAGTCTTGGACACATCAAATCAACTGGAGATATGGAGCCTGGTAAGTGATATGGGAGGAGTCCAGAGGCACAGACGGCCCATTGCATAGCATTAGCCAAATCAGTCTCCATCCTCTTTGATCTCATAATTACAGGAATGCAAATGAGTGTAAGCAACCAGCTCAGAAGGCAAAGTTGGGGGGGGGGGCAACAACAAGTGAAATTTTGATACTTTCAAAAGTACTAAAGGGCCAGTTGGTCAATATGCTTTTAGCAGCCACAGCTTTATGTCAGCAGTTCCCAGCTGTTTCAGGAGGCATCAGAGAATGTACAGAAGAGGTGGGTCTGATAGTCTGATAGGAGGCACAGTCAACAGAGCTTATAGATAGTGATCTCTGAATTAAGAAGACAGTTTGATTTCGAAGGCTAATGATGAATGCTGCTGAATCCCTGCTGATATTTAAATGACATTTAAAATGGGATAGAAAAATTCTGAAGAGCTTCTCAGAGGCATGTTTGGATGCAAGGCTACCCAGAATGTCTTAGACTTCTAACTTACTATTCACACCAGTAGGAAGTGGCTAAATCAATGGCCAAAGCCCCAATCTGCTGGCTGGGAATTCTGAGAGTTGTAATCCAAAACATCTGGAGGGCATCAGGTTGGGAAAGGCTGGACTAAACTAATGAAGAAGTGTAACTCCTGTGAATTGGGTGGTTTAATTTAGTAGGGTGGAACTGTAATTCAGAGGATAGCTTGGAGGAAAAGAGAGAGGTTAGCAGGGGAACCAAATGATACTTCTTTTTAAGTTTTTTTAAATAACCTGATTTGGAGGCTACCTCCCCTTCCCCCAGACAACATGGAACCAAATTAAAACCTCTTTGGTTCATGTTTAAAACCGGGTTATTGGCTAAATCACAATTGGCTGGCTAAGCTTCAAATATAGTTTAGAAACAACAGTGGCTCGATTCATACGACATGCTAAGCTGAAATCAAACAAGCCATTTTATGGCTTAGCATGATATGTGAATCCAGGCAGTGAAAGGAAGGCATACTTGAGGAAAATAAATTTTAAAAAAAACTTGGAAAGTGGAACAGTAAAGAAGAGAACAAGGTTACAGAACGGGATTTTAAGATGCTCAGTAGCTGGGCTTGGTTCATAAGGCAATCTGCTCTTGATTCAGATGCTGCATAAGTGGCAACTGTTCCTTCCTTGTGCTTCTGTGTCCATTCATAATAGACAAGTGTTATAGTTTACAGACTGCTTTTACCTTGGCTGACATAATATCCCCTCTTTCCACTGATAGGTTTTCCAGGCCAAATTTTAAAGTGCAATCTAAGTAACTGCTTTCTTCAACTTTTGGCTTTCAGCAGTGAGATTCGTCCCATCATGCTTACCTCTCCTGTCACAAATCTGTTTTTATACAGAATTTCCAAAATCAATATGTGATTATTCTATTTGTACTGGCACATCGATGCTGAATTATACTGAATGGCAACCCAGCTGGAATATTTGGCACGGTAACACCCTGGATTGTCAAGGCAAGGTCAATTCAGGCTCCAGGCTGTTTTGAATTAAATCACAAAGCATTTAAGAGGCCAGAATATACAGCAGGCCTTCCATCAGCAACAATCTTTAGCAGCAGCATCAGGAGATTGTATTGTATTGCTTGTTTGAATCTGTTGCTTCCTGTGGAATTTTTCTCCCCATTGTAGATAGCATTCATAAGTGCCTCTTATTTTAACATAAAATGCACACTTTATAACATGAGGATCATCAAATACGAAAATGTAACAAACTGGATTTGTTACACAAGCCGGTCCATATAGCTTAGTCCCATGTGTTTTTACATGAACAGCATCCTGTCTCATCTTTGTAGAATATATTTTGTTTTGATCATATTTATTCAGATATATTTAGACTATATACAACATTAAGTAAAGTCCGTAACATAGAAAAAGCATTTTATGCAATCCATCATGACTTTTTATCATGTTGTCATCTTACGAGGCCGAGGAAACATGCCTTCTCCGTTGTGGCCCCCACCCTCTGGAACAGCATCCCCCCACTGGTGCTCTCTTTCCTGGGGTTCCAAAAAACCCTTAAACCTCGCTTTGGTCCCAGGCCTGGGGAAAATGTGTTTGTGGGACCCCTGGTCTGGTTTGTCACTGTTATGATTGTTTTAGTCCAGGCTGCCTGTGGTGTTGTATGTTTTTAACTGTTTTTATTGTTTTTGTGTTTGTAAGCCACCCACTTCAGTCTCCTGAAGTGGGTGGCTATAATAAATTTAAATACATAAATAGTAATAAAACATACCCTTTCAGGTTAAGATATTTCTGTGCTTTCTGGAATTGTGGGCTTATTTTATCTTCCTCAGTATCACAACAGTTGGATCTTTATACAGGTTGAAGAAGCCATAAACGTAACAAACTACGTTTTAGCTAAAGTGTGGTGGAGGACACTATCCCATCTACAGCACTGAAGCAAAAATCGTTATCATGCTGTCCAGCTTCTACAAGATTTTCCTGACATCCTTTTTAATCTGCCAGCAAAATGTCATATATTATGGAAATTTTCACAATACAAAAGCCTTCTCATGTCTACTACAGGGTATATGTCTCCCTGCTGTCATTTCTTTTACTGATAAAAAGACATTTTTTTACCTTTAAAATCCTCTGCTGCCAGCACTGCTGTTCCACCAGCTTTAGCCACACTTCTGCAGCCAATGGGAGGGGTTTATCCTCTATTCCCAGAAGTTCTCAACATGTCCCTCATCTCCTGGGCTTAGTTTTCATGTGAATGCAGGGCATTTAAAGCATTGGTAATCAGCTTCCCTGCCCTTGTATTTGTGTTTGCATTGTTTAGAACTGATTTTCTTCATTCCTCTGTTTCCTACAAGTTTAGTACCATGTCACTTCTGTCACAAACATATGGAACACCTCTGAATGCTAATTTCCAGCATGTCCCTTGCGAACAGTGGGCGGCTGAGGCCTTCAGAGATAAGCTTGTTCCCATGTCAACCATATACCAATTTGTCTTGAAGAGATTCAGGGGCTATTTGAATGCATCCCTATACAGTTTTAAGTGAAATTTATACTTTTGCAAGTCATACAAACATGGGATATGATTTGATTTACCCATCATACTAATCAATGGTGTAATCATGTTTGAATCACCATCTGGTAAACCTGGATATCAGTAAGCCACATGATAATTCAGCAGGCAATGTGAATCAATACTATGGGCAGCAGGAGAAATGTATCTGAAAGGCCAAGGTGGACTTAATTTCAGATACTTTTCTGGTTGCCTAACCCCACAACAACATAACAGTAACTCACTCCCTCATTATCACATGCTTAAACTACTGCTCGAAGAGAATATTTGTAGCTCAGGGTTGAACTGTGGAGGCCTTGGTGCTCTCTGAGCCTTGTTGTTTACTTGCAAACGTTTCATTGCCAGGCAAGGCAACATCTTCAGTGCAAAAAGGGAGTGGGACTTGCTCTCTGTTTATATACCATGGCTTGTCCTGCTTGTGCTGGTGGGGGTGTTGTTCTCTGTATTGTCGAAGGCTTTCACGGCCGGAGTTCAATGGCTGTTGTGGGTCTTCCGGGCTGTGTGGCCGTGTTCTGGAAGTTGTGGTTCCTAACGTTTCGCCAGCATCTGTGGCCAGCATCTTCAGAGGGCAGGAGCACAGATAGAAGCAAAATCTCTGTCACAGAGATTTTGCTTCTATCTGTGCTCCTGCCCTCTGAAGATGCTGGCCACAGATGCTGGCGAAACGTTAGGAACCACAACTTCCAGAACACGGCCACACAGCCCGGAAGACCCACAACAGCCAGTGTTGTTCTCTCTTTGGTAGTTCCTTGTTGTTTGCTGCTTGGTTAATTGACTGAGTTAATAGTTCCTTGATTAGGGTATATTGTGCTGTTTGATTGTTCCTCTGGTGCTAATCCTGGTGTTAATCTTTGCATATCTGGGTGTTGATTGCTGGCAAGGAGGTGTTTTTGTCTTCTGGCTTTTCTATTGTCTCTTATGAATGGTATGTAAATGTTGTTTACCTCTATGTGTCTGTTGATGGCTGCTTTGTCTGAGTGCCAAGCTTCCAGGAATTCTCTAGCGTTTTTGGATTTGGCTTGGTTTAAGATGCTCACAGTTTCCCAGTTGAAAGTATGGTGGAGTCTGTCCATGTGTTGTGAGATTAAGGAGTTTTCATTGTGTCTTCTGACTGCTAGTTGGTGTTTGTGGATGCGTTCTGCTAGTCTTCTGCTGTCTGTCCTACATAGTGGCTGTTACAACACCCCCATCCCAGGAATCTTGGAAGTGATATTATTCAGTCATGGAACAGTCCCTCCTTAGACATCCAGTTAGCCCCAGCTATGATGGATTTCTGGAAAAGCGGTAACTGAGCTGTTCTGGAGGGTCTTTGAGAATGGAATGCCATTTCTAAAGCAGTTGTTGAAGTCCTGCTTTTAATACAGGTATTAGTAAAGGACTGTTCAGAGTGCTAATGTTGTTTGTTAATGTTTGAATCAAAGTATTACTATAGATTTTAATTGTTAGTATTGGTTATTTTTAATATGCATTATTTATCATTAATGTTTTATTTATAGCTACTCTGCTATGGAAGTTTTATTGTTTTTATTTTAAGCTGTATTGTAGATATTTATGATATACCATGAATGTTTTAATTGTTATTCTATAAGCTGCCAGGAGTCTGCTTAGATTTGGCAGGATAAAAATCCAACAGATAAATAAACAAGCATCTTCCCCAGAATTATTCTTACTGCTGGAATAAATGTCTGGTAGAACCATGATGACACAGTTTGTGCCATGGCATCATCAGGGTAATTATACAAATAATGTAATTTGTAACAACCATGTCATAAGCAAATGATGTATAGTATATATTCTGTATCATTTCCATGACGATGTTATGCCACATGTGATGTCACACACACACCCCTGACATCCATGGGAGTGGGGCACTAATTTATACATCAAGAATTTTCCCACTCTGGGGTGGATATAATAGGTCCCAAGGCTCTTTTTCTTTCTTCTTTTTGTGTTCAAATGTTTAGATGTAATGATATAATCTATGACTTATTCATACGCTGTGATTAGGAAGAAAGGTTGCCTACAAAACATCTTTCTATTAGCTTTATTGCTGTTAGTTTGTTGTTTATTCGTTCAGTCGTTTCCGACTCTTCGTGACTTCATGGACCAGTCCACGCCAGAGCCCTCTGTCGGCCGTCACCATCCTCAGCTCCCCAATGGTTGAGTCCGTCACCTCCAGAATACCATCCATCCATCTTGCCCTTGGTCGGCCCCTCTTCCTTTTGCCTTCCACTTTCCCTAGCATCAGCTTCTTCTCCAGGGTATCCTGTCTTCTCATTATGTGGCCAAAGTACTTCAGTTTTGCTTTTAATTGCTGTTAGTACTCCTCTACAAATTCACACAGATTGGTAATATGGTCAACTCTTCCCTTAGGTAACTACCAGAGGAAAAAGAGAGATGTAGAGATACATTATATAATATATATACATACAGTACATGTATGATTGATTAATTATGCACCATCAAGTTGGTGCTGACCTTTAATGTTGACTCCAGAGTTGTTGAGAATTGGGCAGTATACAGATTTATGAATCAATAAATAGTGACCACGGATATCTAATATTAGATATCTTATACATGTTACAGGAGCCCAAAATGAAAAATGCAGTCAAAGAGACATCTGAATAGACTTCGGTGAAAAAGACTACTTTGCAGCTTTATATTTGAATAAAACTGTTACACTACACTTACTAAGAACTATCTCTTATAATCTTAGACATTTCATGCTTCCATCCAAGATCCATTATAGCACATAATGAATGTTTCCTGCCAACAGTTCTGTATTTATTGATCTTCTTGTGGTCTGAATTGAGAAAATAATAATAATTCGCAGTAGTATTTTTACTGAAGCACATATTGGCAAATAATTTAGTTATTGGCAAATAAATAAATTACATCATTATATATACACTGATCTGCAAAGCTATTAAAAAAGGAGTTTAAAACTTAAAAGATCTCTTCTGTAATGTGAACTAGGGACAGCTGAGCTGCTATCTTCTTCTTCTTCTTCTTCTTCTTCTTCTTCTTCTTCTTCTTCTTCTTCTTCTTCTTCTTCTTCTTCTTCTTCTTCTTCTTCTTCTTCTTCTTCTTCTTCTTCAACATTTCAAGCCCCTTAGTGAGTTGTTTTTTAAAACAGTCACTACAATTTTGGAAATACTAAGGATTTACACATATTGAGTTGAATGTCAGCATATGGTAGGTTGCATATAGGGTTCCACTCAAGGAGACTCATTTGAATATACAGGTTGCACAACCTGCAAAACAAATTTTGGGAGGATTAACACACTTACTTTGTATTTTAAAAAAATAAAAAATAAGGTCTCAAACTTCAATGAAGTTATCAATGAAGTCATCAGGAGTCAAGATCAACTCAAGGAAATATTTACTTTTACAAAGGCTATTGGAATAGCCATTTTGAGCACCATCTGCTAGAGCAAAGCAGAATATCTATCCCAGTAAAACATACCCTGGCTGCATCATTTCCACTGAGCCCACTGGGCATTGAGGTAGAAGCAAAAATACAATGAGTTATTTTGTAATGCTATTGATACTTTGCTCTACTTCCTGTGCTCTACTGCCACCAAGTACAGGACTGAATACATGCTTTGGAATTGTAGGGATGAAACAAATGGAAAATAATACATTCCAACCCCTTCATGAAGGCAAGAGATAAATATATATGGATTGGGGTCTTGACCAGGATCCAAAACAGCACTTATGATTAAGGAACTAAAAGATAGGTATGGACTTCCTCAATACATTATTCTAATTGCAGCCATTTGTCAGAGACAATGGCTGAGTTCATAACAATGCTAAGCCAGGATTTTTTAAATCATAGCTTTGGACTTGGTTTTTAGGAACCACCTGGGAATTAGAGAACTGTTGGTAGACTAGGAAGCTGAAAAACATCCCAGAAGACGGCAAAGGAAATTACTTCCATAATACTGCCAAGAAAATATACAATCATGAAAAGACAAGTTTCACTTGAGGAGGTTTTTTACCTTGTTCAACAGGCAACAGTTACCAGATTCACAGATAATGACAAGCTGTAATGGATGGTTTAGCACAATGGGTGAACCAGACATAACAGAATTTGTTACTGGGCCAGATGCCTGGGACTAAACTGGCTAACTATAAGGTAAAGGTTTCTCCCCACACATTTGCGCAGTCGTGTCCGACTCTAGGGGCCAGTGCTCATCTCTGTTTGTTAGCCAAAGAGCCAGCATTGTCCAAAGACGCTTCCACGGTCATGTGGCCGCATGATGCACGCGGAACACTGTTACCTACCCACCAAAGTGGTACCTATTTATCTACTTGCATTTGCATGGTTTCGAATTGCTAAGTTGGCAAGAGCTGGAGCTGGTGCGGGAGCTCACTCCGTCACATGGGGCTAGGGATTCGAACCTCCGAACTTGCAATATTCCAATTGACAAGCCTGGCATCTTACCCGCTGAGCCACTGCTGAGCTAACTGTATGGGAGGTTATTTGTCCATGCCCACTTATTAAGTCAAGATTTCTAAATCACTAAGCAATTACTGAACGAGAGGACCATAATTATTCAGATTAACTAACCTGGGGTACAAATGAGTACATGTGTGAAAATTTGATTTGCTACACAACAGGGATACACAACTTTATATGGGCCAATAGCCAAATTTACCTTTTGAATGGCATGTAGGAATGCATTCCAAAAAAGTTGGTGAGGTCAGTAAAAAACTCAAAATTAATCTAATGTAAATCAAATTAATTATAATTATTGGTGTTCTAGTCCTGCCTTAGGCATGAAGCCAGTTGGGTGATTTTGGGCCAGTCTCTATCTCTCAGCCCTAGGAGGAAGACAGTGGCATCCCACTTCTGAAAATGTTACCAAGAAGCCTGCATGGAATTGTCCATGTAGTCACTAGGAGTAAAACACACACACACACACACACACACACACACACACACACACACACACACCCCTAGAGTAATTCCCCATGTTTTTAATAATTTTCCCTTCTGCTACATTTAAAAATAAAATTTGTATCAACTTTTGTAGCAGCTCTGAGATGTTTTCCAAATATTTGATATAGCCCTAATATTCACATCTTTAGCGAGATCATAAAAGTATTTAAGATAGCATACATTACTTTCTCCAGCAAAGGAGATCATTACCTTGTCGTGGTGCTGGAGCTTGAGCACCTCAATGAAACCATGAGCTAAACCGTGAAAGGACACCCAAGACGGGAAGGTCGTGGCAGAGAGGTCAGACTAAATACGATCCCTGGGGAAGGTAATGGCAACCCACCCCAGTATTCTTGTCGTGAAAACTAAATGGATCAGTACAACCAGAGATATGTTGGTATACCATCGGAAGATGGGACTCCCAGGTCGGAAGATGGTCAAAATGCTACTGGGGAGGAACAAAGGATACGTTCAACTAGCCCTAGATGTGATGACGCAGCTAGCTCAAAGCCGAAAGGACGGCTAGCGGCCGACGGTGCTGGTGGTGAACGACGAATCCGATGTTCTAAAGATCAACACACCATAGGAACCTGGAATGAAAGATCTATGAGCCAGGGCAAATTGGATGTGGTTATTGGTGAGATGGCAAGATTAAATATAGACATTTTAGGTGTCAGTGAACTGAAATGGACTGGAATGGGCCACTTCACATCAGACGACCACCAGATCTACTACTGTGGACAAGAGGACCACAGAAGAAATGGAGTAGCCTTCATAATTAATAATAAAGTGGCTAAAGCAGTGCTTGGATACAATCCAAAAAACGATAGAATGATCTCAGTTTGAATTCAGGGTAAGCCATTTAACATCACAGTGATCCAAATATACGCCCCAACCACAGATGCTGAAGAAGCAGAAGTAGATCAGTTCTATGAGGATCTGCAGCACCTACTGGATAATACAGCTAAAAGAGATGTTATTTTCATTACAGGAGACTGGAATGCTAAGGTGGGTAGTCAGACGACACCTGGAATTACAGGCAAGCATGGTCTGGGAGAACAAAATGAAGCAGGACATAGGCTGATAGAATTTTGCCAAGACAACTCACTGTGCATAACAAACACTCTCTTCCAACAACCTAAAAGACGACTTTATACATGGACTTCACCAGATGGTCAACACCGAAATCAGATTGACTACATCCTTTGCAGCCAAAGGTGGCGGACATCTATACAGTCGGTAAAAACAAGACCTGGAGCTGACTGTAGTTCAGATCACGAACTTCTTATTGCACAATTTAGAATCAGACTAAAGAGAATAGGGAAGACCCACAGATCAGTTAGATATGAGCTCACTAATATTCCTAAGGAATATGCAGTGGAGGTGAAGAATAGATTTAAGGGACTAGATTTAGTAGATAGGGTCCCGGAAGAACTATGGACAGAAGTTTGCAACATTGTTCAGGAGGCGGCAACAAAAAACGTCCCAAAGAAAAAGAAAACCAAGAAGGCAAGATGGCTGTCTGCTGAGACACTGGAAGTAGCCCAAGAAAGAAGGAAAGCAAAAGGCAACAGTGATAGGGGGAGATATGCCCAATTAAATGCAAAATTCCAGAGGTTAGCCAGAAGAGATAAGGAATTATTTTTAAACAAGCAATGTGCGGAAGTGGAAGAAGACAATAGAATAGGAAGGACAAGAGACCTCTTCCAGAAAATTAGAAACATTGGAGGTAAATTCCAGGCAAAAATGGGTATGATCAAAAACAAAGATGGTAAGGACCTAAAAGAAGCAGAAGAGATCAAGAAAAGGTGGCAAGAAAATACGGAAGATCTGTATAGGAAGGATAATAATATTGGAGATAGCTTTGAGGGTGTGGTCAATGAGTTAGAGCCAGACATCCTGAAGAGTGAGGTTGAATGGGCCTTAAGAAGCATTGCTAATAACAAGGCAGCAGGAGACGACGGTATCCCAGCTGAACTGTTTAAAATCTTGCAAGATGATGCTGTCAAGGTGATGCATGCCATATGCCAGCAAATTTGGAAAAAACAAGAATGGCCATCAGATTGGAAAAAATCAACTTATATCCCCATACCAAAAAAGGGAAGCACTAAAGAATGTTCAAACTATCAAACAGTGGCACTTATTTCACATGCCAGTAAGGTAATGCTCAAGATCTTGCAAGGTAGACTCCAGCAATTCATGGAGCGAGAATTGCCAGATGTACAAGCTGGGTTTAGAAAAGGCAGAGGAACTAGAGACCAAATTGCCAATATCCGTTGGATAATGGCGAAAGCCAGGGAGTTTCAGAAAAACATCTATTTTTGTTTTATTGACTATTCTAAAGCCTTTGACTGTGTGGATCATAACAAATTGTGGCAAATTCTTGGTGGTATGGGGATACCAAGTCATCTTGTCTGCCTCCTGAGGAATCTGTATAACGACCAAGTAGCAACGGTAAGAACAGAGCACGGAACAATGGACTGGTTTAAGATTGGGAAAGGAGTACGGCAGGGCTGTATACTCTCACCCTACCTATTCAACCTGTATGCAGAACACATCATGCGACGTGCTGGGCTTGAGGAATCCAAGGCTGGAGTTAAAATCGCTGGAAGAAACATTAACCATCTCAGATATGCAGATGATACCACTTTGATGGCTGAAAGCGAGGAGGAGTTGAGGAGCCTTATGACGAAGGTGAAAGAAGAAAGTGCAAAAGCTGGGTTGCAGTTAAACCTCAAAAAAAAACCAAGATTATGGCAACGAGCTTGATTGATAACTGGCAAATAGAGGGAGAAAACATGGAGGCAATGACAGACTTTGTATTTCTAGGCGCAAAGATTACTTCAGACGCTGACTGCAGCCAGGAAATCAGAAGACGTCTACTTCTTGGGAGGAGAGCAATGGCAAATCTTGATAAAATAGTTAAGAGCAGAGACATCACACTGACAACAAAGGTCCGCATAGTTAAAGCAATAGTATTCCCTGTAGTAACCTATGGCTGTGAGAGCTGGACCATAAGGAAGGCTGAGCGAAGGAAGATAGATGCTTTTGAACTGTGGTGTTGGAGGAAAATTCTGAGAGTGCCTTGGACTGCAAGAAGATCAAACCAGTCCATACTCCAGGAAATAAAGCCAGACTGCTCACTTGAGGGAATGATATTAAAGGCAAAACTGAAGTACTTTGGCCACATAATGAGAAGACAGGATACCCTGGAGAAGAAGCTGATGCTAGGGAAAGTGGAAGGCAAAAGGAAGAGGGGCCGACCAAGGGCAAGATGGATGGATGATATTCTGGAGGTGACAGTCTCAACCATGGGGGAGCTGGGGATGGTGACGGCCAACAGGAAGCTCTGGCGTGGGCTGGTCCATGAAGTCACGAAGAGTCGGAAGCGACTGAACGAATAAACAACACATTACTTTAGAAATATCTATAAACAAGATTTACATTTACACAAGGCTAAAGTTTACCCTCAAATATTCAGCTGTGTTTGGAAATTTCAAACATTTACAAAACACATACTAAAAACTAAGAAAGCAGCATTATGTACAACTTAATATTTATACATGTCAAGAGTAGCAGTGGTGTCTACTGGAGTGCTCAGGACAAGATTGTAGTTGCAGCTGTGTGATCCAAGCAGTGCCCTTATGCACATGTATCAGCATTGCATGTATAAAGGGGTGGGGCTGTAAACACACTGCCAAAACTGCCATCTCACCTGTTTTGATCCCCCTTCCCCTGCTCAGTGGATGCTGCTGAACATTGATTGAATGATTATGTGCTGTCAAATCAGTGTTGACTCTTAGTAACCACACAGATAGATTTTCTCCATGACAACCTGTCCCTAACCTGGTCCTTCAGCTCTTCCAACTGTGAACTCATTGCTGCTGTAACTGATTCCATCCACCTTGCTGCTGGTCATCCTCTTCTTCTCTTTCCTTCCACTTTCCCCAGCATTAGAGCCTTCTCCAGAGAGCTGGGTCTTTGCATAATGGGCCTAAAGTAGGATAATTTAAGCATGGTCATTTGTGCCTTGAGTGAGAACAATGGGTTGATTTGTTCAATGATCCATTGGTTTGTTTTCTTGGCTAGCCATGGTATTCTCAGGAGTCTTGTCCAACACCAAAGTTCAAAAGCATCAATGCTCTTCCTATCTTGCTTCTTCAAAATCCAACTTTCGCTTAACATTTGGTTCACTGATATTCAAGGTAAAAATTAACCATATTCAGCTGTGAACCAGATGGTGACTGACACATCTATATTTGTATGTTATGTGGCTAACTGTGACTCATTTGGAGTCTTTGGAAATGGAGTGGCATATAAGCTGAAGTAATAAAGAAATACATGGAAGACTAGGAGTTGCTTCCAGTGGGGAATGGTGGTCTGACGCTCTCCGAAGCATGGAGAGCCACTGCAGCTTTGAAAGCTGGCTGGGAGGTGATTTCTGGCCAGCTTTTATCTCCGTGGATCAAAGTGAGATCGAAAGATTAACCACGTGTGTTCTGGACAGCAGTTTCTTCTGATTAAACTGCAGAAATGGAAAAGTTATTAGCAGCTAGATCAGGAGTTCAGCTGCCTGGAGCCCTGGACTTTCATCTACACTCCTAGCTGCAGGGGAGCTGGAGCCATTTGGACTTTGCAGCCTTGCTCTCCCCAACTCTTAATCACTTTAAGAAGTAATCAATTACAGCTGAAGAGAGATTGCCTTTTGCAGCAAAGATAAGACTCCTTGCAGTGAGTTAAACTTTCTTTCAAGACTACAAAAAATACAAGAGAGACTTTGATTTAAAGATTCAAGACTTATTATCAAAAAGCTTAATTAGGAGAAGATTTAAGAAAGTTTTAAACAGCTAAGGGGTCAGTCTTTATTTTTTATTTTTTACTTTGCTATTTTTATTTTTACTATTTTTACTTTTGATGAAAGTGCTTTGATAAAAAGCACTTTACTAAGTTAGTGATCTCATCATGACCTCATCATGACCGTGATCTCATCATGATCTCATCATGACTGTCTTCCACCCGGAAACCTATGCCCTCATTGTGGGAGGTTGTGCGGATCCAGAATTGGCCTTTACAGCCACTTACAGATCCACTGTTAAGATTTTACCCTTGGAAGACAATCTTACTTGGCTACGAGTGATCGCCAAGAAGAAGAACTAAGTTAGTTAAAGAGAATAGCCTGGCATGGGAATGCTTGTTAACTATCTTTAAAGTTCTGCATAACAAAGGACAAGGCAAAGATTCAGACCATGACTCAGACCTTGACTTTAGTTACCATGGAGATGTGATGTCTGTTCTGGTTGAAATAAAAGTGGCTTAAACAAGAAGATAATAAGGGAGGGAGGAAAGGAGAGAGGCTTGCTAGAACAACTTGCAATTACATAATATGTATTTCAGAATTCTTCTATTTTGTCTGCCTGGGACATTTTTGCTTTTAGATTAAAAATGACTACTAGAAAAATGATGAGAGAGGGCAGAAGAGGCTTGCTAGAACAACCTGCAATTACACAAGATGTACTTCAGAATTTTTTTTCAACAAATGGTAGATAAATATGATCAGATGGGGAAAAATGGATGATTTTGAAAATCAAATGTATGAAAGATTTGTAAAATTAAGACAGGAGATGAAAGAAGATGTTGAAAAAATATCTGGAGAGGTAAAACAAATTAATGACAGAGTGGAAATTTTAGAGCCAAAGTTGAGATTTTATCAAAGACCTTCTCAGATCATAATCCTGTGCATCTGGTATGTAAAAGAAAATCTAGTTCTTTCAGATGGAGACTAAATGAAGTGTTGTTACAGAAAGAAGTTGCTGAGGATTGCAAAAAGAAATTAAAAGAATTTTTAAAAAATAATCTAAATAAAGGTACTGATTTGAGAATGGTCTCGGATGCAAGTAAAGCTTGCTACCTGATTATAAAACATAATTCTGAAATTAAGAGGAAGAGGCAAGAGAAAATACAAAATATTTCGGATGAAATAAAAAGAAAAGAAGAAGAATTAAGGAATTCTCCAGGGAATACAAGTATCCCCCAACAAATAAAGATTTTACAGCAACAGTTATCTATGTTAACAATAAGAGAAATGGAAATAAAACTATGCAAAGCAAAGAAATTTTGAATTTGCAAATAAACCAGGGAAATGGCTGCCTTATAAATTGCAAAGAGAAAGAGAAAAGAAAATGATATTAAAATTACAAGAGGGAGATACTGTACTAATGGAAAATGTGTCCATACAAAAAACATTTTATCAATATTATTCTAATCTGTATAAAGGACATGATATCCCCTTGGAGAAAATAGATGAATATCTTAGAATACAAAATATACCGAGGATTACAGATGAACAAAGACAAATTATGAATGGACCTATAATGATAAGTGAAGTTCCAGAAGCAATTAAAAAGAGTGAACCAGGAAAGATGGCTGGACCAGATGGACTATTGAGTTTGTATTATAAGTGTTTTGAGGATGAACGTTTACAACTTTTACTATGATGAATTCTATTCTACAGGGAGGAAGGATACCAGAGGCCTGGAAAGAAGCCAATATAACATTAATACCTAAAGAGGGACAAGATTTGACTTCAGTAAGAAATTACAGACCAATATCATTATTGAATAATGACTATAAGTTATTTACAATGATTTTAGCTGAAAGAATTTATTCATGAGGATCAATGTGAATTTTTACCTAAAGGACAGTTGAAAGATAATGTTAGAACTGTGTTGGATATTTGAATAACGTAACAAAAAACAAGCCGCATTGATCTTTTTAGATGCAGAGAAGGCTTTTGACAGTTTGAACTGAAATTTTTTGTTTAAGGTTTTGGAAGATATGAATTTTGGGTAGAATTTTATAAAATGGGTGAAATTGATTTATACTTCACAGACAGCACAAATAATCATTAATGGAGATTTAAGTAAACCATGTGAGATACAAAAAGGAACAAGACAAGGTTGCCCACTGTCTCCTCTTTTGTTTATTTTTGTTCTTCAAATATTAAATAGAGATATAAGACAACATGAGCGGATCATGGGTATAAATATTAAAAAAGAGTCATACAAATTAAGAGCTTCTGAAGATGACTTGGTTTTGATCTTGGCAGACCCTTTAAAGGGAACTGAAATTTTAATGAGTAAATTAAAAGAATTTGGGGCATTAGCAGGTTTCAAGATTAATAAACAGAAGACAAAGATGTTAACAAAAAAAAATGAAATTACAAGACCAAACAGAACTGATGAATGAAATGGGTTTCAAGATTGAGAAGGTAAAGGACTTCTGGTGAGGATATGGAAGACTGAACAGCCGTGTCCACAGGTTTCGCAGGCAGAACTGACAATGTGGCAGCTTTTTCGGGGCTCACGCAGGTTTTTCCTGAAGCCCTGGAGCGTTTTCATGGACAGAAAATGCTTGGAATCATCCCATTTCCCCTCCAGAACGGCGAACTGCAGCCAGAGGATCGTAAACAGCATTCGTGCTAATCTGGTAAGAGCTGCCAGGAGGCCGGGACGTGATCATTTCCAAGCTGCGCTGTAGCCTTAAAGGGACACTAAGACCAGCCACCCCATTTCTAAATCACCCAATTTATATATTTTTAAGTTTCTGTACCCCAAGAGAGGCTTTTTACAGCAAGGAGAAGCAAGCTGTCTTGCTGTTTATCATTATTTTTGGGATTAATTTCCAAAGAAAATTATTTTTAAGTTTTGGATTTTTCATTTATTTTATTATTTATTTATTTATTTATTTAAATTTGTATCACCGCCCATCTCCTCCACACCTGGGGACTCTGGGCGGTTCACAATAATAAGATAAGATAAAAATATAATTTTTATATATTTTATAAAATATATATTATAATGAAAAATATAAAATATATTTTATATATTTTGCTTTCCATCCAACTATTAAGGAGGGTTGAGATCACATAATTGTCTCCCTGTTATTATTTTTGCAACATGAGCGTTTCAATTGGAGGTCAGCCTTTATTAATGGCGCTATGGACTTTGAAGAAGCACGAGTACAGGGCGAAAAGGAGAAAAGAGCTAAAAGGAAGGCACGTCAGGCAAACCCTCATCATGACCGTCTCCCACCCGGAAACCTATGCCCTCATTGTGGGAGGTTGTGCGGATCCAGAATTGGCCTTTATAGCCACTTACGGATCCACTGTTAAAATTTTACCTTTGGAAGACAATCTTACTCGGCTACGAGTGATCGCCAATGATGATGATTATTATTTTTGCATTAAATTTGAAGATTTTACTATTTTCCTACATGTTGAATCTGCTGTTCTGAACTTTTAGCTTTCTCCTGCTACTTTCTCTGGGAGCTGCCGCTTGTCGCACTTTCACTTGTAAACATCTTTTGGAAATTTTCCATTAACTCCTACTTTCACTGGTTAAGCTCCTAGGGGGCGCCATAATCTACTGCCTGAGACATGGAGGATTTCAAGCAGACTTTCTCGGATTTCCGTTGTGAGCTTGAACAGATTCTTTTCGATTCCTGTCAAGTTATTATGCAAGATATTTAGGACATTGTTGAGAGCATCAGTTCTAAAACGTGTCATCTGGCTGGGGATGTCATGGACAAAATTGAAGAGCTCAACAATGATGGAAATTTTTCCATTAACAGTGAGACTGAAGCTTCTGTTAAAATGCCAGACGACGATCGGGCAGTCGAGTTGAAGAATTTCAAGAAACAGAACGAATTGCAAGCCATGAGTGAGGCTGACTTTTTGATGGAAAGTTATGGAAAAGAAGGGGTTGTTATCTATGGGAGGTTTTTTGCTGAGAAGTCAGAGTTTTTAAAGGGGGCAGTTGGGTTGTCTTATTTATTTATGAAAAATGCTTTGTGTGTATTGTGGAGATATGTAAATGCTCTGGTTTATTTTGAAGTGGGGTAAGGGTTTAAGGGATTACTTTTAGGGCTTTTTTGACCACTTCTCTTTAATGATTTGGATTGTTTAATAAGACATAATAATAATTGCTCAGTTTTAGGCTTAATATGATTAAGATTATTATAATTGTTGTATTATTAACTATCTCCAGCAAAGGAGATCATGACCTTGTCATGGTGCTGGAGCTTGAGCACCTCAATGACGCCATGAGCTAAAATGTGAAGGGACACCCAAGACGGGAAGGTCATGGCAGAGAGGTCAGACTAAATACAATCCCTGGGGAAGGTAATGGCAACCCACCCCAGTATTCTTGCTGTGAAAACTAAATGGATCAGTACAACCAGAGATACTGTATGTTGGTATACCATCGGAAGATGGGACTCCCAGGTCGGAAGATGGTCAAAATGCTACTGGGGAAGAACAGAGGATAAGTTCAACTAGCCCCAGATGTGATGACGCAGCTAGCTCAAAGCTGAAAGGACGGCTAGCAGCCGATGGTGCTGATGGTGAACGACAAATCCGATGTTCTAAAGATCAACACACCATAGGAACCTGGAATGTAAGATCTATGTGCCAGGGCAAATGGGATGTGGTTATTGGTGAGATGGCAAGATTAAATATAGACATTTTGGGTGTCAGTGAACTGAAATGGACTGGAATGGGCCACTTCACATCAGATGACCACCAGATCTACTACTGTGGACAAGAGGACCACAGAAGAAATTGAGTAGCCTTCATAATTAATAATAAAGTGGCTAAAGCAGTGCTTGTATACAATCCAAAAAACGATGGAATGATCTCAATTTGAATTCAGGGTAAGCCATTTAACATCACAGTGATCCAAATATACGCCCCAACCACAGATGTTGAAGAAGCACATGTAGATCAGTTCTATGAAGATCTGCAGCACCTACTGGATAATACACCAAAAAGAGATGTTATTTTCATTACAGGAGACTGGAATGCTAAGGCAGGTAGTCAAATGACACCTGGAATTACAGGCAAGCATGGTCTGGGAGAAGAAAATGAAGCGGGACACAGGCTGATAGAATTTTGCCAAGACAATTCACTGTGCATAACAAACACTCTCTTCCAGCAACCTAAAAGACAACTTTATAGATGGACTTCACCAGATGGTCAACACCGAAATCAGGTTGACTACATCCTTTGTAGCCAAAGGTGGCAGACATCTATACAGTCGGTAAAAACAAGACCTGGAGCTGACTGTAGTTCAGATCATGAACTTCTTATTGCAAAATTTAGAATCAGACTAAAGAGAATAGGGAAGACCCACAGATCAGTTAGATATGAGCTCACTAACATTCCTAATGAATATGCAGTGGAGGTGAAGAATAGATTTAAGGGACTAGATTTAGTAGATAGGGTCCCGGAAGAACTATGGACAGAAGTTCGCAACATTGTTCAGGAGGCGGCAAAAAAAACGTCCCAAAGAAAAAGAAAACCAAGAAGGCAAGATGGCTGTCTGCTGAGACACTGGAAGTAGCCCAAGAAAGAAGGAAAGCAAAAGGCAACAGTGATAGGGGGAGATATGCCCAGTTAAATGCAAAATTCCAGAGGTTAGCCAGAAGAGATAAGGAATTATTTTTAAACAAGCAATGCACGGAAGTGAAAGAAGATAATAGAATAGGAAGGACAAGAGACCTCTTCCAGAAAATTAGAAACATTAGAGGTAAATTCCAGGCAAAAATGGGTATGATCAGAAACAAAGATGGCAAGGACTTAACAGAAGCAGAAGAGATCAAGAAAAGGTGGCAAGAATATATGGAAGATCTGTATAGGAAGCGTGATACAAATTTAAATAATAAATAAATAAATAAATAAAAATATTGGGGATAGATTTGACGGTGTGGTCAGTGAGTTAGAGCCAGACATCCTGAAGATTGAGGTTGAATGGGCCTTTAGAAGCATTGCTAATAACAAGGCAACAGGAGACAAAGGTATCCCAGCTGAACTGTTTAAAATATTGCAAGGTGATGCATGCCATATGCCAGCAAATTTGGAAAAAACAAGAATGGCCATCAGATTGGGAAAAAAATCAACTTATATCCCCATACCAAAAAAAGAGAAACACTAAAGAATGTTCAAACTATCGAACAGTGGCACTTATTTCACATGCCAGTAAGGTAATGCTCAAGATCTTGCAAGGTAGACTCCAGCAATTCATGGAGCGAGAATTGCCAGATGTACAAGCTGGGTTTAGAAAAGGCAGAGGAACTAGAGACCAAATTGCCAATATCCTCTGGATAATGGAGAAAGCCAGGGAGTTTCAGAAAAACATCTATTTCTGTTTTATTGACTATACTAAAGCCTTTGACTGTGTGGATCATAACAAATTGTGGCAAATTCTTGGTTGTATGGGGATACCAAGTCATCTTGTCTGCCTCCTGAGGAATCTGTATAATAACCAAGTAGCAACGGTAAGAACAGACCACAGAACAACAGACTGGTTTAAGATTGGGAAAGGAGTATGGCAGGGTTGTATACTCTCACCCTACCTATTCAACCTGTACGCAGAACACATCATGCGATGTGCTGGGCTTGAGGAATCCAAGGCTGGAGTTAAAATCGCTGAAAGAAACATCACAATCTCAGATATGCAGATGATATCACTTTGATGGCTGAAAGCGAGGAATAGCTGAGGAGCCTTATAATGAAGGTGAAAGAAGAAAGTGCAAAAGCTGGGTTGCAGTTAAACCTCAAAAAAACCAAGATTATGGCAACCAGCTTGATTGATCACTGGCAAATAGAGGGAGAAAACATGGAGGCAATGACAGACTTTGTATTTCTAGGCGCAAAGATTACTGCAGACGTTGACTGCAGCCAGGAAATCAGAAGACGTCTACTTCTTGGGAGGAGAGCAATGACAAATCTTGATGAAATAGTTAAGAGCAGAGACATCACACTGACAACAAAGATCCGCATAGATAAAGCAATGGTATTCCCCGTAGTAACCTATGGCTATGAGAGCTGGACCATAAGGAAGGCTGAGCGAAGGAAGATAGATGCTTTTGAACTGTGGTGTTGGAAGAAAATTCTGAGAGTGCCTTGGACTGCAAGAAGATCAAACCAGTCCATACTCCAGGAAATAAAGCCAGACTGCTCACTTGAGGGAATGATATTAAAGGCATAACTGAAGTACTTTGGCCACCCAATGAGAAGACAGGATACCCTGGAGAAGATGCTGATGCTAGGGAAAGTGGAAGGCAAAAGGAAGAGGGGCTGACCAAGGGCAAGATGGATGGATGATATTCTGGAGGTGACGGACTCGAGCTTGGGGGAGCTGGGGTTGGTGACGGCCAACAGGAAGCTCTGCCGTGGGCTGGTCCATGAAGTCACGAAGAGTCGGAAGTGACTGAATGAATAAACAGCAATTATTAACTATAATGGCACACAATTTATATGCTTTTTAGTTTGATTTTTATTATAGCAGACAGAAAAGTATAGAATAGTAGTAGGAAGGAAATAATTAAATAAATGTTTTTCTAGGGGGGGAAGTTGATTGGGAGGTTTGTATTCTTTGCATAGTCGAAGGCTTTCACAGCCGGAATCCAATGGTTGTTGTGGGTTTTCCGGGTGGTGTGGCCGTGTTCTGGCAGTTTTTGTTCCTAACGTTTTGCCAGTAGCTGTGGCTGCCATCTTCAGAGGACAGGAGCACAGCTAGAAGATTCTCTCTGTGCCCAAGTGGAGGGTGTGTAGCTGCTGAGAGGTCATTTACAAGAGATTGGGAGAGGGTTTTTTGTGGTGATTAGGGGGTGTGGTGTTGTCGTGTGTGGGATTAGCACATCTATTGTGTGAGTTGTTTGTATATATATATATACACCACGGCGACACACCAACGGCTGCACTTCCTGTTTTTCCCGCGGCGACACACCAACGGCGGTTGGTGTGTCACCGCAGGAAAACTTTGGAAAGCCCTGATCTAGAGTAAGGGATTGATTATGGAAACTGTTCATATTCTTGCTGTTAAAAGTTGGAAGTCACCTATTTATGTAATCTTTTAAAAAAAATTCTCTTTTTGTATTTTCAGTCTTTTAGTTTTTTTCTTTTTGTAGTTTTTTCTTTTTTGTAGTTTTTATTTTTGTTCTAAATCTAATAAAATTCATATTAAAAAAGATTGAGAAGGTAAAATATTTGGGTATAACTATGACAAATATGAATTGTATGTTATTTCAAAACAACTATGTTAAGATATGGAATGGAGTTAAAAAAGATATGTCAAGATATGTCAAGATGGGACAAGGTACAATTGTCGCTGTTGGGGAGAATTCCTGTGATTAAGATGAATGTTTTATCCAGAATGCGTTTTTTTGTATCAGACAATACCTGTTTTGACAACTGATGTACCATTTAAACAATGGCAGAATGATATATCTAAATTTGTATGGCAAGGGAAAAAAACATGAGTTAAATATAAGATACTACAAGATACGAAGGAAAGAGGAGGATTGGGCTTACCAGATTTGAAACTATATTTTGCTGCTTGCTGTTTAGTTTGGATGAAAGAGTGGGTATTGTTAAGAAACAGAAGATTATTGGATTTAGAAGGTCATGATTTGAGATTTGGGTGGCATGGATAGCTATGGTATGATAAAGCTAAGGTGAATGTAGACTTTAAAAATCATGATGTTAGACGGGCTATTCTTAGAGTATGGAATAAATATAAACTCAGGTTTTGCCTGAAAACAGCTTTATGACTTTCAGTGCAAGAAGCATTTTATAGACAAGAAATGATAATTAAACATACAGGAAATGGTTAACCTACCGAGATGTACTAGAATTTTCTCAAGGGGATTGTAAAATGTAATCAAGAGATTTGATAACAGAAAACTATTCTTGTCAATGGTTTTCTTATGTACAATTATCAGAAAGGTTTAAAGTGGATAAAATATTTTATAGTTTTGAACAAGGTAAGAATGAGTTTGAAGTAGAATTATGTACTAATGAGGAACATGTTATTGCTAAAATGTATAAACTTTTGCTGAAATATGAGACAGAAGAAGAGCAAGTGAAAATATGATAAAATGGGCTAAAAAGCTTGGTTATAATGTACAAATGGATCAATGGGAGAATATGTGGTTGAAAGGATTGAAATTTACATTGTGCCTTAAAGAGAATTTTTATAAAATGATGTACCATTGGTATTTGTCACCAGAGAAATTGTCTCGAATGTATAAAGATTCATCAACTCTTTGCTGGAAATGTGAACAACATGAAGGGACATTTTATCATGTTTGGTGGACATGTAAAAAAGCTTAAAAAAATTGGATAGAAATACATATATTATTTGAGAAGATTTTAAAGGTTAAAGTACAACTGAAACCAGAGACTTTTCTTTTGGGACTAATGGACAAGCAACTAGAAAAAAGTCATGGAACTTTGCTTTTACATATGACAACTGCAGCGAGACTATTTTATGTTCAAAAGTGGAAAGGTTCGACACAACCCACAATGGAAGAATGGTTGGTGAAGATGATGGAACTTGCAAAGATGGCTAAATTAACTTGATTGGAGGAAAAACAATATCTACATTTATGACTAACTGGAAACCGCTTATAGACTTTTTGCATGAAACGGGAAAAAATGCATTTATGACTTGTGGTTTTGCGGATTAGGAAAAACCTGGATAATAGAAAAAAGTGAGCCTTTTTTGTAATCATAGAGTAAGAGATAATTTTGTAATTATACTTATATCTGCTGCAAAGGAAATCAGAAGCTTCTTCTTTCTATTTAATTTTTTCTTGCTGCACTTTTTCTTTTTTCTTTCTCGCTTTCTTTGCTTCGTCTACTCTTTAGTGGTTTATGTTAGTTTTTATGTTCTTTATAAAACTTTTAATAACATTTATTTAAAAAAAAAGAAAAAACCTGACTCTGTATGAAGAAGACATTTTACTTTTCAGTTCACATTAAGAAAGAAAACAAAATAATTCCAGTTTTTTTGTTTGGTGCATATATACAAAAATAAAAAAGTGCTTATTTCTTCCTGGGTACCTGTTTAATGAAAAGATCAAATTACATTTTTTACAAAATGTGACACAAGATTAAGGAAGCTAAATTGTAAGCAGGGCTATTCAGTGACTAATAGCGAGGAGAGACATAATAGCTTTTTCCCACACAAGAATCACATCATTAAGGCTGAATTCATCCTTGTGGGCTATGTTCCTGGAATGTGCAGAGAATTAATCAGCACACAAAAACAGGTAAGAGAAACAATTTTGGCAGCTTTCAAAGAAAGAGGTGCCAGGCATGGTAAGAAGACAAACTGAAAGAAACACAACGAAGTGGGGTAGAGAGAACCTTTTCAATTTGTTTGGATAAGTGCCAGTCAGTTGCCCCCTTAAACAAACCACAAATTTGTAAGTCCCAGGAATCATTTCATTAAGTGGATTCAAGTAAGACTAGTTGGAAAGTGGATGAAGCAGGAAGCAAGAGTTCCAGTGTGTGCACTGAGTGGGAAGATCAGCTGAACTTCAAAGGCTGACATTGTTAGAAAGAGGTTTGGGGAGAGAAAGAGGTCAGTCACGGGACTGTTTTAACTACAGCACTGTGCATTGTGGGACAGTCCGAATTTTGTATATTGCAATGTCCAGAACTAGTTTCACCAACATCTTATTCCTGGAACCATTTCAAATATTAGAAACTACATCCTGGATGCAGACATACTGGAAGCAGGGAACAAGGAAAAGGAACTTAGAATGGATCAGAAGCCCTTCAGTAGCTTAGCAACAAGGACAAAGTGTTTCTAGCTGGGAAACTACATCTTTAAATGAGTACAATTTTGGGAAGGGGACAAAGGAAGATGAAAAGACAAATGAAAGTAAGTAAGTAAGTAAGAAAGTAGCTGTAGAGTAAAAAAGAAAAGCATGCCACATTTCCATATCAATAGCCACAGCATGAAAATAATTTAGTTTTATTTATAGGTTTCACTCTCCTTCGGTTAATATAAATAATAAAAAACACCTCCTACTTCAACATTTATTACTATTTTTCTGACAACACAGTCTATCAGAAATAATAAGGTTTTACATATTTATCTGATTGATTTATATCCTGCCTTTCCTCCAGGAACTTAAGGAAGCATACATAGCAGTTCTTTCCTCAATTTTACTCCACAACATCAACCCTGTGACTTTTGGGCCTACAAAGAGTGTATGACTGGCCGAAAGTCATACAGTGAACTTCACGGCTAACAGTGGACTTGAATCTAGGTCTCCCTGATCCCTGATCCTAGTCCTACCACTTTATAGTCCAACAACACTATATTACACTGGCTTTCAGGGTTGTAGTTTAAAACATCTGGAAGACAGCTTTACCATTACCAAACAGAAAGACACTATAAGGGTATCAACAAGAAACTGCTCCTGTACAAAACAAGTTTTTTAAATTCTATACATACCTGTATGCATGCACACAGACAGGTATGTGTGTCTGTATACACACATACTTATATTACTGCCTCAATGAGTTTAAAGCAAGCTTTTGGTAGAGACTATCCATCAGAATATATTGGTATACTTAGGTAATAATCTTGGAGGCATTTGCTTTTTAGTCACATGTCAAATCAGTTTTATTTGGGGCTAGGTTTAAATATGAAAATGTGTATGCAGTGGGAGTTGTTAGAATGGAGGAGTAAAAAAAACACAATGTTTTTATGAAATGTCTGCCTGGAAAATGAGAAAGGAACAGAAATAGAAACATCTATCCTTAGTTTGAAATGGAAGTATCGCCTTTCCTCCTGTGTTGTCACTGAGCTTTAGCTACAGTGAGCATAGAGACATCTCATTTTTAGATATACTGTACACACTAATAATAGTCCCAGATCTCTGTTCCAGAAAGAGAGAGAAAAAAATGTACCGTAACTAGAAAGTGTGACTTTTTTACAAGATTACAGGCAACTAAAAACCTATGATTGCTTTCATCCTGTTCCCCATCAGTATATCAAAATATATACATACTGTTCTCTTGCTGATATACATAGTCATTTGGCTATTGAAAAAGTAACTGTTAGCTACACAAACTGGGATCATGCACCATTAAATCCTTCAAACTTTCAGCAGTGTCCTGTGGTTTACAGATGCAATTCTAGTAATGGAAAATGAGATCATCCACGGTGTGGAAGTTTATTCATTAGGGAGAGAACGGTGCAACTGATATCATCATTACATCATCTTTTTCTGTGCCTAATTCTCACTGCAGCAGATAGGGAAAACACCTACTGAGAGTCAGTCCCAAGTTATTTCATCTTCTCCTTCTGTAGACTATGGTTATATATAAAGGTCTGGAATGCCATTCCTGCTCCATTAAAATTCTAAAATTGAAAAGTGGTGTGAAGAACATAAATATGTTTTTTGTGCGTATTAGCTCTTACTAATGGTATGGAAACCAATATTTTAACCAGAAATGATAATACTGTATCAAACCAATAATTCCGCAATCAAAAATGATTTATTGAAGGCTGTAAATAAGTACTGGGAATAGTTCAGCATGCAAGATCCATTTCCCTGAGCTTGTATGTCATGCTAAGCCATTGTTTTAACCATTTTTTTTACAAAGCAGTATTGCAGACCAGGAAAATAAATGTGGCTAGTATGAGCAATTCTTGCATTTGTTTCACTTTTTAAAGCTTCTCTAGCCTTGAACATCTTAGAAACTTTGGCAGGTCACAGGAACAGATCAGGAATAAACCAAGAAATCACAAACAACATTTGTCCCCATGGCTGTTGTGGGTCTTCCGGGCTGTGTGGCCGTGTTCTGGAAGTTGTGGTTCCTAACGTTTCGCCAGCATCTGTGGCCAGCATCTTCAGAGGGCAGAGCACAGATAGAAGCAAAATCTCTATCTGTGCTCCTGCCCTCTGAAGATGCTGGCCACAGATGCTGGCGAAACGTTAGGAACCACAACTTCCAGAACACGGCCACACAGCCCGGAAGACCCACAACAGCCATTGAACTCCGGCCGTGAAAGCCTTCGACAATACATTTGTCCCCATGCACAGATCATGCAAAACCATAGCTGTAATCAGTAAGTTAGGGTTGCACAACCCTTTTTGGTCTGAGGGCCACACGCCAGAATGTACTGAATGGGGGCCTAATAGAAAACAATTTTTGGTATTGTTGTCATTAAAAACTGTTCCTGTGACTAGTATCCAATCATGTATTTAATAAGATTTCCTTTGATCAAATAATACATTTCAACTTGGCAACAAATTTTGGAGGTCTTTGGAAGCTGTAGCCAAGACTTCTCAGGGGCTCAGGCTACGCATCTCTGCAAAGAGCCAACCAACATGCTTAGTTGCATTTCCAGTTCACTTCTGTTAAAAAAATAAAAACAAGGTATTTCTGCATTATGCTAAGTCAAAAAACAGACAAAACCCAGATTAGTCTGGTATAATATTTGTAAGTCCCAGAAGTCTAGTCAGTACAGTGATGAAAATGACTAGGTTGCGTGCATCTTTCACCCTCAATAATTTCACGGAAGCATTTAAAAACAGAAATTCTTTCTCTTTCTTAAATGGTTGTAGATAAGATTCATACACTAGTTGTCTTTTTATACATGCATACACATAACTTCTACTTCTACAGTTTTTGGCAGAGCAGGAACCAGGACCTCTAACCTAAAGTTAGTGATGTTATCTGGCTGGTTCAGACTAGTTTGCACAAAATGGTTGTTAAATTCTTCCTCTGAGGAAGACACAAAGGCCCAGCAGGGTCAGGTTGAATGGAGTGCTTGTGAAAGGGACTTCATGGCTAGAAGGGCCTTTGCCCAACTTTAGCTGGTGCATCAACTGTAGCCCTACCTAAAGCACAAAGATCTTTCAGCAGTAACTCACAGCCTCATCATTAGGCATCCAGGCTACTGGATTCTACATGGAGCTGTTTTTGAAGACCATTCAGAAACCAAATAGTTGGTGCAAAATTCAGCAGCCTGTTTGCTGGCATGAACCAGCCACCAAGAACATTTAAGCCGTATGCCATGGGCCCTGCACTGGCTCTCAGTAAGTTTCTAGGTGCAATTCAGAGTGCTGCTTTTGACCTATAAAGCCCTAAATGGCTTGGCCCCTAGGTACTTAGAGGACTGCTTTCTCCTATTTGGATCAGCCTATTCTGTATGAATACTTCAGGAGAGGCAGTTGGTTACTCCCTACTTCCTTGATGTGAGGCCAGAAGGTGGGGTGGTTTTTTTTTTTAGTTATGGCCCCAGTCCTTTGGAACAGCTTCCCCTTAGAAATTACATTGACCCTTTCCTTAATATGATTCTGGAAGATGGTAAAGATGGAGCTCTTCCAGAGGTAATTTGGTAAATAATCACCATTGATTATTGTTACTATTGTGATGCTATTTTTGGATTGGATGATAATAGCTCCCTCAAATTATTGAATTATCTTTAAATACAACTCATGTTCTTATCTATTGTAGGTGTTTTGATTTCTGTACCATGGACGTTTTAATCATTAAATGTAAAGTACTGGAAGTCCTTGGCAGATTCAGCCATATATAAGTTCAATAAATGAGTAAAGAATAGAATAAAAAAATCTGCTTATCCTCATACTCTCCTTGCCTGCTCCCCTGATAGTTATCTCATCTACAGCCATGGCTCCATTGGCATGCATGATGCCACAGTTCACAGACAGAGCTAGATTCATTCCCTGGTAGGCTAGGTCCACAACGAAAGTACAGTGGACCAGACCAGCCAAGTTGGAGAAGGTATTAGAATGGGCTGAGGCAGGCCACCTAAGATGCAGAGGTAGTCTGGGGTGGGGTACAGGTGCAGCAATGCTGGCTAAGGAAACAGAAGGCACCGGAAAGAACCAATCCTAAGCCATCAGTGCTTGTTTAGAGGAAGTAGCAAAAATATGACGAACCCTAACCTTAACCAATTGTTGCCTAATTTAGATAACACCCATGCTGAAAACATTCATTAAAGTCAATGGAAGTAAAGTTAGTTTGGTAAGCCCAGGGAGCAAATTTCACAAGCAGGTTTCCCACTTCCTGGTAGTAAAAAATATAATCATGTTAAATTAAATAAGTAACAATGTACCAGCCATTCAAGACACTCAGAATCTGCTGCCTGAGCCAGTTGCTTCACTGTCTAACAGTGAGGGCATTTCTGCAGATCTCAGCTTGAATGACAGTGAAATTGCTGGGCTGGAATTCATAAGCAAAAGTGACATCAACACATATCGGTCCTAATTTGCATGTATGAATCTCCCCTATATTCCATTTTAAGCTGCAAGATGGACATTCTTTAACCTGGTGTACTCTGGAAGTATTGGGACTGCAACTCCCAGGCTTCCCCGTAAGTATGACCTTCCTGCCTGGGAATTATGGAATTGCAGTCCGAACATATCTGAAAGGCACAGTTTGGGGAAAGGTGTTTTTGATGATACCGACTTCAACATCAAATCAAGATTTCTCCTTTATGCCCTGCTCCCCCAAAATCTGCTTTTTATAACATTTTGTCTAACCAAGAAATTTGAAGATCTTGAAAGCTTACACTTTTTGTAACTTTGGAAGTCACCCCAGTAGGCATACGGAACGTATTTGTCTCTCATTAAGCATTTAGGTACTTGCATACTTTTTCTTACCTGCTCCACTAAGGTCCTATTGTGTTAAATCTTTTACACTGAAGAATAACTGGTTTTTGAAAAGAACTCAGAAATTCCTGTTTTCTAATTCCAAAAAAATAGATGGCTATAAAAAAAATTCTCTGTAAATATGGTTATTTTATGGGCCACCAATAACAACTGCCAGCTTCTCAGTTGCCTTTCTAACTTTCTGTATGAAATGGTTTTAAGACATTAATTTAGAAAGGTTGTTATTATGGTCTATGAGGTCACAAAGTCAAGTCTATAAATGTGAGCTAGTGTCATAAGTTGTTAGAACAGAAATAGAAATTGAAACAAAGTCAGAACCGGAGAAGGCTATGAGCACATCTGGTTATGAAATGTTATTCCTGGAGAATTAATAGAAAGCAATCTTTTCCAGCTTTAATTCAAATGGGGAAATTAACAATGGGAACATAAGCAAAAACTAATTCAGCCTTCCCCAGTCTGGACTCCAAGCTCCTACAATATCTAGTAAGCATGTATTTGCCCATTCTGGCAAGGAACTGTAGGAGTGGAGGTCCAGCACATCTGCAGTGTGCCAGGTTGGGGAAAGATAGTGTCAGGGAGATAACTGGTGAAGGAGGGGGCTCCCTCCAGGGGGATAAACGCATGTGCAGTACTGAATCGCTTTGCCTTCCTCACAAGAGGCTGAAGAAGGCACCACCCTAATTTCTTGGGCCTTTTCTCTGAGCATTACTAGTTCATTTTAGCTTAGCTGGATTCTGTCTAGCAGAGTAGAACAATAAAACACTAGAGCCTGTACACCAAGTCTCAGCGTGTTCCTTCGCTCGAAGTCAGGACAGATAGTCTAATTTGTTTTATGTGCTATATCATTTGCTAAAAAAGGTGAATGGTGTACAAAGCAGAAAATATACATTTAATTTTTTATATTGTTTGAGCTTTGCTTGCTGTAAATTTTGGCATGGCTGGTCTGGACAGATTACAATCTTGCATTATCTACTTTTTTAAATTAGACCTCTGAAATCCACCAGGTGGCTCCGTGTGCAATTGATGCATGGCCTTTCCACACAACCCCCAACACCTGGTTTAACCCTGTGTGGGTTATACATAGGCTGTATGGTTGCTGATGTTACTAGTTAGCTGGTTAATCACTAGATAAGTCAACTAAGTGTTGCAATTTGTTCATAAAGGTAAAGTCCCCCCGCACATTTGTGCAGTCGTCTCCAACTCTAGGGGCCGGTGCTCATCTCCGTTTGTTAGCCAAAGAGCCAGTGTTGTCCGAAGACGCTTCCACGGTCATGTGGCCAGCATGACGCACGCGGAACGCTGTTACCTACCCACCGAAGTGGTACCTATTCATCTACTTGCATTTGCATGCTTTCAAATTGCTAGGTTGGCAAGAGCTGGGGCGAGTGCGGGAGCTCACTCCGTCACGCGGGGCTAGGGATTCGAACCTCCAAACTTGCAATCTTCTGATCGACAAGCCTGGCGTCTTACCCGTTGAGCCACCACGCCCCCCTTGCAATTTGTTCATAGGCCTATTCTATATTATAATATGCAATTATAAGCAGGGCTATTGCAACATGCTGAATAATTACAATAGGAATGTCACTGAAAAATTTACTGAGAAAATGATATATTGAGAAATAATGACATATCACTAATTGTTTAGACTGGATGACTTAATTAGTTTTTGGTGCTATTTACAAATACTTTTTAGGATCAAGGGGATCTAGATTTCAATTGGCACATACTCTGCTTAATATGCATTACTGTAGAAATATACTTCTCAGCATTTCAGCTTGCATAATTTTATTATTATTTCTGCAAACAATTTAAGCCCAAATATATATCAGCATATTTACAGAGACTTCTAGGATGCCACTTTCTCTGCTATTTCCAGTATGATATATAAAAATGGAGAGATGGGAAAATTACATACATACATACATATTAGATAGCATTTTACTTTGAATTCTTCTTCTCTCCAGGGCTTTATAATTACTTTTTTAGCTGGGAACATACGGTGCTTCTGACACTGCTGGATTCCAATGACTATCAGCTGTGGCTAGCATGGCCAATGGTCAGGGATTATGAGAGTTATAATATAGTAACATCTCAAGGGCCACAGCTTCTCCTGTCTTCTCTATGGCCTTGGGCTATAAATGACAATGACTTTTAGAAAAATGATTTCAGGATCTGTCTTCCAGTTCTGGAAATTAGTAGCTTGGAGATCATTTAAAGCAGCCTTTCTCAACCTTTTGACCCTCGGGGAACCCCTGCACATTTAGGCTCAAATATAGGCCAGAAGTTACAAAATTATTATATTAGTTTGATGTGTAGGCCTGTATATATGCATTAACAGTGTTCTTAAACTAAAAGTAAAGAATGAAACTTACCTCTTTAATGTGAAGTTGCCTGAATTTGAAATACTTTTTAAAATAAATCGTGATCTCCCAGGGAACCCCTAGTGACTTCTTGTGGTACCCTGGTTGAGAAACCCTGCTTTAAAGCATGAAAGATTCATTGGCTTCATTTAATATACCAGATCAGTCATATCAAAGAGCTAAAAAAGAAGATAAAAGTAGTTTTCTACTAAAAGCCTGATTAGCTATTTTTTCTGATACACATTTTCATGTGTGGTTATGTTTGAGTTCTTTACTGGTTAAGTTTATACCTAACATTAAGCCATAATTTTCCTTCAGCTTATTAAATAAGCAGCAAAAAGCTAGGTTCCCATATTACACTATGATAACCTATCTACACTACTTTCTAACCCTGGTTTATGAACCACAGTGGCAGGGTATAAACAGTTTGTTAAGTCAAAACCAACAAACCAGATACCATAGTATGATAAAGTATGGTTGAACAAAGTCTTGAAGCTAGCCTGTGGCTTGACTTGCTTTAATTTCTTCCATACAAAAAGGCCTAAGAAAACCCTTGAGTTCATGCCCAGTACTTATTTCATGCCATATTTCTTGTTAATGACATCCCCATCATGATCTCTGGGGCCACTAGTGGCAGAAAAAGAAATACCTAATCTGGTGCCTTCCACAAGTGTTGACCATGGTCTATGCTGGCTGGGATAGTGTAAGCTGTGACCCAGTATATCGGAGGGCAACAAAATTGGCTGATCTAAACAGTACCAGCATCAGCTTTTAATTTTATTGTATATCATGAATTCCATAATAGAAATGAACATAAATAGGCCCACTATCATTTCCACATGATAGGCACAATCCAGTTAAAGTTTTGATCTTTTCTACTATGAGCCCAGTATATTTAGAACATGTTAACCGCCCAGGCTAGGGGCGTGGTGGCTCAGCCAGTAAGACGCCAGGCTTGTTGATCGGAAGATCGCAAGTTCAGAAGTTCGAATCCCTAGCCCTGCGTGCGGAGTGAGGTCCCGCACTAGCTCCAGCTCTTGCCAACCTAGCAATTCGAAAGCATGCAAATGCAAGTAGATAAGTAGGTACCACTTCGGTGGGTAGGTAACAGCATTCCGGGTGCGTCATGCGGCCACATGACCGTGGAAGCGTCTTCGGACAACGCTGGCTCTTCAGCTAACAAACGGAGATGAGCACCGGCCCCTAGAGTCGGACAAAATTGCACAAATGTGCGGGGGGAACCTTTACCTTTTTTTAACCGCCCAGAGTCGCTCTTTGAGTGAGATGAGCAGTGACAAAATTCGAAATATATATAAATATAAATATACTGTAAATAAATGTTAAGCAGGAACAAGCTGTCTTGCTGTGGTTTGCTCTAGACTGTTCTGATATTTCGGACAAATAAGTACTATTTCAGAGTCAATGAGCTCTGTGCTTGATATTCAGAGAAGAGCTACAGATAAAGTTACAAATGGTCTCTCCTACAAAAATAATAATACATGGATTATTCTATAGCAAACAATTATAAGACAGTAAGAAGGCAAACTACTGTATCTTACAAAAAAAATCAACTTCCCTTCATTTGAATTTGAAAAAAAAATCTAATCTGGTCAGATTCATAGCTGATGAAAGGAAATGTAATAACACAGCTAATGATTATATAATAATTAAACCAGGTAGCCTAAGGAATCAGCCATCTTTTCTGATCCCTGGATGTTATTGAATGATCTCACATAATGACTTGGATGCAAAAAAATAAATAAGTAATGTGTAAGCTGTCAACTTTTAAAAAAATATTCAGGGACAGGAAGGGCATCTGGTATTTGGTGGACACTTGGAGATTCTACTGCTAAGCCTGCTATATCTAGATACTAGGTACATGCATATACTGTTATAAACTGTAATCTTACTCTACTAGAGCAATTGTGAGATAAGATTGCTATATAAGCTGTGAGATAGGTTGCTATAGAAATTGCTAATTGGTTTATCTGACTTCATTCATTTTAAATACACTGGATTACAATTTTAACTATATCATTAGTATGGCCATGGGGTATGCTGGCTAAAAAATGATGGATCTTGTAGTCCCACATATCTTGAGACACAAACTGGGCTGTCTTCACAACTGGCGCATGTTTGATTTTTGCAAGCAAACTATACAGAGTTTTGCAAAGTAGTTTTAGAAAACTATACTATTTTCTGAAAAAAGTTCAAAGCTATTATTTTAAAATGATACACAAAGAAAACAAGTGTTAAACAAATCACAATTGCCATTAATATTTTATTCTGTGGATGGAAGCAAAATGCCAATCCAAACGCTAAACAATGTTCCTTCTTATTACATAGAGCAGATGGTCACAATTAAAATATTATGTTATTTCATTGGTTTGATCAGTATTTGCTTATGTGACTACCTTGGCTGTTTAATAAATGACTGAGTATATATGATTTCAGACAAAAAGACTAACACTGTCAACTATTTACATAAGATCCTGAACCTTGTAGTTTTATAGTTAGTTTGATATTACTTTTCACAAAACTCTTTTCTGGAATGTCATAATAACAATTGTTAAATAGCCAGTTTTATTGTCTACAAAGCAGGGCTATAATTTGTATAGTCTTGGAAATTCCAAGCCACTCCATACCAAGGTTGCCGCCAAGGAAGGAGTTCATGATTACATCAAACTAATGATAAAACAAAAAATGAGTCACAGCTATAATTATTAACCCCTTTGTTCTCACACTTTCCTGAAGGCTGACTGCTTAACAACAAGCTGTTAGTTGACTTTATTGCATCGGACATTTTGTTTGCTTCTCTGGCATAATTTAACTACAATATAGTCAAAATGTTACCACTTCTTGTTACAGCACAGCAAGGTAAAAGAAAATACAGTGACATTAGGAAAGTATGAGGCAAATACAAAAGTAAAATTAAATACTGTATAGACATGGTCCAAAGCTGGTTTGAGATCAGAAAAGGAATAGAGGCAAGTAGTCAGACTTTAGAATTAGAAGCCCTCAAGGCAATTTAGCTTCCTGCTGCAACATTCATTATGCAGTCCCCAGATGGCACCGTCAAATTGGGCAACGAAACAAGTAATTTTCAAGTTTGCAAACAAAACTGAAAATTGTTTTGACACAATACTTGTAACTCTTACAGGCAAATTTTTCTTTAAAAAAAACCTGAAGTGCACATCCTGGACCCAAAAGTTGCTTGCCTTATTGCTCTAGACCAGTATTTCTCAACCTTGGCCACTTTAAGATGTGTGGATTTCAACTCCCAGAATTCCCCAACCACACATCTTAAAGTGGCCAAGATTGAGAAATACTGGTCTAGAGCAATAAAACTCAATTTAGGCATTTCTTCTACCTGCAAGCCCGGTGGTGCACAAAATAAGATGTTTTGCGACTGTTGACATACAGAATCCTTTCCCTACCAGTCTCCTCCAGGTGCCCTGGGACTATAACTTTGAAAATAAGGAAGAAAATTCACAGCACAGCACAACTTCTAATTATCATACTGAGGGAAGGAGAAAAAAATGTCTTTAATTGGAAGGTAATAAAATCCCTGCCAGTTTAACCATTCTTTTCTCTACTCACCTCCTTCCTTCTTTCCCCTTTTGATTAGTTCAATCCAACTCATTCACACTCTTTAGCCCACTCTGTTCTACTTTGGGATAGTGTGCAGGGTGTGCCCCTGCTGGATGGGTTTTTGCAGTTTGGTCTAGTGCAAGGGTCGGAAATGGCGGCTCGCGAGCCACATCTGGCTCTTTGGCCCCTCAACTCTGGCTCTCTCTCTCTCTCTGCTGCCCGACATCTGGAAAGCCGGTCTCCGGAAGCAGCAGGCTTCAGCCCGCCTCTGCTCTCCTTTGGCGCGTGCTGATTGGTGGAGGCGTCCTTCCTTCTGAGCCTCCACCAATCAGCGTCTGTTTCTTCTCCAGGAGAAGAACCCTGGAGAAGAAACAGAGACGCTGATTGGTGGAGGCTCAGAAGGAAGGACGCCTCCACCAATCAGCACGCGCCAAAGGAGAGCAGAGAGGCCCCCGCCCGCAAACCCCGCCCCCTGGCTCTCGAGCATTTCAAAATGTGCACGAGCATGTCAAAATGGCTCCCGGCATAAAAAGTTTGCCGACCCCTGGTCTAGTGGTTAAAGGGGCGTGGTGGCTCAGCGGGTAAGACGCCAGGCTTGTCGATTGGAAGATCGCAAGTTCGGAGGTTCCAGACCCTAGCCCCGCGTGATGGAGTAACCAACCTAGCAATGATGGAATTGCCAACCTAGCAATTCGAAAGCATGCAAATGCAAGTAGATGAATAGGTACCACTTCGGTGGGAAGGTAACAGCGTTCCATGTGCGTCATTTATTTTATTCATTTTTATTTATTTATTTAATTTATATGACCGCCCATCTCCCCCAATGGGGGACTCTGGGTGGTTTACAATAAAATCAAATTTAAAATACAAATATAAAATTACAATTTAATTAGCATAATATAAATAAATATAAAATCCAAATTTGGCGAATTGATTTCAAATAAAAGGGAGGACATTATGGTATTAACCATTCCCAGGAGGAGCTATTACTTTCCCCCTCCCACGCTAGGCGGCAGAACCAGGTTTTCAGATCTTTCCTAAAGGTCGGGAGGGAGGAAACCTGCCTCAACTCTGGGGGCAAGATATTTTATTTTATTTATTTATTTATTTATTTATTTATTATTCAAATTTATTCCCCGCCCATCTCCCATGCAAGGGACTCTGGGCGGGTTACAATAAATAAAAATTTAAAACTATACAAAATATCTAAAAACACAAACAAAACATAATAAAATAAAATAAAATCCAGGATGGGCTTGGACCCGCAGAATAGATAGTAGAGCTATGGGGCAAGCCAACCCCAGGAGGCACTACCACCTCCGTCGTCCCAGGCCAGGTGGCAAAGCCAGGTCTTAAGGGCCTTCCGAAAGGCCAGGAGGGAGGGGGCCAGTCTCACCTCCGGGGGCAGAATATTCCACAAGGCGGGCGCTATCGCAGAGAAGGCACGCCTCCTGGACCCCGCTAGATGGAATTGTCTTGTTGAGGGGGTCCGAAGCATGCCCTCCCTGCATGTACGGGTGGGGCGGGTCGACGTTATCGGGACGAGACGGTCCCTCAGGTAACGAGACGGTCCCTCAGGTATATTCCAAAGGGCAGGCGCCACCAGAGAGAAGGCCCACCTCCTGGACCCCACTAGATGAAATTCCCTTATTGATGGGGTCCGTAGCAAGCCCTCTCTGAATGATCGGGTGGGGCGGGTCGATGATATGGGGATAAGACGGTCCCTCAGGTATCCTGGCCCCATGTCATTCCAGCCACATGACCGTGGAAGCGTCTTCGGACAACGCTGGCTCTTCGGCTAACAAACGGAGATGAGCACCGGTCCCTAGAGTCGGACACGACTGCACAAATGTGCGGGGGAAACCTTTACCTTTACCTAGTGGTTAAGGTGCTGGGCTAGAAACCAGGAGTCTGTGGGTTCTAGTCCCACCTTAGGCATGAAAGCCGGCTGGGTGACATTGGGCCAGTCACACTCTCTTAGCCCAACTCACCTCACAGGGTTGTTGTTGTGGGGAAAATGGGAGGAGGAAGGAGTATTAGGTATGTTTGCCGCCTTGAGTTATTTATAAAAAGTAATAAAGGCAGGATAAATAAATCAATAAATAAAAATAAAATAAATAAAATATGTGGGGGGGGCACTGATGATTTCTTTTTGTCTTTTGTGATTTCTTATCTTTTAATTTTAAGCCACTCAGAGTTATTGTCGGCTGGCCTATTGATTCCAACATATCTGATTATGCTAGTTTGGGGGAAAATACTTTACATATACCACCAATTTTTTTATCTGTATTCCTTATTTTATGTTTGATTACTAGTTATTCTAGTTTTGGTACTGTCTACATCGCAAGTTCGGAGGTTCGAATCTCTAGTCACGCATGACGGAGTGAGCTCCCGCACTAGACCCAGCTCTTGCCAACCTAGCAATCCGAAAGCATGCAAATGCAAGTAGATGAATAGGTACCACTTCAGTGGGTAGGTAACAGCGTTCCGTGTGCGTCATGCCGGCCACATGACTGTGGAAGCATCTTCGGACAATGCTGGCTCTTCGGCTAACAAACAGAGATGAGTACCGGCCCCTAGAGTCGGACACGACTGCACAAATGTGCAGGGGGAACCTTTACCTTTTTAAGCATATTTTATTTTGATTTGAGCATTTTAAAATATGTATATATAAAAACTAAACAACAATCAAGAGAAATGTCTCTCTTGTTAATTATATAACCTTATCAATATATTTGAGGTTTTATTGAATAACAGGACCAAAGCATAGCATTGTCTTAAAGAGCTTTGAGTTTAAAACTATATTTCTTTTATTTTGCTCTTGTCTGTAAGACTTTGGTGCCATCTAGGGTCTACAAAGTATTATAGAAACTACAGTATCATGAAAAGCAAAAAACAGCTGTGCTAGCTGTAAGAAAAATTTTAAGATCATTACTAGGGCAATGCTTGTATTAGGCCAATGAAAATACCCTAAAATAATGTACAGCTTTTCAAGATCTTCAAAACTTTTCATCAAGCCAAATGGTGAACAAAGCAATCAGGAGAAGAAAGAACTATGTTAAAATTAAGGTTTCTGCATTTAAGTCACAACCTTAAAATGCAATGCATAAAGAAGTTAAAAAATAAAGAGCTTACAGACATTTGAATTAAACTGTGCTGGGAGACAGTCCCATTGAGTAGTTAGGATTGTCAGAGGTTCCTGGAATCAAGAAGACTCAGTGATTGATCACCAGGTGTTATTGAAATACATATTTAAGTGAAACTTACACCCGGAAATATTATTTCCGGAAATTATTTAACTATGTTAAAATTAAGGTTTCTGCATTTAAGTCACAACTTTAAAATGCAATGCATAAAGAAGTTTTTTTATTTTACACCCGTTTTTTTTTACACCCGGAAATAATAGTGTTATTGAAATATATATTTAAGTGAAACTTACACCAGGAAACCTATGCCCTCATTGTGGGAGGTTGTGCGGATCCAGAATTGGCCTTTACAGCCACTTACGGATCCACTGTTAAGATTTTACCCTTGGAAGGCAATCTTACTCGGCTACGAGTGATCGCCAAGAAGAAGAAGAAGACCCCAGTTTCTTGACAGGTGGAAACCCAAACAGAATTTTAGATTGTGTTCTTCATTTCAAAAAATCCAACAGAAGCAAAATTGTACAGTTTTACCTAGTAGATAAGGTAATGTTTTCCCAGAGAATACAATTCCAGCTTATACTGGAATTTTACATTGAAATTCGTACACTGAGTTTCCCTGGTTAGCCTGGCTATGATTTGCAAGAAATTGGTTTGTCTGCATTAAGATGACGCACATCAGTATAGTTAGGTGTAAATGGAGAACCTACTGCTAAGCAGAGACACTAAGAGGAGGAAACTGGAAATATCACTGTACTCAGGTCTAATCTTCTAACTGCTAAATAGAGATGTCCAGCTCAATGTTATTTTCTTGGTGTAATGTGGAAGTGGTTTTCCACTCCTTCTTCCAGGATTTTTTAAAACTCCCAGTCTAGGCTACAGCCTGAAATTCCACAGCAATTTCCCCATCTAACTACCAATTAAGACTGACCACATTTAGCTTTCTAGATCAGCCAACGTTGGCTAAGTGCTACCAATGCTATGGAAATAGTGGATAAATGATTACCCCTTGATTTATCAGCCCTTGATTTATCCTTAGCTTAGCGAATGTTGGATTTAAGTGACCAAATATGCTAAGCAGGGATTTACAGCACTGGGACATAATCATTGGTGGTTGAGAGGAAACAAGGAAGGAAAGGAAAATAAAAGAAGCCACTGGGAAGGCTGGCCAGCTGGTGGGATTTATAGACAGCCCCAATCTGAATGACTCTGTGTGCTGTATAAGGGCAATCTAAATGATGAATATCTCCATATATTAAAACAACCCACGCTATATAAGGAAAACAGTCACAACACTAAAACCATGTGTGTCCCAGAAACACAAAGGTCCACTGAAATAAAATAGTTTGAGGGCCATGAATGCAGGGAGGACAGATCCAAGTGTACCTTTGGGAGAATTATGTTTGTGCCAGCCAAAAATCAGAATGTGTCCAATAGCACCTTTGCCAATCAACAAATGTTATTAAAAGGCATAAGTGCTCATGAGCTGCATCATGCATCTGATGATGTGAACTGCACTTCACAAAAGCTTATGCCTTTTAATAACATTTGTTGCTTGGAAAAGATGCTACCAGACTTTTTCTGATTTTTGTTTCCCACAGGAGTGTCTGTGAGGCAGAAAACAATGAAAGAGAATACTTAAACCCGGTTGGGACAGAGATCCAGGGAGCCATGCATTGGAGTTATACTAAGGATCCAATCCTTAACCTTTACATAAGAGTAAGTTGTTATATCCCAGGAACTTACTCCCTGAATAAATATGTATAGACTAGGTACTGCAGGTTCTACCAGTTGGGACACAGTGATGCTGCATGCAATTTCAGCTTGTACATAAAAGCTGTATACACATAACATGTCTTAATGAGGTTTCTCTGGCTTTGGCTTAATATGATATAAAAAGTTAATATTCTGAAAGGAAAGAAAAGGAGGCTTAAGAATAAGTATCTTTATTATAGGAGTTGAAATTTTTATTTATTTATTTATGCATGCTTTTTGGTGTTGGGAATAAGGCCTCCCAAATTACCATGATTGTTAGTAGCCATAGGGATCCAGAGTTCTGTTTGGGATATATCTGCCCAGAGTCCCACTTGTCCTGTTCCTAGACACTGCCTGCAACAACAGTGCAAGACTCTGGCACATTTCCTGATATGCATATTCTGAAACTGGATCTACCCCAAAGACAGCAACTCCACACAAGCTTAACTGGAAACCCCATTAAATAATGTTTGTTCCTGCTTATATTTACTCAGGCATTATTCTATACAGGCAGTATTTGGGGGAAGCCCCTTTATACACACTTGGGCATACTTTAAATCAGCAAAGAATTAAGTATATGGCCTAGGCTGGGACATAAACTTATTGTAGAACCATGATCATTATATAGTAGCAATGGTGTTCTTATATGCTGTATGCTTTACAGAGCAAAAGATAACTAGCCTCAAGAAAACTACAATTTAAAATAGTTAACTACAAGCCTCTTTAGGTGTTGCGGTAGCACATATTGGACATTATTGAATTACATTTCAGTGTATGAGTTGTATGAAGACAGCCCTGAGGTTAGCTTTTTATTCAATGTGTTCTGCTGCTGTTCAGCCTGCTGGGGAATTCTGGGAGTTGAAGTCCACACATCTTCAAGCGGCCAAAGTTGAGAAACACTGATCTAGACCATTGGGTTTTTTGAGCAAACCATAGTTGTTATCCTTGGATGCGCGTGTGGTAGAAAAGGCAATCATAGGGTATGTAAGCCTCGGCGGTGTGAATACAAGCAAACAGCTCTTTTTAGACACGTCTTCTAACGAACCAGGCGAAAGTAGCCAAGCTGTAGCTACCAAAATCATAGCAAGCGCCAATACCGCCAAACAATTCAGCAACTCCCGCTCGCCAGCCCGCTTCCCTCTCAAGAACAGGAAGCGCGCCAGAGGAGGCGGGAGGAAGGAGGCAGGATTGTTGCCCCGCCCCTTTCTCCTCCTCTCGCGTATGTGTGTCTCCTGCTGGATTCGAACTACAACTCCCAGAAGCCCCTCGAGTGTCGGTCTGGCTGTGAAAGTGAAAACAAACTTTAGGGCTGCCTGTTTCAGTGGAAACACCACATGTTTCGTTTGCGCTCGGGAACCTCGGTGATGCGCTGAAGCTGCCATCGGGAGCTAGTTTTGGGAGGGAGGGCGCGCTGGGTTTAGCGGAGACTGGAGACAGCCCGGGAGTCCCAAGGAGAAGGCCGAAGAAGAAGCAGTCACCCGCGGTCTCCGGTTCAAGTGGCGTCTCTTGCAGAGTCCCACATGCGACCTGCAAACGTGAGCCCGGCGCCTCCCGCTGCTCCAGCCGCTGCCGCCTTGGCAACCGCCTCTCGCCTTTGGACAGCCTTTCCCGGCGGGTTGCTTTTGATACCGGTCGCCCTATTTTCCATATCTATATAGTTTCTTTTTCAACCATGTGGGGCTAACTAAGAGGAGAGAAAAAGACTTCCCTGCCGCCCCTGGAGCAATAAATAAACATGGAGGAGGCGACCGGCAGCAAGGAAGAGCAGAGCCGCCTGGGCACCGGCGTGGAGACCCCCGCCGAGGCTGCCATGGATAGCTACTTGCGATCTCAGGGATTGTACCGCAAGCGAGTGGCGAAGGACGGGTCGTGTCTCTTCCGAGCGGTGGCGGAGCAGGTAAGGTGCGGATTTCCGTAAGCAGCGTCGGCTCGGTCAGAGGCCGGGTGGGGGACGCCTCGTCGTGCGCCCCTCCCAACGTGTTACACTACAATTCCCATCATCCTCCGCGGAGGATGGGAGAAGAGAGTCTGCGGGGGAAATCGAACAAACGGCTGGAAACCGGGGGGGAGGGGAGGAACGAGCCCTTGTTCGCCGTAGGCCGCAACTGATCAAAATTCCCCTTGGCGGGGGGAGGACTTGGCTGACTGGTGCTGACTGTTGGCTTTCACAAAAGCAACAGCACTGGAGACGGCTACTTCGGAAGTTTTCAGCTTCTAGCTTTGGGCTCCGTCCAGGGTAAAAGGGGAGCAGTTAGGGTGTAGCCATCTTATGAAGAAAACCATTCTGGGAAAGAAAATTCGGGATGGAAACCAATTCTCCAGCCCTTCCTCTTTGGAGTGACTCCGGATCGTCACTCATCCTAGTTTCTAGGGAGACTTTAATTTCGCTTTTGCATCCAGAAAGTTATTTTAGGTGTTAAGTTTCCTGTTTTTTTAAAAATAATCAATTTTGTTGGCCAGGAAAAAAAGGGGGGGGGGAGAGAAGAGACATTCTTGTATTTTGCTCTCTGTCGCATTTAGGTCTATAATAATTTCACCGTGCATACATATGATGTGAATTATATGCACAGTTGCAAAACAAGAAAAAAAAAGGGGGGGATCCTAAGCTTTTAATCTTTGCTATTAGAATACAAAACTTATTGAAACTGATCCGCTTTGTTTTTCTTGTGGCTCAGCAAACTTGCAGAATATTTGTGTGTCCCAACTGGCATTTAAAATGCAGCCTGTAGGATGTCTGGCCTATTGAATAGATGAATGCCCAAAGGGCTGCTTTCATTTAGGCTAGCTTCCTGTAGCCCTAATGACTTGGCACTTTTAAAAAGCCAGGAGTGGAAAGCTTTCGTGATCTTGATATGCTTTTACTTCCACCCCCATAATATTGGATTCTGATATGAAACTGGTACTTGATGATTAGAGAGGAATCATCAGGTCTGAGACACTTTAGGATGGTACCCAAGAAAAATTAATATTCATCAGGAAGTCCTTGGTTTGACCTGCATGTCCTTTCTGGAATTTATGAGGTGAGCAACTTTGTTTCCTCCAGATGCTTTGAATTACAACTCTGTAAACCCAGCACATGGTCAGTAAACAGAGATCTGGAGCTGTAGTCCCAAACAGTTGAATGTCATTATATGGCCTATCTCTGCAATAGATCAGGTCAGCTAGTCCTCTGTCCTCCTCCCCAAATGGCAATAAAGGAAAAGTTTCTCAGGAAGAAACATTGTTTCTATGTTCACACAACACTAAACCACAACCTAGCCAACCAGATTATACTTTTGTGTTTGAACACTATCTAGGTCTTTACTTAGCTTCACTGGAAATATATAATAACTGTGTTGCTAACCTATACGGTGGTTGAATGGACTGCCTCACTTCTGAAGGATAAGAGATTCTTTTGGTTTTTTTTTAATATTCTCCTAGATAAATAAAACAACTAAATGTTGTACAAATAAATTATCATATAAAAATATAGTTTGGACTTAAATGGTTTCTTCTGGAAATGTTATTTTAAATAAAGATAATCATTTTTTGTTTTCAAAAGCTTATTTTAAAATTGGCTGGAGTCATTCTTCCAGTTCCTTCATCTGCATATATAGTTGAAGCTGAAATCATAATTCTAACTCTAATTTAACAATTTTGACTTTTTAGATTTTAAATCTGTAAGTAAATATACATAAACTTGGAACTCTTCCTTTTTTTAATAACTTTTTTCCAGGTTTTCCACTCGCAGTCTCAGCATCTTGATGTTAGGATGGCCTGTATAAACTATCTGTGGAAAAACAGAGAGCAATTTGAAGCGGTAAAAGCATTATTGTATTATGGATAACTATTAGAGCCATGCTGTGCCTTTAAACACATCTCCTTTTTTTCCATTATGCTCTGGGGAAAAACATGGTCAATTTGCTTATGACGGCATGATTTGAAGACACATGAGCAGTCACTTTATTCAGCTAAGGGGATCTATGGTTAATGCCTGAATAGGCCACTTCCTGGGTATTCCTTTGTGTCCAATGTTGTGATTTATAATAGGCAGAAGGCGGAATATAAATGTATTAAATAAACCCAACATGTTTATTACCAGACTATGATATTCTTATTTTTATAAGTTTCTGTTTTCCTTTATGGGAAGAAAGTGGCTCCAGACATTAGATCTTCATATCCATGAAAAATCAATGGCCTGGTTTCCTTTTTTTGGTTTAGCATAATGTGGTTGTATGTAGGGTGAATTCAGCTAGTTGTCACTTAACCATTGTTTATTTAACTATGGTTAGGTGAAACAATTCAATGTGATGTGGGCCACATCAGTATCAGGCAGTTGAGTAAAACTATTTCCTACGTGCTGTATACATCATCCCAAGACACTTCAATCTTCTACCTTCCAACTGTGGTTAATTTCAACTTCCACAATTCCCACTTAGCATGCCCAGTGGCATGCTGTTTTGGATATATGAAGATTGTAGTTCAACACATTTGGTGAGTGCCAGAGTAATTAAGGCTTTCATCGCCCATTAGCCTACCTTTTATGAAGCCATCCACTCTGATATTTTCTGGGACTCGATACGGTTTTGATAATGCTGTGGGTGTACAAGTGGCTTTCATATATACTATATATTAGAGATGAGAAAACGGGGGACCCTAACCAGAATAGCACAAGACTAGTATTTCTTGTAGGGTTCATTGTTATATTAGAGTACAGTACCTACGCATATACTTAAATCTGTTCTAACAACTTAGGTATACAATGTATATCTCATAAGAAGAGGTTAATACCATACACTTGTTTACTTTGGTTGTCATACAGAAACCTGAGAACTGGATGCATCCAAGATATATGCATTTTTTCAAAGTTTTGAAATTTCTGTAGAGAAGCATTTATCAACATTGGGAACTTCCAGATGTGTGTCCTTCATCTCACAGAATTCTTAGCCATAGTGATCAGAGAATTCTGGGATTCTGCCATTTACATCTGAAAGTCACTAAGTTTGGGAAACACTGCTATAAACAGCCCATGACTCTTCCACAGGATTACCAAGTCTTCCAGTGAGTTACAAGCCTGCAGTTATGTGAAGGAAGCTAAGGTGTGGCCTGGTGCATTCCTAGAATCTACTCAGAAGCTACAGCTGTAATTTCTGTAGTTTTACTAATGAGTAAATCAAGTTCAGTCAATTTGAAGATTAGAAGAAAGGATCCTTCATAAAAACTGGTTTTTCCAGAAGTGAGCCTTGTTATCTTTACTTAGGAAAAACTGGATGTTTCATCACAGTGCTAATTAATACCTTTTTATTTTCATGCTTTACAGTTTATAGAGGGGTCATTTGAAGAATATCTGAAGCGTCTGGAAAATCCACAGGTATGTACTATCAAATTAACCACATATATAGCAATTGGCTTACCTGATTTTCCTAAGGATTGAACCTTGCAAAGTGAATGAACTTTCTTTTTAAAAAAATATTACTTTATTAAAATTTTTATAAAGAAAGATAAAAACAACCAGGAACTAATATATAGAATAAAGAAAGAAGAAAGGAAAGGAAAAAGAAGGAACAAAGCCAAAAGTGCAGAAAAGAAAAAAAAGGAAGTATAAAGTAGCTTATGATTTTTTTTACAGGAGTTATAAGTTTAAATATAAATTTACTTCTTACTCTATGGTTACATTTATTTATTTATTTATTTAATTTATATGACCGCCCATCTCCCCACATGGGGAACTCTGGGCGGTTCACAATAAATAAATTAAAATAGAATCTAAAAATATATAATCTAAAAATATATACATCATGATTTTCATTTTTTTCTATAATTTTTTTTTATCATCAAAACCATAGTCATAAGTTCATCTTTTTCTGTTTTACGCAAAAAGTCTATAAAGGGTCTCCAGTCAGCCATAAACTCGGATAATGTCTTTTCTCTAATCAAATATGTCAATTTGGCCATCTCTGCAAGTTCCATCATCTTCACCATCTATTCCTCCATTGTGGGTAATGTTGGATCTTTCCACTTCTGTGTATATAATAATTTAGCTGCAGTTACCATGTATAAAAACAAAATTCCATGACTTTTTTCCAACTGTTTTATCAGTCCCAGAAGTAAAGCCTCTGGTTTCAGTTGTATATTAATCTTTAAAATCTTCTGAATTAGTGTATGTATTTGAATCCATAACTTTCTGGCTTTTTTACACATCCACCAAGCATGATAGAAAGTCCTTGTTGTTCACATTTCCAGCATAAATTTGAAGTACCTTTATACATTCTAGACAATTTCTCCAGTGACATATTCCAATGATACATCATTTTATAAAAATTATCTTTAAGATTGTAACAGTGTAAATTTCAGTCCTTTCAACCACATATTCTCCCATTGTTCCCTCTGAATATTATAAGCAAAGTTTTTAGCTCACTTTATCATCTATTCTTTCATTTGTTCTTGTTCTTTCTCAAATTTCAATACAAGTTTATACATTTTAGCAATAACATGTTCATCATTTGTACACAGTTCTATTTCAAACTCAGTCTTACATTGCTCAATACCAAAAAATCTTTTATCTACCTTAAATCTTTCTGATAATTGTACATAAGTAAACCATTTGTAAGTGTATCCTTCTGCCACCAAAAGGAATGAACTTTCTTTGGATATTACATGTGAACAATTTTTCGAAGAATGGTTGAAAAAGTAAAATGTATGGGTGATTACCCACTACTGAAATGTAGCTTTTTTGTTTTGTTTTTTAAAGTTGCACACAACTTGTAAATTTCCTGCAAATAGAGATTTGTTTATAGCCACTTTCTCATTTATAGCTTGCAGAAAACAAAGGAAAGACAACCCTCAAATGATGCTCAAAGATGATAATTAAATAGTACATATGAAAACTTGTGTTTTGATAACATGGTTCCTTAGGTAGCAAAGTGGGTCTTGGCATATCTTTTATCTTGTCAGGAAGTTAAAATGACTGAGCAAATAAACTCTTCTAGCTGGAAAACTAGATATAGTAAGACAAATGAAGGTGATTGATATAGTATAGGAATCCATTATTATCAGGATATAAAACTCTTGACTAAATAATAATTCCTGAGTATTTATGAGACCACCTTTCCCATATAGTTTTTGTCTGTCCAACCTGGATGGTCAGAGCACCTACTAAGAGTCCCCATCTACCAGGAGGTGAGCAAGAGGGGCCAGCCCAGTGGGTGTTCTTGGTGGCAGGTCCCCTCATATAAGACAGTTTTCCCTTTGAGCTGAGGATGGCCCCCATTCTCAAAGACTTACAGGAGGCCTTTGGGGGCTGACTATAGAATTACAGGCACTTAGATGTATTGTGGTAGGGACATTAGGCTACTTCACTATGCAATTTGTTTATGCAACCTACTGAACGACCCATAGCTTCTCTACCCAGCTTTGGAGCTAGAGTTGGGGGTGGGGGGAATAAAACTTTTAGGAGAGTTTTCATCTGTTTCTGTAAATTTAAAATAGGGAGAATGGTTGGGCACTTGTGATACTCACTTAGGGATGGTACTAATCTGGCTCTGGTGATCATGGTGATAGGAATTATTGAAGTTTACTTACTACTTTTTGAGTCTCTTCCTTGCTGTAATAGCTGAAAATTCTGTTCTGTTGGCTCCTCAAAGAAGGTGACAAGCCAGAAGAATAGAAAGCATTAGTACTAGAACAAAATATGCTATTGCTCTGTCTGGAATACTGTTTTTAAAATTAATGTAGTTAATAAATCAATACCAGGCTAGGAGAGGGCATGTTTAATGCTTTGGCATTTTTGCATATTGCCTCTTGCTCTATTTGACCTTCTATGAGTTCTTTCTGCTTACTGGGCGAGGATAAGAATGCAGTTGACCCTTCCCTTATTTGGACTACTGCATTGTTGGGGGTGGGGACAAGGCCCGTGTTTTTAATATTTTGCATTATTATGCAGTAAGGCTTATTGTGGAGTTTTCACCGTAGCTTCAGATATAAAGGTAGTATTTGTAACTTGAAGCCAGGGACTATTTTCAGTGGTCAAATTACTTACAGCACAGCCTGTTCTGTTTTTTAATGGTATTGTTGGATGGAGCCCGCACTATAAAGGAGAAGAAAAATTTGGGTAGATAGGATAGATTTCTGCATGTGAAAACAAAGCATGCAGGAACTGAAGGATTCAATAAGGTTTGGATCAAGTCCTTGGACAGGATATTTTGTATACCAGACTGCCATACTTCAGGGAGAATAAGGAGCATATGCTAAAACTGGGGAGAATTGATTTCAAATGAACTAAAATTTCATGAAAACTTCTGTGGAATTACCAAAACTTTAATATTGGTGAGCTGTAACAAATGCAAATTCATTGAGGCTTGATTAAGTAAGTCAACTTTTCCCAACAAGGTGCCATGTAGATGTGTTAGATTACAATTTGGGTCATAACTCCTGTCATTTGTAATTGAGGAAGGTTAAACCAAGGTGTTAACTATTGCTGCTTGCTAGTGATTTAAGGGGTCCTTAAATATCCTTTGGGCATTTCACCAGTTGTTATTTACATGTGTGTTACTGAACTCTTGATTATTTAATTGCAGTATGTTTTTTCTCTCTCTGCTACAGGAATGGGTTGGACAAGTTGAAATAAGTGCCCTTTCTCTTATGTACAAGTAAGAAATATCTCTTTAAGGTTCAAAAGAATAATGCTCAACCAATATAATGCACATTTTTAAATGTGGCAGTTTTTAGAAAAATGCAAACAAATTGACCAACTTTATTTTGTAGTGGCAGAAGTTCCCATAAGAAATACATGTTTTAGGTAATCTCTATTAACTATGTTTAATAGTGGGAATATTGGGGCGTGGTGGCTCAGTGGTTAAGATGCCAGGCTTGTCGGCCGGAGGGTTGCAAGTTCGGCGGTTCGAATCCCTAGCCCTGCGTGCGGAGTGAGCTCCCGCACTTGCCCCAGCTCTTGCCAACCTAGCAATTCGAAAGCATGCAAATGCAAGTAGATTAATAGGTACCGTTCCTGCGGGAAGGAAACAGCAGGTGCAGTGTAGACTACCCCCCGGGGTGCACCCCGGGCAATGGCTAGATAGTCTACACAGCCGGCTGCTGGACCTCACAAGGGATTTCCCAGCAAGAAAAAAATGTTATATAAAATAAAATAAATAAAATAGTGGGAATAAAGGAAGAGTCATATCAACAAACTTTTTGCCAGTATAAATGCTGCTAGAGTTGATTAATATTTTTATCAGACTGCTTAAATATGTAAGCTACTAACATTCCCAGAAAATACAGATTCAGGTATAGGAGGAAAACCAAAACTGGTATATAATATTATAATGCATTATATATTCTGTTGAAGGAAGAAGTCAGGGGACCTAAGGCAAGGCAAGCATTGTGTAAAGAGAGAAAATAGGGCACATATGGTTTGGTGCTGTGTGAGATTAGGGTGGCTAGGCTTGTTCATGGCTTCTTGAGGGCTTAGATGACCACATTCAGTAGGTCCTTTGGGGAAGTTTACCGAATAAACTTAGCAGATGTATTACTCTAGCAGATCCAAGGAATCTTACTTGTCTTCTGGACCTATTTTTTAGGCTGTCCCTAGGATTGGATATCAATGGTATATACTTTACTGAATATTAGTGATATACAGTGTACTAGCATGCTATAATACAATCCTATACCAGTATGTTCAGAAATAAATTCAATTGGGTTACTCCTAAGGAACTAGATGTATGATTTCTGCTTTACTGTGTTATTTAAATTCAGGTGTTGAGATTCAGTGTAGATGGGTATGTTTGTGTAGTTTAAGTTTTGAGTAGCATACATTGAAGCATTTTACTACTATCAATGACTTAAAGCAGCTTCACAAAATATAACGTAAGTCTTGCAGCAATTACATCCTGTATTTTTTGCTTCATACTGAGGATCTGGAATGCAAAGATATTTTTTTTTTACCAAAGTGCCCTAGGATGGGTGTGTATTTTAAAACTTTTTTATTTTATTATATCAGAGTAATTAAACAAGGATACTGTACATACAAAATTATTAACAATGTAATGTGATTTCAGAGTTGTTCATTGTGATAATGAAAGATAAAGTTATACTTTGAAGAGAATAGCACCCCCTATTGACCATGGTGCTTGAAGGTCTTCTTTCATGACCCTTTTTTTTTTAAAAAAAATCAAAGGTTGACAAACGTGTATCACCAGTCCATTGCTGCAAATCGGGTGGAGTTTTCTACTTCCAGTGTTGTATGATAATCTTTTTAGCCATCTGCCACGCCCACAAATCTGTAGTTCTTGATATCTTGTTTGATTCCAAATAGCAGGGATATAGTATGAGACATTCATACACCTTTAACACATAACTGTTGATCAATAAACCCTTATTGGTGACAAGAAAAGGGAAGAAAAGTTTGTTGAATAAACGATTGGAAATTTAAGTGAAGGCAATTTAAAGGAAAAAGGAAAAACGAGAGGGAGAGAGAAGATGGGAAAAAAGATAGGCAACAGATGTGAAACATTCTGCAATATTTTCTGTAGCCAAGGATATATTGATTAGGGCTTGCAGCACTATGGATTGAAAGGATACATCAAAGTACATATATGGGTGGGTATGCATGGAGCACCGATTAGCAACTTCCAATAATTTCCATGTTAGAGCTTTTATTAAGAAAGTATAGATTATTCTTAAACTCTAATCCCATATAAATTAGCCAAACAAGTTGAGTGTCCAGGGATCTTTTTGGGTGTTGAATGTTAAGCCCTCCTATCCCCTTATTTTAGATTCCATATTTGAACTGGAATTCTATGCTGGTTGTTAAACAAACCATTCTCATGCGCTCTAGAGTCCATAACTAAAGAGCAGAGATCGTTTGGTTCTAAGTGCTTGCTAATGGTATGGTTTAGATCAGGGTTATTTTTTGTACCAGTGTATATTTGGAATTTTGAGAGCATGTAAATAGACCACTCACAAAATGGCTGCCATGATGGGCATGACCAGTTACAAAACATTCATTTATCAGGAGGTGATCCAGCTCCCCAGGATGTTCCTATGACACCTGTAAGATATTTGCTGCAAATGTGATTTTAAAGGCAAGTGCTTTGCTTTGCATTATGCCAGGTTCCTTTTATTTTTTTAAAAAAAATATTTTTAAAAGTTCAATTAGACAGGCAAATGGGGGAAAAATGAAAGCAGAGAGTATATTATACAGATGGTTAATGTGCTAGAACTGAAGTTTTAAGACAGACATTTAGGTATTAGAAGCAAATATGGGGGAAACTTTGGTATTGAGTGAGGAGGGAATAGCAGGTTCCATTAAGCAGTCCTGTTCCAACTAATAGCCATTGCCAATGCCTGCTGCTTGACCTGAGTCTTGCAGTTAATATTTATGTGTTGCCATTGCAGAATTCACAAGATATTTTCCTGAATTACATGAACTCATTAAACAGAGATTCATACACGCTTTCTGCCAAGTTCTGTCTATGCTATTTTTATTTATTATCCATTTCATAATAAAACTTGTGTATTTATAGGTTTTTTCTCCCTCTATATATTCTTCTAGAAAAGATTTTATAATATATCGGGAACCAAACTGCACTCCTTCTCATGTAACTGAAAATGGCTTTCCCGACAAGGTAAGATGAATCCTACTCATATAACTTGAAGAATTATAAGGTTTTAGCAGAAGTGGTTTGTCAGTGTGTAAATTTGTTAGCTATTATATCTTAAGTATTCTTGTGCTCCTTTTTAGATATTGCTGTGTTTTTCAAATGGCAGTCACTATGATATTGTCTATCCTATAGACTATACAATCAAGGCTGCTCTTTGTCAATGTAAGTATTAATGTGATATATCAACTCTGAAATGTGATCACAGTGTGGGATCAGAGAGAAACCATCACCTATTTGCATGTTTCTGTATCTTGGAGCAGCTATTTTAACTTCCAAAAATGGAACTTATTTTCTGTAAACTAAAATAACAAATGACGAAAAACAAGTGAATTGGGTGCACTAGTAGCTCTTATGGTAGGTATACATAAAATGTATTAATCAAGATGAGTTCCTGCATTTTTAGTTGTCCATCCTAAATTATATAATAGCTGAAATTGTAGTTCAGAATATTTTAACACAGCTATTCATAAAAATATGTATGTCTGTATACCATATCTAAAATGGATTCTTATAGCATAAAATTGGATGTGGCTTTTGACAGTTTGCTTCATCTACATGAATGTTGTTAGTAAGCAGATGTTGTAAAGTAACCAAATAGATTGGAAGTAATGGTAGAACAGTGAAAAAACTTTGTTTCTAATTTCATTTGAGACATAAGTTGGAAACTGAAGAACTGTATGCAGAATTCCAGTTCTCCATCATCTTGAATACTAGGTCCTTCAAAAAGTGCTTCTGGAAATGCTGTAGGGTAGGGGAATTAGAAATTGAAACTTGTGGAAGTGCTGTAGACGAGCAAGATATGAAACTTGTATTTTGGGTATTTGATCTGATAACCTTGGTCTCAAATCTGTTGCTGCAGCCCTTAATTACTTTTGCCTGCTTGGAAATTGAAAATCCTGAAGATAGACTGAAGTATATCAAAGTAATTGAAGTTAATGTTTGTGCTATTATATACAAAGCATTGCTCCCAATGGTATAGAATGTACTCCTTGGGGAATAGCAATTAACCTTCAGGAAAGGATAAATCTTCCCCTTCATTTCCAAATCCTCCTTTCCTGCAGCATTCCCATAAATCATTCAAGGGAATTAATATTCTAAAATAAAATACAAACAATTGAAATCAAATAAAACATTTTAGTTGCCCGAATAATAATTTTAAATGTTTTTATTTGGTTTTAATTGTTTATATTTTATTTTAAATTATTAACACACTTGAGTGACTTATGGGCAGAAAGGGTGCATGTAAATCAAAATAAGAATAAATTTTGCCTGTTAATCTAAATGCTATGCAAATGTAGTTCTGGATTCCTTATCAGGATATATGTGTAATTCTGGCTGCTTCCCCAAATCACCACTGCAAGAATTTTCAAAGGGTGCTGGCTGCTTAACCTCTCTGGAAAATTGTACTTGCTGTCTAACTTTAAAATGTCCTCAGTGCTGTCATCAATCTTTTATGAAGCTTTATTTTAACTTATTCAAACTAAAGTATTTTTTGTGATAAATGCTTATTGGTCTTTGTTTTGTTGTCTTAACTAGCTATTCTGTATGAATTGCTGTATGAAAAAGTATTTGATGTTGATGTGAATAAAATCTTAGAAGAACTGAACCATGCTGCTTTGAATAAGAATGGCAGAGGGAACAGTGAAGAATCTGGTTCAGAGGATGAAGATCTAGAGTAAGTAAGCCTTTGTGTTTAAAGTTAAAATGCTAGGAGAGATATACCATATTCTACAATTGGTAAGGTTTCCCCTTCCAGTCGTATCCGGGTCTAGGGGGCAGCGCTCATCTCCAATTCTCAGCCGAGGGAGCCAGCGTTGTCCATAGACGCTTCCGTAGTCATGTGGCCAGCATGACTAAACGCCAAGGTGCACGGAACACTGTTACCTTCCCACCGGAGTGGTACCTATTTATCTACTTGGATTTTTACGCGTTTTCGAACTGCTAGGTTGGCAGGAGCTGGGCGAGAACAGGAGCTCACCCCGTTACGTGGTGCTTCCGGGTCTTGAACTGCCGACCTGCCGTCCTTCCGTTTGACAGTTGGTAGTCTTAACCGTTACGCCACAGCACCGTGCCTCTACAATTATAGAGGGAATAATATGCAGAGAAGTGAAACAGTGTGAGGAAATAGTATGTTTTCTGGAAACTACATGCATTGTCATGTTTACTGAGAATTATGGGAGTTGCACTTCAAAGACATTTGTAAGGTGTCCGATTGGGGAAGACCATTCTATAAAAGTCAGCTAAATAGTATGACTAAATTGCTATAGAAATTAATTTTGGCCAAAGGAAAGTGAAAGGTGTGATATTTTCAGATAACCCTGATGGTAAGGAAAAGTTTAGACCACCTAGAATACAGTGGATGGTGGCTCTCTTTTTTCAGAAAACTACAGTCCAGGGCCAATATGCTCAAGGGTCCATCCACCTTTCTCAGGACACAAACCATAAGCTTACATCTGAAAATCAACAAGTCCTAGAAGAGAAGCAAAATATTAGTCAATGTCAGTAAAATAAAAGCGCAGGTCAGTGAAGACGATAGGGCCAAATCCTTTGCTGAGCAAGGAAAAAACAAAAGGAACAACAACAACAACAAAAACAAAGTCTCATAGAACTGTATGCTGAGTTTTTACATTGCTCCTCCCCCCTAGTGTTTTGATTTGTATTTTGTTTTTATTAGGTTTAAGTTCTTTTTCTTTTTGAAACAAGAGTCTCAGTTGTAAGTTGTCAGGCTGCTCCACAGTTGATGTAGCAGGTTACTGCACAGGCAGCCTTGTGTAATGTATGCAGGTGACCTTTGTGGTGGTGGTTGTGGTCAGCAGGACTCGGAACAGCCTTGTGCACTTAGGCTGTAACGCTCCTCTATCCTGGTAGCACGCCTGTACCAGCCCCTGGTCCTCAGCCTGGAACGGGGCGCCAGTTGGTCCACCCGCCAAGATTGGCGTTCCTGCAGAAAGGATGATAAGGACAAAGCTTGCGCAGACAACTGCTAGATTGGCTCAGTGATGTGTGCCTGAACGCATAAAAGTCAGAGGAGCTTTGTGAAAACCACCTCCAAAAAAAAAAAAAAAACTCCCAGGGTTTATGCTCATGTCTAAGCAACCTGGGGGAGGGGGGCGTCCTGCAGTTGCAGGGGTTATTGTATAAACAGATTGTGACCCCTTGAAGCACTCTCCAGGGATCCTAATAAGTACCTGGGCTCACAAGGTGCTATACCACAAAGTCTCCCGGTACATGTTTCCTTTCCCCCACGCATGCACTCACCACACCAGCAACTGCAGATGTGTGAGATGGAACATGCATAAAAATAAAAAAAAGTATTGGGTCTTGGCACTGCTAGTAACAGGCAAGGAATTTGAAAACCATGCTGAATATTCCAAATAAAAAATAAAAATTGAAAGGCAATTAAACAGTGACACTCGTCTCTGTGGCCAAGTAGCACAGCCATGTTGAGCAAAAACATTGGCACATAGCACTATAAAAGTTCCAATAAATTTGCAAAAATAAGCCTAGATAAAAAACTGAGCATTGGCATAATGTATTTTAATGAGTAGACTGCTTTTGCAGTAAAAATTTCTTCAAAAAGAAACAACACAAAATCATCAGATAGATTATGCCAGTCCATGGAGGCTCTACTACAGCCAAAATTTTAGCCAACCTGTATGTCTCCAGAAACCATAGTTCTTGATGGCTTGATAGATTGCATATATGGGAAGTCTATGCAGGAATGTACACATCTCAAACATACAATTATTGATTCAGAATCTTATTCTGCATTATTTTAATAACAAATATGATTCGATTTGAGGACCCAGTTACTAGTGCAGAGATGCCACTCTCAAATTTATATTGGAATGAAATCAGAATTTGTGTCCTTCGCTCAGACACTGAGGCAGGAGCTCTGATAGTTCCCATCCATAGTATTGTAGAGGGTATTTGAATTGACAGTGAAGCCATGCACAGTGATGTTTGGTATGGCCAGAATTTTAATAGTTTGTAAATTAGGAATGGGTGGCTGCTCCATTTTAAAACAGGGTGCTACTGTAGATGCTGAACTACAAGCTTTTGTTAAGTAGGCTAATCAATTGCCCATTATTTTTTACTGACACCAGGCTTGTCCCAACTCTGTTGGCCTTCTGGAAGGCCCTCAAAACGGGAGCTTGGGGATCCCATGTTAGACGATTGTATGATAGTTAACTGATGCACTCTCTATATGTTTTGCTACCATTTTGTCTTGTTTTTATTTTTATTTAAATTGTGTTTTTAATGATTGTTATGTATTTTGTTTTATTATGTATACCGCCTAGAGTCACTAAGTGAGATGAGCGGCTATACCAACGTATATATATTTATATATACCTGACCTGGTTTTTCTATTGGAGCACTGGCAGGGTGTTCTGGATTTGGGGGAGATGTTGGTTTTCCCCCCGTCATGGTCAGATCACTCCCTGGTGAGCTTCCAGTTCTCTGGAACCCCCCCCCCCCCCGCAGGGACACTGGGCTTATTAGATCAGCCTGCCCCAGAAGACTGATGGACCCAGTTGGGTTCCAGAGGGAGCTTGGGGTTGTTCCGGAAGGTCTGCTACATGGTCCGGCTGAAGCCTTGGTGGCCGCCTGAAATGGAAAAGCGGCTGCTGCTTTGCTGGTACACCCCCTCCTCAAGGGGCCATCTCCCAGCCCAACTAATCTGGACAGTTTTTGTCCAGTCTCCAATCTTCCCTTTTTAGGGAAGGTTGTGGAGAAAGTGGTTGCACGGCGCTTCAAAGGATCCTGGATGAAGCAGATTATCTGGACCCCTTTCAGTCAGGATTCAGGCCAGAGTGTGGGACTGAGACATCATTGATCGTGCTCTTGGATGATCTCTAGTGGGAGCGGGATGGGGGTAGTGCAACCATCCTTGCGCTTCTTGACCTCTCAGTGGCCTTCAATACCATCAATCATGGTATCCTTTGGACCGGCTTCGGGAGTTGGGTGTGGGCGACACTGTGCTGTGCTGGTTCTCCTCCTTCCTCTGGGGTCAGTTCCAGTTGGTGTTGATAGGGGGAGAGATCCAGCCTGCGGCCCCTACTTTGTGGGATGCCACAGGGCTCTATCTTCCCTCCCCTTTTATTGAACATCTGCATGAGGCTGCTGGGTGAGGTGATCCGATGGTTTGGGGTGAGGTATCATCAGTATGCTGATGATACCCAGCTTTTTATTTCCACCTCGGGCTGTCTGAGTGATGCTGTGGATGTAGTGTCCCAGTGCCTGGAGGCTGTAGAAGCCTTGATGGGGCGCAGTGGGCTTCGGCTCAACCCAAGCAAGACTGAGTGGCTTTGGGTACTTGGGTTTTTCCACCTTTGGTCCTGGATGGGGTGGCACTGCCCCAAATGGACCCGGTGCGCAATTTGGGGGTCCTCTTGGACTCACGGTTCCTGCTGGAAGTCCAGGTGGTAGCTGTGGCTAAGAGGGCCTTTGCGCACTTTCAGGTTGTGTGCCAGTTGTGCCCATTCCTGGACCGGGAGGCTCTGCTCACGGTCACTCATGCCCTCGTGACCTCCCGTCTGGATTACTGCATCATGCTCTACATGGGGCTGCCCTTGAAGAACATTTGGAAGCTTCAACTGGTGCAGAATGCAGCTGCACAGGTCATAAATGGTGTTGGGTACTTGGCACATGCAACACCACTGCTTCATGAGCTGCATTGGTAGCCAGTGTGTTTCCGGGTGCAATTCAAGGTGCTGGTTGTCACCTTTAAAGCCCTTCATGGCTTGGGACCAGGTTATCTGAGGGACCATCTTCTCCCAGTTGTTTCTACCCGTCCAATCCTGTCCGGCAGGATGGGCATGCTCTGGGTCCTGTCAGCCAAGGAATGTCAGCTGACGGGGACTAGGAAGTGTGCCTTTTCTGCCATAGTGCCTGCCCTCTGGAACATTCTCCCTCCAAAGATTAGGATGGCTTTGACCCCTGTAGGCTTGTTGGTTATGTGCCCAGGCCTGAGGCCTCAAGTGTGTTAAGGGCCCCGATTCCTGGTAATGTTAACATCTATGGGTTGTAATTTTCTTGGCCGCTGTATATATTTAATTTTCTTTTTGTTGTAATTTGGTTTTAATTGATTTTATGATTGTTCGCCGCCCAGAGTCACTTGTTTGAAAGGGGTGGCCATAGAAATTGAATGAATGAATGAATGAATGAATGAAAATAAATAAATAAATGTGATAAAATAAATAATAAATAAAATTGTTGCTGAGTTTTACCACTAAGTTGGCAAGACTTAAGGTTGCGGGGGAGCATAGTTTGTGATATGGGGACTATATATGTGAGATGAACTGCTGAGATACTTAAGCTTCCTCTGCTGTCTCTGTCCAAAATAGTTTTTAAATTTAATATTAAACTGTTCATGTATATGTTTAATTTGGTCACAGTGGATTAGTATTGGCTTCATGGAATGTCATTCTATTGAAGCTGGTCAGTGTGAAATGCACTATATTCCTGTGTTCCTCCGAGTTAACTTCCTTCATAAGAGTAAACAGTAATAATGATTGTTTATATGAAAACAGAGTTCTTTCTTTGATTTTGAAATATTTCTATTGTATCTTTTCCTTTCTCCAGAAGTGAAGGGGCTGCAACAAGTTATATGAATGGAAAGAAGGTATTTTACTTCAGTCTGTTTACCTATTTATTCAATGTCTATGGCTGATCCTCTTATACAGTGTGACTCTTGGTGACTATATTAACGTCCTGAATTTTTGCAATCGACTGTAACTTGGAGTCACAGCTGCCACCACCTATCTTCCAGGAGGATTTATTTAGTATCCGTTTAATCACCCTAGTGCAGAGCTTTCCAAACTGTGTGTCGGGACACGTTAGTGTGTCGGCTGCAGTGTCTGGGTGTGTCACGGCTGCTGCTGCCTCCAAGCCCTGCCAGGATTCCATGCAGGTCCTAGTGCCTGCCTTGTGCCCTGCTGCCTCCAAACCTGCTGTGATTCCATGCAGGTCCTAGTGCCTGCCTTGTGCCCTGCTGTAAGAGTGTGTCGCGAAATGATGCATGTCTAAACAGTGTGTCACCAACATGAAAAGTTTGGAAAGCTCTGCCCTAGTGTATGAGAGAGAGCAAGGGCCCCAGAGCCCTTGGACCTTACCGGCAAGTAAAAATAAAATAAATTCTGTAGTGTCACCTTCTGGTCTTATAGTGTTGTGGTGTGACTCAGGAAAGCAGCCCCTCTCCTTTGGGAGGTAGATCCATCTTAACAAGATACAGAGAAAATGTTATTTTAAAAAGGGAAAGCAGGCGGTAAAAATTCCTTTTTTAAAGTATTCACATATGAAACATTCAGTGCTGGAAGAGAGAAAAATATAGTTGTTTTTTTTTAAAGTCAACATCAGAAAATGATCTCCCATCGAAAAATTATAAAGGGTAATATAAGATTCAGAGCAGATCACAAGATAGATCTGCTATTAATATAAAAACAGCTCTTAATTCCATGTCTGGGAAGTAGCGGTCAATCCTGGGAATGCAGAATGGCATCAGAACAACAATGTACAGGTGGTCCTCATTTAACGACCACTCATTCAGCGACCATTCGAACTTGTGACAGCGCTGAACGAGTGGTACTTATGACTGGTCCTTGAAGTTCTGGCTGTTGCAGTGCCTCCACCGTCACGTGATCACAATCTGGGCGCTCAGCAACTGGCCCGGATTTCCAACCGTTGCGGTCACGTGATCGTGATTTGTGACCTTCCCTGTCGGCTTCCCACAAGCAGAGTCAATGGGGGATCCAGCAGGAAGTTGTAAGTCGTGATCTGTGATGTCTCGTTTAATTACCTCTTAATGGTCCTCACTTAACGACGATAACCAGGGATTCCTGGAACTTCCATTGCTAAGCGGCATGGTCACGTGACATCGTGCTTTATGGCCACATAGCTCAGTGACGGAAGTTCTGGTCCCAATTACCATCATTAAGCAAGGATTGCCTGTAATACATTGCAGCTGATGCTATTACCATGAAAGATTTAGAGAAAAACTTACCTGTAAAAGTTTGTACTAATCTGTAAGATGGTAGAAACAGCACCTTAGTCTTAAAGGGAAGGTCAGAGAAGTTTAATCCCTTTGAAATTAATGAGAAATAAGCCTATAATTATGTTTTAAGGCTGGATTTCTCAGTGAACCCCTGTTATGAGGAAGAAAACATTAAATATGGTGGAACTTCTGAATTAACACACAAAGGATTATGCTGCAAATTGCTTTGACTGTTTGTGGTATGCAAATTTCTCTTTATATACCTTTGGGGGGAAATTAGCTTACCCAGATGTAATCAGAAAAGAAAATGTTGGGGTTGCTAATCACTAATGACTTGTGGGTTATACAGTTGATAAGCTTTGCTTCACATTGCTTAACAAGTCAGCAATACTGGGCTATTGCATTTTTAATAATTATGAATAATAAGGAATTTTTATGTGAAGGTGTTCTTATTTTGTATGTATGTTTGTAAGGTTTTGATTTTAAAATTGATACACTATTACTTGAATTTGCTTCAAAATCATTTTAAATTCTTTATATACATTCAGTGTTGTTCACTTGTTGTTCTGTGTATTCTTTCTCCTTTAATTTTTATTTTGCACAACAGCTTCATAAACATGGGAAATCTCACAGTGCTGTGACCTTGCCTGGAAAGGTTCTTCGGTCCCTCAATCCAGTAATTTACCAAAATGTTGAATATGAAGTCTGGCAGCAGTCAAAAAGAGGTAAGGCCCTAACATTGAAATTATTTACTCTGGGAAGATATGAAGAGGAAGCTGAGCATCTTTTTGTGCTCACCTAAGAGTATAATATAATGCATTTTCTTTTTGTGCTTGCAGATCAGCAAAAACAAGATTTTTCTATTGCTGCCGGCATGCAGTATTCAGTTGGAGATAAATGTAAAGTAGGTGGCATTAAATCTGAGTAACTCTGCTTAACAGCTCTTTCATTTTTCAGCATCATGTATAGCGTTTCACTTAGGTTACCGCTTTTACCCCATCAGGGGTTTATGCTTTTAAGAGCAGCTGTGCCAGGCAGAAATATGTCTGGGGCAATGTCGGGCATGATGATGCAGGGATAGGAGAATCTGCTGCTGAATTAAATTTGCACTGCTTTTCTAGGGTGAAATGTTGATAAGCCCACTATTTATTTCATTGTGCTACTTTGGCTTATTATCTTGTGTTCTGTTTCTGATTCAGCCGTTTGTTTATTATTTCCATTGTCTCATTTTGCCTGCCTGATATTCCCAGTCCCCCCAGGCATAGTGGTTTTGGAGGATCTGGAGCATACTATAGCTTCTACTCATTCCCCTGCTGCTTCTTGTGCACTTGGATGAAATTAGTGACTAGTTTCAGGCAAAGCATAGTTTTCCATCAAATGTTGGTCTGCGTTGACAGGGAGCAACTATTTGAATGTGGGTAGAAAGGTATTTTATTTTAGTTAATATTGATTTTGTATCTCATCTTTCTGTCTATTTTAATATTCAAGGCTGATTACAACATTAATAAAAACAAAATAGAAAACAATAAAATCAGTGTAATTAAAATCAACAACAAAATTAAAAACAGTCATTAAAATATAAATTAAAATCTTGGTGAATGAGATGTGTTTTTACCATCTTCCTAAATACTGGGAGAATGGGAACCAAACATACCCTTTTAAGGTGCACATTCCATAGCCTGGGAACCACCCAGAAGAAGGCCCTTTTTGGGGTACCTACGAGCCAAGGTTCTGGCAATGGGAACATTTTCAGAAGGGCCTCTCCAGCTAATCTAAGTAACTAGGCAGGTTCTTAGCAGAAAAGGCAGTCTCTCAGATAATCTCACCGTTCTGCATCAATAGATGACCTGTATTACACTAATATGAGAGGGGATAAAAAAAATCTCCCTAACTTATAAACCTCTCTCCTGTACCTTCCCTTTGCATATAATTTGTTTTAATTACTCCATAGGTATATTTAGATCACAGTGGAAGGTATTACAATGCTCACATTCAAGAAGTCCAGTCTGCAGATGGACCAGTTGTTGTTTTTGTGGAAGAGCTTGGTGTTAAGTAAGTGAACATTGGGATAAATGTTGGAATAGTAGATGCTATGAGATAGCCCAATTTGTGAAGTTACAGATTATCTTGTGCTAGAAGTATTTATAAAGGTTGGACATAGCCCCCTGCCCTTGTGAGATTTTTGATGACCACACAAAATCCCTTCCAACTCTGTGATATAACATTGGGCTTTCTAAAGTACACATTTTGCTATCCAAAGTGGAATATGGTTGGTTTCTGTTTAGTCAGATTTTGTCTGGCTTGCAAAATATTAATGAAAGAGTAAGAGATAATGACACCTGTAGGTGGTGCATTAAAAGGGCAGGATGGAGATTTGTATGTAAATAATAAATATTCAGTGCTAGACTGTTTTGAATTAGATTCTCGAAAGGTAGGCATAGGCATTGTGTCATTTCCATTACCCCTCCCCCCCGATACTTAAGTAATACTCCAAACTACTAAATTTATATTCTCTTGGAAGTAAATAGCTTGTTTTGGTAATTGCACATGATATGTAAGCATGCATTATGTAACTATAAATGTGAGATACTAACATGAATAATTACACTGATTATGTCCAGAGAAATACTTTATATGCAGTTACTGGGAAATTCTAGTAATTTATTTATTTAGTAGATCTTTTGTATCACTAACGAAGTTTTTTTGCAATTTACATCCTTACTTATTTATTGGGGCATATATGCAACTCCAGTCTAGCAGGAATAACCGCCCAGAGTCCCCTTGTGGGGGGAGATGGGCGGTGATATAAGTTAGAAATAATAAATAAATAAATAAATAATTTTTTTAAAAATTTTTATCCCGCCTTTATTATTTTTTTATAAATAACTCAAGGTGGCGAACATACCTAATACTCTTTCCTCCTCCTATTTTCCCCACAACAACAACCCTGTGAGGTGAGTTGGGCTGAGAGAGAGTGACTGGCCCAAGGTCACCCAGCTGGCTTTCATGCCTAAGGCGGGACTAGAACTCACAGTCTCCTGGTTTCTAGTCCAGTGCCTTAACCACTAGACCAAACTGGCTCTTGATAACTGATTAAATATGAAAGACTATTAAATATGGATTAAACAAAACCCAATCAAAATAGATGTGTTTTTAAGGCATTTGTTAAAGCCAGCAAAAGTTGGAGCCATCAGTTCAGGAGGGAGGGCATACCAGAAAATGGCAGTATATGCAGTGATTGATTTACCTTATTGGAATGTATTTCAGTTGTCTAAGTTAAGTAAAAACATTGCTGGATTCAACTCTGATTCTTGCACAGTTAGTGATAGCAATGTAGCACTGTATTTGGAAAGAAGTGAACCTGTGTCACGGTGAAACACTGGAGAGGAATGGGACAACCTTTTGCCTATTTCAGAGAAACATGAAGTCTACTTAAAATAAACAGTTTTAATTCTTGACCATATAATATTCCTGTAATAGCTTTCTTTTCTTCTTAAAGTGTTAAAATAATACTATGAACTACTCAAAGCTACGCGATTTACTTACTTGATTTGTATCACACCTTTCATTCAGGTGTTCCAGATGACATACATAGCATTCCCAGTTTTTCCTCCACAAAAACAATCCAGCGGCTAAGCGTATACTAGAGGTTGGGTCTCCTGTTCCTGCTCCTAGCCCAGTCCCTTAACCACCATGCCTCTGGTGTGCTATAGAAATGTAAATTAAACACACACTCACACATAGAGCAATTAAAAACTATGTTCCATAATTGTGGATAGGTTCTGTTGGCAGCCTATTTGGTTCTAGTAATGCAGAGCTTTCCAAACTTTTCATGTTGGTGACACACTGTTTAGACATGCATCATTTCGCAACACACTCTTACAGCAGGGCACAAGGCAGGCACTAGGACCTGCATGGAATCACAGCAGGTTTGGAGGCAGCAGGGCACAAGGCAGGCACTAGGACCTGCATGGAATCACAGCAGGTTTGGAGGCAGCAGGGCACAAGGCAGGCACTAGGACCTGCATGGAATCCTAGCAGGGCTCGGAGGCAGCAGCAGCCGTGACACACCCAGACACTGCAGCCGACACACTAACGTGTCCTGACACACAGTTTGGGAAGCTCTGTAGTAATGCCTTCAATGCAGTGTGGAGCTACCACAGATGCTGTGTTTCTTCTTTCTTCCCGCCAGGCATTCAGTGCCGCTGAGGAACCTTAAACCTCTTCCACAGGCATCTCCTTTGGAAACTTGGAGCACAGTACCAGGGAAGAAAATGAAAAAAACCACTTTGGTGCATGGGCAAAATGTTCAGACTGGTATGAGTCTTTAACCTGAATTCTAGTGGCTTGATTGCCAATCTGTTTTGGATTAATTGATGAAAAATATGTCTTCCAGATACAGATTGCAAAGGCTCCAAAAATCCAAACAAGCTAATAAAAACCACATCAGTTCTGCCTCCTCGGATGCAGGTCACAAGACAGCATCACTCGCCCTGTTTGGGGATGTCTTCCCAGCAGCCTTCTGCTCATCTCAAAACTCAAGGCAGAAATCCTCTGCAAGCTGTAAGGTGACTAATGTCTCATCCTGATTTTGGCTGTAACTTGACATTTTATAAGAGGAGTTTACTATATAGTTTGTTACTTCTCTTTGTGTGCTTTATTTTACTTCATTTTTGTTTGGTTTGAAATTTTGTTTTTTTATTTTCAAAAATAAATAGAAAAGAAAAAGAAATAGAATGATTTACAAAATATTTATTATTCGAATTTATCACCGCCCATCTCCACAACAGTAGACTCTGGGAGGTTATAAAATATATAAAAATATAAAATATAAAAATTACATAGGAATATACAAAATGTTAAGACAAAAAGGGAAAATATTCCTCTACTATTCTACTAGTAACATTAAATTAGAACAGATATATCTCAGTTTGGCCCTTTAAAAACTATATTAGAATCAAGTCATAGGTTAACAAAAACAGCCAAAATAATATAACTTATTAATCCAGATATGAGAATTAATAAGAATTTTATGATTAATGAGAATTAATAAGAATTTCTAGCGAATCTGAAGAAAAATTGAAGTATCTGAAGCTACTTATCTGAAGTAACTGTATGACTGACCAGACAGTATCTGAAGTTTTAAGACATTTATGTTAAGAGAAATCTGAACTTCGGATGATGCAAAAGTCTACAGGTAGTCCTCAGTTAACAGTGGTAATTGGGACCAGAATTTCTGTTGCTAAGCAATGTGGTCATAAAGCATGACGTCACGTGACTGCATTGCTTAGTGCCAGTAATCCCGGCATTCTCTGTTACTGTCATTAAGCAAGAGTTGCGAGTAGTTTAGTGAGTCCCAGGTACGTTGCAAGCAGGCCAGCAGACAGGTAAGTGGCTGCTGGTGGGTGGGGGAGGGTGCGTGGGTGGCCCACAAGGTGCGGCGGAATCAGGATCAGCTGCTGTCAGGCAGGGAGGGTGTACGGGTGGTCCATGTGGCAGGGCCGGGGGTGGAAACGGTGGTGCCAAGCGGGGGAGGGTGTGCACATGGCCCACAAGGTGCGGCGGGGCCGGGGGGAGGCTGCTGCCAGGTGGGAGAGAGTGCGAGTGACTTACCAGAGCGACTTGTGACCTTCCCTGCTGGCTTCCCCATTGACTTTGGTTGTGGAAAGCCAGCAGGGAAGGTCACAAGTGATCACATGACCATGGGACACTGCAACCGTTGTAAGTGCAAGCCGCTTGCCAAGTGCCCAGATCACAATCACGTGACTGTGGAGATGCTGGGACGTCCGGAACTTCGAGGACTGGTCATTAGTACCACTCATTCAGCCCTGTCGTAACTTTGAACTGTCACCGAATGAGTGATCGTTAAACAAGGACTACCTGTACATGCAAAATCAACAGTTTCCAAATTAGGTTAAAGTTAGTATCAGATTTTTTTTTAGATACCAAGTTATTTTTGACATTGAGGCATACTCCCAAAGCTTATTCTGCCAGTCCTCTAATGAAGTAATTGAATGTAATTTTTAGTGGGAGGCATCAAGTGTCTTTCCAAATGTTATCATGTATAAAGTCAACTCAGTATACTTTGTAGGAATATGAGGTTTGGTGATGCTTAACCGAAAAATAACTGGCAGGAATGGGAAGTCAGCATTTAAAATTTGTTTCATTCTATGGTGATTCATCTTCCAGAACTACTGAGCCGTGTGTCATTGCCACCATGTATGAATGAACATATGCTAGAAGTTTGATACATTGATACACTATTCCTTAGGATGATTATTCTCCTTGGATTTCTGTTGAGAAACTAAATGCTTTTAAAGTGAGTGATAATTCAGAGTATTAGATTTATCCCTTGGATTAGCAGAAGTTTAAAGACAGGTTTGAAACATTTTTGAAACATTTTTGCTTTAAGTGAAGATTAGTTTCCAGTAATAAAAGAGTTTTAGATTAGTTTTAAATGTAGGATTAACCTTTAAGCTAGGAAGGCCAGTCAAACCAATCAGCATCAGATGAAGCACGATTTGGCTACTATACATTGTACATGCAGTGCCCTGGTAGCAGTTTCTAAAAACAAGACCAAATGAATATTTGGATTGCCATTCAAGGGTGATGATGGTAGGTGTTACAGTTTCAACAGATGTAAAACTTTTCTTTCCAGAAAGACAGATTGTGAGAGAGTGCAAGAATTGGACCACCCAAACAAGGATTGTAACTATTTCGGTCTTTCTCCAGAGGAGCATAAAGAGAAACAGGCTGTAGATGAAGTTAATTCACTTTATGAAATTCAGTTCCAGGATGAAGAAGCTTTCCCTGCACTTTTGGTATGTGTGCTGGTTTTGTCATTGGACCGTATGTATTCTGGACTACAACATATCATTTTTTTGTTCCAGTGAATAATGAAAGGGACAGCTGAACTGTTGCTGTTTTTCTCAGAACTGAAGTATTACTGATATGTTTTGCTTTGCCAGTTGAGTCAGGTATATACTATGGTACTGGAATAGTGCAGACATTCTGCACCAAAATCCCAAGCTATCTAATAAGATAAACCAAATTTTAGAATGTTCTTTTTTAGAACATGTAGGCAGTGTTGGCACCAGCATCCAGCTTAATTAGGCACATATTGGAGTCCAATGCATCTCAGAGCTGTACAGCTTATGTAACTTTCTGATTGTACTGGCCAGCACCACCATGTTAATGACTTTAGACCCATCTGTAATACAGGTAGTCCTCGACTTACGACCATTTGTTTAGCAACCGTTTGAAGTTAAGACAGTGTTGAAAAAAGTGTCTTATGATTGGTCCTTGCACTTATGAACGTCGCAGCATTCCTGCGGTCACTTGATCAAAATTCAGGTGCTTGGCAACTGGCATGTATTTACAACGGTTGCAGTGTCCCAGGGTCACATGATTGCCATTTGTGATCTTCCCAGCCAGCTTTCAACAAGCAAAATCAGTGGGGAACCGTGTGATTTGCTTAACAACCGCATGATTCACTTAATGACCTACTACAAAAAATGTTGTGAAATCGGGTGCAGTCATGTGATGCCTCGCTTAACGACCGCACCGGTTAAGGATGAATTTTCTGGTCCCTATTGTGGTCATAAGTTGAGGACTACCTGTATCCATCTTAGGGCTTGGTGCCATTATTGACAGTGCTGGCTCTTAGACAGATGCCACTGCACACTGAGAGATCAGTTTGATAGTCAGACAAGTGAGTGAGAGGGGTGCTGGGGACAATACACTTTGTGCTCCTAAAACTAGAGGTAGGTGTGCTTGTAGATACCACTTTCTTTTTCTCAAATAAGAAGCACAAAGGAGATTGGACAGGTATGTTGAAATTCAAGGAATAGATGTACTAATATGTTCTACTGTAGGGACAAAGAAAAATCTTATTCTATACTATTGGTAATTCACAAGATTCATCTGATCCATTAATTTGAGCAGGAATTGGTTTTCAGATATTCATTACAATGAAGTTAAGAAAGTAAAGCTGATCTTCCTGGTTTTGTCTATAGGCTGGACTGGTTCAATATATCATGGTATTCCTCTCTTCCAGTAATATTCTTGTTTAATAAATAGTATTTTCCTCATGCTGCTTTTACAAATCAGAGGGAGTTTTGTGATGCAGTAAGTTTGCTAGGCAAAGGAAGAAGAAAACACCAAAAATAGTAGCTCTTTGGGTCCTGGTCATTGTGTTTTATATCAGAGTTGTGCAGATAACTAGGCTCTGAGATTATATATTCAGAACAGGAACAAATGACTTGGGTTGGGATTTAAGACCAGGAACTTCTTGGAACTACCTGGAGGTCAAAAGGAAAAGTTGACTAAAACAAGGTGTTAGCATTTTTCTTTTGTTGCTGAGATCATGTGTTTTTGCATTCTCAGTTTGGGAGGAGATTACCTGACTTGGATTTTAACTGCATATTAAAGCAAGAAGCTAATTTATAAGGCTGCAATCCTCAGCAATATTACTAAGAACATAACATCTGAGGAAGCCTTACTGTTTTCCTTGTGAAAAAATCAGTGAAGACTCAGAATTCATTTTGGTAAGATCACCCCATCTTACTGGGCAGCTTGGTAAAACAATTAAGGCTTAATGGGAACGTATCAACCTAAGGTTTGATTAAAAGGACTTTGTGGCTCTTGTGACAAGGACTTTCATATAAAATGAGGAGCTCTGTTCTCAGAATATTCAATTCTTTCAGAATCCATCTGTGTCTCAAGTAGCTACACAGACTAATGAGACCTCTGGATGGCAAAGCCCCCGAGTTCCTAATGGGAGAAGAATCAGCAACCTGAAGGAACAACAGGTGACAAGAAAAAATATAGAAGCAAAGGATGAGAAAGGTATGAACAAATGCAGATATTGGGCTTTCTTTGGAAACCAATATGTTTTCATATTAAAGATGTTAATATATTGTTCAGTAAGGAAGACACACAGTAAAAGAATACTACAGACTGGAGGGTTGGGAGACCCTAAACCCTTGGTGTATTTTCAGAGCATGGATGAATAAGCCTGTGCTGTCTAGATGATTAGATTTCAGGTTCCATAATCCCATGTTGTTGGTTATATTGGCTAGAGATATTGAAGTTCAAAACATCTGAAAGCTACTAAGTTGCCTATATCTGCTTTTTAGCATCTTACGGTTTCATTAATTGTGCTGCTTTCTTACGCATTATTGCAGTGTCTAATCCTGAGCAGATTCTTACAGATCAGAAGCTGGATCCCAGAATGTCTAAGGTAGGCATGGAGAGCTGTGATGCATCCCGATCACCTTTTCTTCTTTTGCCAAATGAGTACTCATAAAGTATCTATTTTAACTTGCAGGACACTAAGGAGGATATAGCTGTTGCAGGTATATCATCTCCCACAAGCAATGGAAATATTCATTCACCACCTATTGAACACGTAAGAAATGTATGTTTAAATGTCTGTGGCCCTTTCAGGTGGAAGGATCACACTAATTGCAGTTTGTCTCACAAACCTGTGTTTTAGGCAAATCACTTATATCCATATGCCTGTCAGTTGGAATCTTGAATACAGTCCATTAAGAATATTGCAAAAATCCTGTTAGAATTACTAGGATCTGTATAATGTAAGTGTTCACTAAAGATAAGTGTCTTAATTAAGGATACTCAATATGTCTAATAAAGGCTACCAAGTCCCACAATATGAGAAGTCTTTGGACAATGTAGCTTTATTGGATTTTTGCCACTTGAGAAATTCAAATTTGTTCAGTGTGAATGTCCTTGGAGTCAGTTAAGCAGCATAACTGACCTGGTCTGCTTTCAGTTCAGTCTGAAAGCCAATTTATGATAGCTTTATAGCAGGGGTGGGGAACCTTTTATCTGCCAAGGGCCATTTGGATATTTATAACATAATTCGCGGACCAGGGGGCCGGGTTTGCAGGCGGGAGCCAATTGCATGGAAGGGGCGGGGTTTGCGGGCAGGACCCAATCACAAGCACCGGGGGCGGGGTTTGCGGGCGGGAGCTAATTGCATGGAAGGGGCGGGTTTTGCGGGCAGGAGCCAATCACAAGCACCGGGGGTGGGGTTTGCGGGTGGGAGCCAATCACGTGGAAGGGGGCGGGGTCTGTGGGCGGGAGCCAATCACGTGGAAGGGGCGGGGTTTGCAGGCGGGAGCCAATCACGTGGAAGGGGGCGGGGTTTGTGGGCGGGAGCTCCTAGATTTATTGAATTTCGAGTCCTGCCTGCGGTTGCCTTGGCAGGGCCAGACCAAATGATTTTGCGGGCCTTATACAGTATGGCCCGCGGGCCAGACATTCCCCACCCATGCTTTATAGAATCACATTGTTCAAGGATACCAAATACTGAAGGGTTGTTTCTTTCATGTTATGTGTGTTCCCAATAAATATTTGGCTGGATGCTGGAAAATACATTCTTGATCTGATCAAACAGAATTCTTAATTTTATATTTTTCTTGTGGACTAGGGAAGCATGTGGGGAAGGGAGAGTAAATGTTAAGCTACTTCAAATTGAGTTACCCCTTACCAAAGTCCAGTGTGATGGTAGGATTTGTAATGCATGCTGTTAGTGTGCTTTAAATTGCCTTACAGTAAGGATGTTGTATGTGCATCTGATCTTGCAATGAAAATGTTATCAATGGTGGTGTCTTGCATGAATTATACTTTGGTCCATGTTCTCTGCATATTTCCAGGAAGGCAAGACTGATTGAGCTCAGAGGGACTGGGCAAAGAATTGGGCTATAAATTTGCATAATTAATATTGCTCTGAGTTTAAAACTGAATTTGATTGTTTTAATTTAAAAAATTAGATTAAATAGATTGAAAATGTATTAAAAATCCATATGGTCTTTACAGGAACACTTATCAGGTATGAATGCTATCCCATCTTCAACTGTTCCTGAAATACATTTGCCTCCCACTGTGCCTTCTGTACCAGCTATTGTGCCAGCTTGGTCAAGTGAGTCAACAGCCTATGGACTATCAGGTTTGCAAGGGAAAAACTCTTCTAATCCCAAACTAATAAGGTTTTGCGATACCATACTTTTGTTAGTACTTTTATACTAACTAATATTTAGTATGCGGAGGCCAAATTAAAGTTACACGCACACACACACGTAAGTCTGCTTGCTATTGTGGTTTCTTATTCATTTACTTATATACAGTGGGGCAAAAAAGTATTTAGTCAGCCACCAATTGTGCAAGTTCTCCCACTTAAAAAGATGAGAGAGGCCTGTAATTGACATCATAGGTACACCTCAACTATGAGTGACAAAATGAGAAAACAAATCCAGACAATCACATTGTCTGATTCGGAAAGAATTTATTTGCAAATTATGGTGGAAAATAAGTATTTGGTCAATATCAAAAGTTTATCTCAATACTTTGTTATATATCCTTTGTTGGCAATGACAGAGGTCAAACGTTTTCTGTAAGTCTTCACAAGGTTGGCACACACTGTTGCTGGTATGTGGGCCAACATACCAGCAACAGTGTGTGCCAACCTTGTGAAGACTTACAGAAAACGTTTGACCTCTGTCATTGCCAACAAAGGATATATAACAAAGTATTGAGATGAACTTTTGATATTGACCAAATACTTATTTTCCACCATAATTTGCAAATAAATTCTGTCTATGAAGGTTCTCAGTCATCCAGGTGGAATTGTCTGTAGCTTGAATCATGTCAACTAGATTTCTATTTTCTCAGTGGAAACGTTTCGCTCCTTATCCAAGGAGCTTCTTCAGTCTGAGCAAAGTTGGTAAGGGAATCCTAAATATGTTTCTAGCTACCTAGAAACATATTTAGGATTCCCTTACCAACTTTGCTCAGACTGAAGAAGCTCCTTGGATAAGGAGCGAAACGTTTCCACTGAGAAAATAGAAATCCAGTTAACATGATTCAAGCTACAGACTTGCAAATAAATTCTTTCTGAATCAGACAATGTGATTGTTTGGATTTGTTTTCTCATTTTGTCTCTCATAGTTGAGGTCTACCTATGATGTCAATTACAGGCCTCTCTCATCTTTTTAAGTGGGAGAACTTGCACAATTGGTGGCTGACTAAATACTTTTTTGCCCCACTGTATCCCTGCATTCCACATGAACTTGTGGCTGTGTATAATAAAAAGTAATTATAACAGTAATACTCCTTCCATGATAATTGAGGCCATAATAATTCACAACCGAAAAACCCAATATTGCCCATGCTATACTTGCATTTCACCCTCTGCTCTGCCAACATTCTGATTCCCAGGGGCATCAATAATGGGTTTGGTTGAATTTGTACTTTTCTCTGCCTGCCTTGGACAATTTGAGAACAATAGCTTCTCTTTTCAATTGCTTAGACTTAGGTTTGTTTGTTTTTCCTTGTTCACATCTTAGGTGTTCCACCCCAGATTCCTGTGTCATCTGTGATACCAACACCAGCAGCTGGACTAGATTCCCCTCTGAGTCAGGCAACCTCCAGTCCAGTTGCTGCCATTCCAGTAACACTCCAAGCAGTTAATCAGCCTTTAACATCTATGCCTCAGACACTGAATCTTTACCAGGATCCCTTGTACCCTGGATTCCCACTTAATGAAAAGGGGGAACGAGTTATTACTCCTCCGTACTCCTTATGTGGTACAGGGGAAGATCTACCAAATGGTAAGAGAGTTGTCCCAGCTCATGCATGAAATTTTCCTTGTCAAAATGAGGCAGGCGGGCGGGTGGGTGTGGGTGGAGGTGGCGACAGCAGTGGGAAAATGCTGTATATATAAAACTTCATAAAATTGGAACAAGCATGAAGAGTAAGGCTATTATGTGAACTTCCAATGTCTCATCCAATTATCTATCTACATTTTAACATAAGAATGAACTTTCTTGGTGAGAAAAGCTGAATTCTTATTCAGTATATTTTCTAAGTGGTAATGATAACTGAAGCAAGCTGGCCAAAAGAATCCTGATCATAATTTATTTCCTAAGTATATATAAGTATGGGCTGCAGACCAGCTAAATATTTAATTGATGTACAGTATATTTTTATTACATAGATTTGATTACCAAAGAGTGAGTAGTAACTACTGAAGGAAAAGTTAAGTAACATACTAAAATCCAAGCTACCACTTTATTAGTTTGTCCTTAATTCCTCCTTTCCTCACTCCAGCTGTTACAGTAACAGTTGAGTGTTCAATCCCTGTAATAAGTTTAGTGTATACTAGACAACCCGTGAACCGTTGACTCATTGTTTCAGAGATATTTCCTTACTTAAACAGAGACAGAATGACCATGGGTGGGCAAAAAAGCAGTGGGAGTGGGAGCTTCCTCATTGTGGGAAGCTGGCAGGGAGCATTGGAAATCGCCCTTCCTCTTTCCTCCCTCCCTCCCCCTCCTCCCTCCCTCTTCCTCTCTAGTTTCCTCCCTTCCTTCCCTCCCTCCCTCCCTCCTGCTGGCCTTGGACTTGTAACTTCCTGCCGGCTTCCCCACTGATTTTGCTTGTGGGAAGCTGCCAGGGAGCATCGGCAATCACAATTGAGTTTAAACTTCCTTCTGGCTTCCCCATTGACTTGTGGGAAGCTGTCAGGGAGTGTTGGAAGTGATGATCACGTGACTGCGGCTGATCACAGTGGTACTGAAGTGGTGGCAGCGCGGTGGTGCTGAAGCAGCCATAACTGCCAGATTTCAGGATGGGATTTTGAACACATTCTGTAAACACATTCTGTAAGCTAGCCCATTTGAGGTACCTTGGTTGAAAAATTGTTGCCCTATGATCCACTGTTTTGCCCAATTGAAGGTTGCAAACGGACAAACAGACACGGGAGTTTTAGTAGTATATAGATTCCATTTCTGGCAATATATGATCAGCTTGATCTAGAAATCAAAAAACTTTACAAATTAAACAATGATTGGGAATAGCATGTGATCTGGAACCATTATACTGTATATAATATTAAGAACAGATATACTGTATGCTGGAGTTTATGAAAGAAGTCAAAAGTATTTGGCATCAGTGATGTGTACAAGATTGTTGCTATTTGTGAGTGCTTAACTCTTCATCTCTCCCATGCCCTTAACACCATACTACAAAACCCATATAAACGTAGACATTACTGTAATTATTTTGTATAATAGAATATTTTTATTATTGAAGAGTGGGGTTAACCCTTTAATTTTTTTCTATGATGTATTGGTAACAATACATAAACCAATATAACTGTAAGGCTTTAGAAAGATGAACACATTTTGGCTGGTAAATTTCTGTGTTCTAATTTATATATATATATAAGCTTAACAATATTATTGTTTGTTTTCATGTAGATAAAAATATCCTCAGATTTTTCTTCAATCTTGGTGTAAAGGTAACTGTCAGTATTCTCTGTTTTGGTAGATTTGGACCAAAAGCTGAATGATTTTTAAAGTATTGTTTAAAAATTGCAATATTAAAATAACTAGCTCAGGGTATAATAATTAACATCATCATCATCATCGTTGTTATTATTATGCTTATCCCACCTTGTGTGTGTGTGTGTGTGTATACAATTAAAACTCAAGGCGGCGAACATACCTAATAGCCCTGCCTATTTTCCTCACAACAAGAACCCTGTGAGGTGAATTGGGCTGAGAGAGACTGACTGGCCCAAAGTCACCAGTTGGCTTTCATGCCTAAAGACCACCTACAACTCATGGTCTCCTGGTTTCTAGGCCAGCATCTTAATCACTACACCAAACTGGCTCTACATAACAGCTTGCCAGCATTCTACACATATGCCCCAAAATTATCTTAAACAAATTTTATTTCTTGTATTTCTTGCTTATTAGCTTAAAGACTTCCAAGATACATCACAATAAAGATAATGATTTATTTTAACTATACTTTTACAAATAAAAAGTTACAACGGAGTTACCAAGCAAGATCTTGTAGAAAAAGTTGGTTTATACAGCCACTCTTTATAATCCACATCTGTTTATTTCACATTTGCACAGGGCAGTGGAGTAATTCTGCTTGCTCTTCCATGTTTTTGTTTAACCCAGCGGAGATGACTATTACTTTCTAGACTGGGGAATTAAAAAAAAAGCATCTGAGCAGAAGATGACAGCCTACCACTTTCTTTAATTTTGTCAAGACTTCAAAGGGGTGTTAAAGAAATGAACAGGAGTCAAGCTAGTTTTGAATGCTGCTTTAGTTTTACATTGTCCTGAATCATCTATTGCTGTAAATGATATGGTAACCTCATGACTTGGATCTTCTCAGCATTGCCCCCATGGTTTTCTTGCATGTGTCCATTCAGAGCATGTGTTGTTAGATTTTTGATGCTTTTATTAAGAGTGTTGGTATACTTGTAACAAAAATATTAAGAAAGGGTACTAGTACATTATTTATAAGAGCACATCTTCAGCCTAGGACAATTATTTTATGCATGAATTAAAACATCCTTCAATAAAAATTAGTCATTTATAAAATAATAATCTGACCTAATCTAATTTTAAAGTGTAATGAAAATTACCTTACGTTATCTTTGTTGCATTTCTTCAGGCATACAGCTGTCCCATGTGGGCGCCACACTCATATTTGTATCCTCTACATCAAGCTTGCCTGACTGCCTGTAGAATGTATCCAAAGGTGCCAGTTGCAATGTATTCTCACCATCCTTGGATGCAGGAGGTACCTTTGACTCAGAATGGAAATGAGCAAATAGATGGACACTTCCATTTACCAAATGAAGTCAGAATGAATGGACAAAGTCTGCAGACTGATACTGTATCTTCACCCACACCCTTGTTTATACATGCTACCCAAGTGCCTGAAAGCCAAGGACTTGTCTGTGTAGAATCTGAGAATCCAGCACAAGCATTACACGCTGGATATGAGGAGTCCCTAGGAGGCAAAAACATATTTCCACAACCTTCATTTGGGCAGAATCCATTTTTAGGTTCTGTACCACTTACATCGCTTTTCCCTCAATTTTGGTATGGATATCCTGTTCCGGGTTATATTGAAAATTCTGGATTGAGACAAGTTGTGCCACCTGAGGCCCAGAGAGGTGATATGGTCTTGTCTGAGGAGAACACTTCTCCAGTTCCAGTGGCAGAATGTGCTGAGCCTCTTCAAAAAGCCATGGGTGAAAGAAACATCCAAGGCATACCTCTCCCTAAGACTGCCACCAAGAGTGAATGTAATAGCCTAAATAAAACCTCAGCCCGAGTGCCTAAGGATCAGCAGACCAGTCCTGCTCTTCCACCTGCTACACAAGCAAAATCTCTACTCCAAAGCCTCCCTCCCACAGAAACACAGGACATTAAGAGACAAACAGCATCAGCTTCAAAAACTGAATTAAAAAACGTTCTTGGCCATAAAGAAAAGAGGAACAAACCTAATGCATCTATAGCAGTAAGTGGGGAGGAAAGTAGGGTACCAAGAGCAAGGGAAGAGAGCTCTGAAGATGAGCATGAAGTATCTGATATGCTTAGAAGTGGCCGGTCAAAACAATTCTATAATCAAACTTACGGTGGTGGTAGAAGACCTAGAAGTGAAAGGAGCTATCTTCCTGGGAGAGGAGGCTATCAGTATCCAAAAAATGAGGAACCGTGGAAGGGATCACCTACTGGAAGAGGGGAAGGCTCCCATTATCACCGCAGTTTCAAAGGGAGGCCATATCGGAATGAGAGGAGAAGATCAAACATGGGAGATGGTCATCGAGGGCAACAGTCTTAAGTATCAAAATCTAGACATTCAGCATGCATATAAATGCTGAGAAATATGCTCAAGGCTTGCATTCTTTCTGCTTTCGTTAAAGACTGGAATATTTTTTTGTTTTTTCGAAGGAAAGATGTGGGGCCTTTCAGAAATTTAACCTGTAATGTATTCTAACTTTGGGCGATTGATAAAAACTAATTTTGCTTTATTTAATTTCTGAAAACTAAATAACTATTGTGTTTGAAATATAAAAAGTATGTTTTTGTTTGAGTTTTATTTTTCCCATAAAGATTTGAGTTTGTGGTAGGGAAGAAGAAAAGAAAGAAGCTATAATTAAAAGTTACTGTGGTTATTTGGTACATAATAAAGAATGATGCACCAAGTACATTGTATAGCATAGCATATGGTATGTTGAGTCTAAGGGCTCTCAACTTACTAGACTTGTTTTTGATGTCCTTCTAATCCAAAGCTTTTCATCTCAAAAACTTGTGAAACTTGAACGTGTGAGATGTTATTTTGCTTCACTTATCTTCGTGTCTTAGATGGTTAGCTGTGTTTTATTCATAGTGATATTGTGTGTGTGCGCGTGTGTGTATAATTTTTTTTCTTGAACTACTCAAAGCAATCAAGAATCCCCATATATAAAGTGGGTAGTAAGTTCAGTTTGGTGATTAATTCTTCCAAGGAGTCCTAACGCAGGAATGACTATAATAGTGCCTATGCGGAAATATGTATATAAGACAAAAGTAGATGCTGTGCATTTCCAAAATAATTTTACACCTGTTACAAATGAACTTTTAAGATAGTTTTGCACTGAAAATTCCCTAAACAAACTATGGGAGAGATGCATGAAATAGATTAAAACTGCATTTGTCTTGTACTGTGGGTTATTGAGGCTTTTTTTCTTTTGTTGTTGAACATGTTTGCATTGTTTTATAAAAAGTGCTAATTTTTTTAAAAACAAAATTTGGTTATCGTAGAATGAGATTTCTAAATTCACACTGTCAATCTATGTGCTTTCTTCTGGTATTGCAAAATGTTGCAAATGTGCACTCCCATTTTTTCTGTTCTGTAAAACCAATTTGTGTACAGATGTGTATATATATATGTGTGTGTGTAAAAGGTGATGGTTACTTTTTATCATAACTTTTTTTGATCAGGAGCATTGAGTGATACTTGATAAATTCCCTTCATATACACATGCATGTTGTACAATTAAATGTTTGCCCTTTCTGATATAGATTTGAACTGATATGAGTGGTTTGTGCATCTGCTTCTATGTGTACTGTAAATAACCAGAAGTGACTTAAGTTTTGGACTGAAACTAACTGAAAGCTAACTTGCAGCTCAAATCACTGGTTCCTGAAACATAAAGAAATCTTAAGCACCATTTTGTTAAAAAACCAAAAACACTATTTACCATTTGTAAAACAAAACGCAATTGATACTAAGATGTTTGTCACCAGCTGAAATAAGTTGAGCACTGAAAGTTCAACTAATTTAGCTCTGTCCTTTGTTCCATAAATAATACTTTACAATTTTTCCCTGATACCCATCTCAGGCAGAAAGTCCCACATATTCTAAGTAATGGTTCCATTTCCCAGTAGTGCAAATAAGATGGCTTAGGCAGTTCCCAGTCCTTTTGGATGAGTCCATGTGTATACATAGGATTACAGATAGAATGTGAAGCCTAGGTATCGTCACAGTTGCCTTTATGCTAGTATAGTTTATCTACTTTCTTGAATTTCTCAAGTTGATGCTCTTGCTCTACTTTGATCACAGTACTTTCCCCAAATACACAGCTTACTGTATCTGAGGAAGCCGGTGGTGTGCAACTCCTTGGATGATCACAATAAACTTACACAGTTAAAGCTTTCAGGAAATAATGTGTTATGCAGTGTTGGTTTTAACTATACAGACACGTGCAGCTTTATTTGAAATGGAAGAACTAGACTAACAATAACCTAGAGAGAAATCTGGCCACTTCAAAACATGTTATAAATGTTTGGGATAATTCGTTTATAATCGGCATCAACAGAAGGGTAGTAAAACTAAACTAAAAACTTAGTGTGTGTCAATTTTCTGATATTTGCTGCCTTTAAAAGGGACAAGTGATGTTTTTCAACTTGGGTGTGTGTCCAATTTTTCATATGTCTAGAAATATATGTTTTTGCCTTGCAAAGGCTTACTATATTAATTTTGGCAAAAGAAAGAAATCAGCATGATCTCGGGTTAATTTGGGCCTGATGCAGATGGTTATATAGATTATTCTTTACAACTAAATTGTAGAAAAGGAGCTTTGTATAGTTCTTTATTTACAAAGGCTTATTTGTGCAGCCAATCATGATTTCATGGAACCTTCTCCAATGTGAAACTTCCTCTCCAATAGAAAAATGGTACCTGCAAGTAAATTATCTAACTGCTGCTCCTATTACTGGCTGATGGCAAGTTGAAATGTTTCTCAATCGAAAGAGAGAAGGCGGGCCTCCAAAACAGCAATATTAGGACTATTAGAATTTATTAGTAGAAGCTGGGAAAGAAAAGCCAGTCAGCGAATTGCCTAGCATAGAGGTTCTCAAACTTTTATCAGTTCATGGTGCCCTTAATGCCTTGGTACTTTTTTCATGGTGCCCCTAGACGGGTAGTTTGTGTGGTGTCCAACAGATGTTGAGTATTGCTGCATTATCCTGCCGTCCACGGTTTGGAACTGCGGGCCTAGCAGATACATTATGAAAGATCGAATCCCATGCAGGTAAAAAGGACATTTCTAAACTAGTTAATTTTTATTTATTTTAAAAGATTTACATGGCCGCCCATATAAATTAAGCAACTCTGGGCGGCTCATAATTAAATGAATCCCGTGAAGTTAAGCGCAACGTCACATGGTCACCATTTTTGAACTGCCAGCTTCCCAATTGACTTTGCTTGTCAGAAGCTGGCAGTGAAGGTTGCAAATGGCAATCACATGAATGCGGGATGCTGCAACGTAATCGTGAGCCAGTCGCCAAGTGCCTGAATCATGATCACACGACTGTGGGGACACTGCGACGGCTGCAACTACAAGTATTGGTCATAAGTACCACTCATTCAGCACTGTCATAAGTTTGAATGGTTGCTGAAAGAGTGGTCGTTAAGTGAGAACTACCTGTATACAATTCTGTTTTTTTAGTAAAGCTTTTAGGATTTTATAAAAATATCCAGCCCAAAACATATCTAGTGAAGGTACAGATTAGATTTTAAGATACTCTAGTGCAGAGCTTTCCAAACTCTGTCGCGACACAAAAGTGTGTCGCCACACAGAGTCTGGTGTGTCGCCACACAACCCGGAAGCGCTGATCATCAGCGCTTCCGGGTTTTCCCGTGGTGACACACCAACAGCGGTGTGCAAAAACCTGAAAGCGGCAGCAGCGCTTCTGGGTTTTTGCACGCTGCCGCAAAGTACCTGCACGCGGCACTTCCGGGTTTTCCGGAAAACAAAGCGGGAAAACTTTGGAAAGCCCTGCTCTAGTGTAAGCTATTAATTTAAATGTGTATTTTTAATCACTAGGCCTTGCAATCTTGTGTTTCTAAAAAATTTCCAAGCCATTACAAGCATTGATATTTCAGTTTATGAATCAAATGAACTAGAGTTCTAAAATATGGGAGCAGGCAAGTCATCATTAGCAGAAGCCACACCTGTAATAATCCCTAAATAATGTGAAATGAATGGCTAATGAAATTCCATTAGATATGTTGTTCACAATGTATTTCGAAGTTTTCCCCCACCCCAGTAGTCCTCTACAAGCAATGGGTAGCAGAAACTGAGTAAGAACTCACCAGTAATCTTGCCCCTTAGAACAAGGCTTTATGCATATTATTTGAACCATAACTGATTCATTAACATTAAAAACAGCTGCTGTAGATTTAATGGGTATTTATTTATGAACCTCTTTTTTACAGAGAGTCAAACTTTTATAATAGTAATTTGTATGTTGACCTTTTTTGTAAACCATCTTGTACAGAAAACAGCTAAAAAACTTAAAATTGGAAACATGCCAGCATTTGGTGTGTTAAGTTATATCTTAACCAAAATCCACAGTGAAAAAAAACAGAGCCTCTTTCTATGATATTAGCTGTCTTTGCTTTGAAATATTACATCCAAAAGATGGCCTTATCAGGCACAAAATTGGTACTCCGACACTGCTTTTAGGCAGTAAATGTTACATAAAGAGTATCATTTTTATTCTCTTTAACCACTGGAATGAGCATTATATTTTAAAACCTGATTGCATTTTATTTAACGAAAGTTTTCACTGTTCTAAATCAATGAATTATTTTTCATTTAATCATCCAAGAAAAAGTAATTTCCACTTTTCTTCTGTTCCACATCCTAGGGGGGAAAAAACCACTATTAATGACCTTCCATTAATAAGTACAGTACAGATAACCCCTCCACCCCACCCCAAACATTTTGCAGATGGGGTAAGGACATGTATGAGAAAAATTAAAATTTCTCATGGCTATTCCTACCTTAATTGAATTGACTTTGTTTATTCTTGGTCTGTAATTGTTTGGATCTCTTCTGAAAGTAATTTCCAGTTGAGACAAAAACTTATTCATGCCAGCCAGAAGAGTCTGAGGACTGTAAAGAAGATTGGCAACAGTTATTACATTTTCAGACAAACTTTTGTAATTAAATGAAAGCCACCTACTGCTTGCCACTTACACTACACAGCATTATGTACAACAAAGCAAACACCACTGGACTCTTATCAGTAAGGCATTTTGCTACAGTCCAGTAGAAATCTTGTGCTGGCAACTATTTAGGGGCAATGCATGCCTGAGATAGGAACTAAAGGAGAAAAGGATACCTGCATACATAGCCAGCCAGCCATTTTGTTTAGGCTTGTAAATAAGTTCTGAACTGCTTTTACACAGCTTCCAAACATACCTTTAAGGAGCAATGCCTTGATCTAAATACACATTCTCTCCTTAGCAGGTTTACTGGGCCTCATGCAGTGTACAGTAGATATGCCAGGAGCTGTAGTGTGCTAGAGCTTCTCCAGCCTAGTTAAAATGGGAATTTGGAGATCTTTCCTGTCCCTAGGCTTAATATAGGAAGGAACCCAGTCTTTCAAACATCCCCCCCTTTAATTGCTGCTGCTGGAGGCAAAGTGAAAAAATGGTCAAATGTACTATAAGTGAAAAGATGTGAAATCACTTGCAGGGCTGGCAGAGAGGCATGTGAAAAGTAATAGAATCCAGATATCTCTTGCACAAAGACCTTCCAATTTGTGCACAAACACGCCCAAACAATGTAACAATTTAATTTGCAAACTATAAAGGCTACATCTGTTTCCCAGCAACAAATTACTTAAACGTACTAAGCTTCCTTGGTGGTGCTCAGCAATGTACTTATAAAGATACATCTACATTAAAATCCATTCAGTCTAAATTGCTAAGAAATATGCTCTGTGCTCTTCCATCAGGGGCAAATGTATTTCTCTTCCTACAGTTAGGCTGTACCTCAGCACAGGCCAAAATGAGAATCTGCCAACTGAAATGCCGACTGAAACAAGTCTGGGAAAAGATGTCTTTAACTCAGTTTATCCTAGCCAAATAAATTCACCTCCTTTTGGGAGAGGCAAATAGCTGCTGATTCGGCTTGCTGTGGACTCTCCCCCTGCTCTGTTTATGATGAAACTATAGAAAGCCATGGCTGAAGTCAAGCAAAGAGCATTTGACTCTAATCTACACAAAGACAGCCAAATCTTCACATTACCATTGCACTATGTTCACTCTAATACCCATAATGGTGTTCCTAAATTCCTTTTGACAATACCCCCAAGCCCCATACAGAAGAGTGTTCCCCCTACGAGATATGACTCTCTTTCCTTCAAAGGGAATGGACGGAAGATTTACCATCCCTTTTCAAGAATGCCTTTCTTCAGATACAGAGATTCAAATCCACCTCCTATTGAGCTAACCCCCGTATCATACCTGACACAGTTAATTTCCCTTCTGAACAGCAGATCCCTGGACTGACCTCAATCTAAAATCATGTTCTTTCAACTGAGTGTTCAGCCAGTGTAACACCACAGACTCTGAAATTCTGCACTATTGCAATTGCAATTAGAAGATGAATTGGACATGGTTTTGACTCCAACACTACATAATCTACTCTGACTGACCCCCTCATCACACATATATAGTATATTATACACAAACTCCTTATCCCCTTCTAACTCATTATAAATAGCTTTTATGTAATCTATATCAGATAGTTTCCCCCATTTTTTTCCTTTCTCCTTTTTATTGGCTTTGTCTTTGACTGTATAGTAAATTTATTTATTTATTTATCAATCACATTTATATGGCCGCCCATCTCACACAAAGTGACTCTGGATGGCGTACAACGAGATAAAATAGCAAATAGAAAAACAATCATTACAAAAAGATAAAAAGTAATTATTAAAATAAGAATATTATCATAAAAATTTTAATATATTTAGAATATATTATAAATATTTATAATAATATTTATATAACCCCCATGGAGAGAGCAAGAATATCAATCACAGTGGAGCCATCTAGGAATTTCTCCGGTTCCCAAGACCCCCAGGCCTGATGACGTTAGCAGGTCTTGAGGGACTTCCTAAACGATAGCAGGGAAGGAGTGAGCCTAACTTCAGGGAGAAGAATGTTCCACAAGGAGGGAGCCAGGGCAGAGAAGGCCCGCCTCCTGGGACCCACCAAGTGCAAGTCCCTGGCTGATGGAACCCGTAACATGCCTTCCCTGCCAGATCTAATGGGACGGGCTGATGTAACGGGGGAGAGAGGGTAAATAATAAAATAAAGTTAAGTCTGAGATACAAATACAAATTCCCAAGTAAGTTTACAATGTGACTGACTATGGAGTCGTAAACATTTTCTAAAATTACCCGTTGCAGAAAAACTGATGCCTTCAAATAAAATGCAAAAATATAAAGCATTGATTGATATCAAATGAATAACTTTAACATACAAAATATTTGGAATATTTATGGAGCTTTCCACATAAATGTTTGCATTCAAATGTTTTGACAAGATGCCTTCATCAGTTCCTTCAAGATAGCTTCATCAGACTGTGTACAGCTATGCCACAATATGTCATATTCAATCTCTACAACTTTTAATTACAAATACATTTTTGGTTAAGCATAAAAACCTGTACCAAAAAGTAAACTGGAGAACATCAGCATAGACCCTTCTATGGATACTTTTGAAATGGTTGTTTAGAGCAGAGCTTTCCAAACTGTGTGTCGCAACACGTTAGTGTGTCGGCTGCAGTGTCTGGGTGTGTTGCGGTGGCTGCTGCTGCCTCCGAGCCCTGCCAGGATTCCGCGCAGGTCCTAGTGCCTGCCTTGTGCCCTGCTGTAAGAGTGTGTCGCGAAATGATGCATGTCTAAAAAGAGTGTCACCAATATGAAAAGTTTGGAAAGCTCTGGCTTACAGTGTTAAGGTCATGTAGAAGCTCAATAGGGTATGCCACAAATTTTCTACCAGATGACGGAATGGTATACAAGAGTTGAAACTGAATCCATATATTATTATTATTTACAAAGCAGATAAAGGAGCAGTCTAATGATCTTAGATACTAAAGTATTTAAATAAAGTATGAGGCCCTAAGCACTGCTTTTGTTACTAAACAGTGTTTATTTCAAATTATTATTTTTGAGGAAAGGAATTTGGGGTGTACTTTCTCAGATTTAAAAGAGTATGTTGATATAAAAATTCTATGTATCGGTTTTCAATACCATTGTTAAAAACCACAATGCAGGGTTTCCTTACCATGTAGACTAATAGTCTCAGAATAATTCACTGTTGAACCCAAATTTTTGAATGTTTATTTCCTATTTAAATCTGGGTGTTTGGGATATAGGGATATATCAAGGAAGATCCAACGTTTGCATTCTCATTCCTGAAAAAGTATATGCTGTTATGATCTGTCTGCTGTATCTGTCTTTGAAGTTGTGTAAAAACCTGCATGACAGTAAGTAAAGGGATTAAAATATGTAACTGCTGAATAAGAAAAAAATTTGTAATTAAAAGTTATCAATGTGTGATTTTTGTATCATAGATGTGTAGATACTGATAAAGAGAGGATCAAATTACACTGATGGAACTATTCTTTGTATCACGGATGGATTTCTTGTTGAAACATTTCAACATCTAATTTATGTATATAAGCACTTTACTGCATTCTGTATGTTGAATGTGCATACCTGTTGGTAATGCTCAGCATTTTGTGTGTTTTCACTACTTTATTGTCTATTCTATTTGTATTTTGGTACTGAAATAAATACAACATGATTTATTTTGGAAAGGATATACTGTTTAAAGCAGCCTAAAATGAATCCACATACTGCTTAAAAAAACCCAATCTTGAATCTATGCATAGAAGCACTGAAATCAGACTATCTCTCTGTTGATTAATTTAATAGCCATAAGACTGTTCAAAGTCCTCTCTCCAGTCTTCCCTTCCTAGAAAAAAGTAGTTCTTTGCTTATATTTGTCCCAATCAATGTCAATCTTTTGTTGAGCTTACAATGTATTTGGTAATTATCATATCCCTTTCTAGCATTTTCCCACCCCATACCTTTATAATTCTGCTTTCAATATACCCTCCTCCATCCCCTTTATGGTCCTTTTATACATTGGGATACTTTTACAAGATATTGTACATCATGGGTTCACTGAACAAGATTCTTGATTAACTCTGCGTTGTAGGTGTGTATGTGTACATTTGAGTCAGTGTTCACTCCTGGCGACTGGCTGGACAAGTCCCTGCAGTTTTCTTGGCAAGATTTCAGAAATGATTTGCCATTGCCTGCTTCCTAGGGCTGAGACAGAGTGACTGGCCCAAAGTCACCCAGCTGGCTTCATGCCTAAGGCGGACTAGAACTCACAGTCACCAGGTTTCTAGCCTGATGCCCTAATCACTAGACCAAACTGGCTCAACTCTGCATTACCTTAATCTTAATTATTTGAACTAGTGCTGAACTGCAAAGTTATCTCTGATATAACATGCAGAAAATATATCACTAGTGTTGATTGTTTTTGGAGCTGCCGATAGATGTTAATTTTTATTTACCTCTAACAAGAGCTGCCTTACTCTGAAGGCGTTTTTGGCAAAAACTACAATATGGTTTGGTTGAAAAATGTAAGACAAGAATGCAGAAATAGTTCATGCTATAACACAAGAAGATCTCCTATTCCTATCCATGCTGCTTCTTACCTGTTTGCCACTGTGCACTTGGATGGTATTCCATCAAAGACAATGACACGATCTGCTAGGTAGGTAGCCATTATAAAGTCATGCTCTACCACGAAAGCAGTTTTTTTAGCATGAAGAATGAAACTGAAATAGAAGAGATTTTATTAATTTTTTGCCATCAGATTCTTCATAAATTTCAACCATCTTCAGATGTTTCCCTCTGCCTACCATAGTACCAGCTTACCGTTTGACAACTCTAGCAGCCATCAGACGTTGCTCTGAGTCCAGATATGCAGAAGGTTCATCAATCAGATAGACATCAGCAGGCTTTCCAAGACAGAGAGCAAGAGCAACTCGCTGCAACTCACCACCAGATAAAGTTTGCACCTAACATGGAATCAAGTTTTTAAAAAGCTGGCAAATTAGGGAAGTTCCACAGTAACCAACCATAGTAACACATGAATAATACCTCTTGATCAATGATATTTTCAATCTGCAAAGGCTTCATTACATCAGTCACAAACTGTGGATGTGTATAAGCATCTCTGATCTTCTCATGAAGTAGCTGACGTACACTTCCCTATTCAAATAAAGTCATATGTAGAATTAGACATACTGAATTGAGTTTCTTATATTATTCCTACCACTTCTGTTAGGGTGCACAGTCCACAACCATCTAACACCTAATTAGTGGCGCTCAGATTTGTAACCTGGGAACACATAGCTGATTACTGGCAATGCAGTTCTTTCATTATTTACAAAACTAAGGGTAGGAGTGGTCATCACACTTATTTCAATCCTAAGAATCAATGCCCCCACATTAGTTTTCAGCCAGATTTCAGGCCATTTTTGATAGAATAGGAGCAGGAGGCAAACTACCCTATCTCTATTCTTCAAACCGCATAAAACAGCCAAGCCAACTCAGAAATGTGGAGTTCCAGCCATTTAGGGGTATCAAAAATTTTGAAATGAAGATGGGGCCAGTTTATCTCCCAGAGGACTTCTGCTCCTATTCTTACCCTCAAAGTCGTAAACAGATAGGCAGAAATCACCCCCAAGACTTCCACCAAAGGTTGGCAGGCTGGATTGCAGAACCCAACCTATGTATGTGTAAAATGTTCCATTCCTAAGACGGAACTCCAGAACATTCCATTTTTCCTCCAGACCATGTTGATCGGGTGATTCCTGCAGTGATCCAACCATTTTCTAGAAGTCAATGTTCCAGAATACTAAATGATCCTTGGTGTTTGGGATGTGGTCTAGCCCCTAAAGGGAGTTTCCTGAAATGTTCAATCCATTGACATAAATCTTTGCATATATCTATCCCAAAAATACCTACTAACTCTGATTAAATGAAAAAAAATGAAGCAGCACTTACAGTAGATTTTGGACTGATCTTCTGTGGCTTATAGCTAACATTTAAAACAGGTACTTCACCTGAAAGAGACAGACTATATGTCATCTAAGTTATGGAAAACTATTTTTTAAATGTATGTTAAATCAGTAAATAAACATTACTTTTATCATCTGGAGTAAGTCTCCCTGCAAGCATCCGAATGAATGTTGTTTTGCCAGTTCCTAAAAAACAGAAAAATCTTATTTAAAAAGCAGTAATGCTGATAATGTCCATCTTAAAAACAAAGCATATCACCTGTTGCTCCCTATCCAGACCTGCAGTCTTCACAGACACTAGGAAGTACAATCTTGAACTGATGGATGACCTCATCCAGTTACTCATGCAGATGTTAAAACAGGAGGGACCAAAGCATTGAGTCCTGAAGCATCTCATACATCAGAGGCTTCAAACTCAATCTCTCTCCCATTATCAATACTGACTGGACCTGACCATGGAGAAAGAATTACCACAACACAGCCCCCCCACTCCTAATCCCTATAGGCAACCCAAAAGGAAACCATGGTCAATGGTACTGAAAGCCACTGAATGATCAAGGAGAACCAGGACGATTGCACTACCCCCATCCCAGCTCTTCCAGAAGTCATCAACAAGTAGAACCAATGCTGTCTCAGTACAAGAATGGGAGATTTGAGATTGGACCAAAATTGGACTGTTGGATCCAGTGATGGCTTCCTGAAGAGGGGGAAAACCACTGCCTCCTTCAAGGAAGTTGGAACCTCCACCTCCCTCAATGAAGCAGATACTACTGCACAGACCCAGCCACATGTCACCACATGGGCAGTCTTCACCAGCCAGGAAGGGCAAGGATCTAATAAACAAGTAGCTGGGTTAGTAGTCCCAAGGACTGTGTCGAATTCCTCAGGAGTTGCATGATCAAACTCACCTCAGGTAACCACTTAAGACTTTGCTTCCATCACCTTGACAGGATTTGCCCAGTTGGAGTCCAACTGAACAAATCTAGATGCCTAGAATATTCTAGATACCCAGAATATTCTTCACAAGGACTCCTTTGCAGATGTCCTATGGGCATCCCTCCCCAGCAAGGAAAGAGTCACTTTAAAAAGGGCTACCAGAAGTACTACACAACACTGAATATCATTTAAATAAGAACAGAAGCAAGCAAAATTCTCTCATGAAAACTCAATTATTTCCTTTTAATTGAAACTCACCATTTTCTCCTAACATCACCATTATCTCAGAGTCAGTGAATTCTCCAGCTACAATAGACAGCTCAAACTCTCCCATCTTTTTTTTCATTCCAGGATATTTATACATACACATCTTTTTAACTTCCTCTTCATTAGCTGTCTCTGCCACTTTAAAAACTAGAGATGCATCTCGGAACCTTAAGTTTTCTGTTGGGACATAACCATCTAAGAAAATATTTATGCCTGTAAGAAGAGAAGCTTTAGTTAGTATTATTGTATTCATGAAGAAATTGTCACAAGACATTTAAAGAATGCCCCCTAAATTCTCAATGTCTTGATCAAATAGTAGGGGTTCAGCTAAGAACCTATGCATGTTTAATATATAGTGACTGATCCAGAGTCATATGAACAATCCTGCTGCTTTCAATTGAAAATGTGGCAATAAGACATGTCCAAACTATATGAGTTACTGTTCCAATATTGAGTTACATCACTGCCAGCAAGGGAACTGCAAACAAACTTTACTAAATATTCTCTGAGGTGTCCCCTATATATAAAGCATTTTCTCCTCTGTGTTAGCCTGATTCTAAGACATCAGAAAACGAATTTCACATTAGTAAAGCAACCTGCCACTGAGTTGGATACACAGGACAGGATACACAAACTCATTATTCCATAAGCAGCATAAATAACTAATATCAGTTTAATCAACTTTCTGCAAAAAAGGGGGTTACTGGCTCAGGAGTCACCATTAATTCCTCCATAACCTTCCAAACACAGTAACATCTAGCCAAACAGATCAAATAAAAGCCTGAAATGAGTAAACTTGCAAGAACCGTTCTACAGGCAAATCAGAATCATTTGTTAATTCTGCAAACGTTTAAATGTCTTCCTCAGACCCGAGTAGATCCAAAGTAATAATACCCTGAAAGACCCAAGTTACATAAATACATAAAAGATCTGCTATTTTAGAAATGAGATGATCCTGCAATGTAAGGCTTTTATAGGTAAACAGCAACCATTTGGATACATAAGGGTAGGGCAAAGAACACACTTTCTAGGATACAGGTATACACTGCTTACATATTCACATATTACACATTTTACACATAGATGGCAATGCATTTATTGCATCAGGGTTTTTATAAAAATATCCAGGAAGGACAGAGGAAAGAAACAGCCTGAATAACAATTACCTTCTCTGACACTGAAAGGCATTGTGACGACACCATAAGCACTTGGCACACCATACAAGCAGCAGATAAAATCGGAGAGATAATCTAAGACACTCAGGTCATGCTCTACAACAATAATATATCTGGAACACAAAAAGGTAAAGAACCAAAAGTTCAGATATTTGAATTAAGCTTTTCTTCATATGTTTCAGTAAACATAAAAGCAAGGTGTTTTACTAATACAAAATAAATATGAGAATATCATTTTCTATCCTACAAGGGTTTTATTAGCATCATTTTACAAAACATCAGTTTGAGAATTCTTTACTTCCATTTATTTGTAAAAGGAGATGAAACAATACACACAGAGATGAGAGTTAAAGTTACAGATAATTTCAAAGTAACAAAACCAAAAAAGAGCATAAAAAGTTCAAGGAGTTTTATTCTGAAAAGGATTTCTTAAAAAAAAAAAAGCACACAACCTACATCATTTTAGGAGTCCATTTACAATTGTCTGTACAATATTTACCTGTCTGGATTTATTAGAGATCGAATAGTAACAGCAGCCTTCAGACGCTGCTTAACATCCAAGTAGCTGGAGGGCTCATCAAACATGAAACTACCCAAAGAAAAGAAAAATCAGGCTTTCATCAGTGCTAAAAAAAACATTTCCCCCCCAAGCCTACATGATTAATTCCAATAAGCAATGAAAGGATATTGAATCAGAGAGAACTGAGTAAGGTTAGGGAAAATGCAAACAGAGGTCAGGACAACAATGGCCCACACAGTTCAGTCCAAGGTGGTCTGACCAGGTGCACAGGGGCTTCACAAGCTACAAATGTTTAGAACATCACCGCCACCCTGATGGATCAGGCCAATCGGAATTCAGTATTTTGATTCTCAGAGCAGTTGGTTGCTTGAGAATCAAGAGATGGATACACACCCCTCTCCCACCATTATTCCCTTGGAACAGGTATTTGTTTTTTTTAATATAATTTTTATTAAAAGAAAATTTTACATAAGATTAAAAAACTACAGAAACATAAAAGGAAAAGTAGAAAAAAGAAAGAAATATGAAAGAATAAAAGAAACAGTGAAAGATAACAAAAGAAAAAAAGAGAGAAAAAGAAAAATATCTAAAGAAGCAACTTCTTAGAACTGGGGTGGGGGGTGCTGCGGTGAGTGTGCGCGTGCTGGGGAGGGGAAGCTGTGACGCCATGCCAGTGCGTGCGGGCTGGGGAGAGGGTGCTGCAGCACTGCACGAGTGTGTGTGGGCTGGGAAGAGGGTGCTGCTGCAAAGCATGAGTGCAGCTGGGGGAGGGGGGTACTGCGGTCTGAGTGTGCACTACGGAGTATGAGATCTCAGATCTCGTACTCCGTAGCAGAGCTCCTCAGGAGAAAAAGCGGCAGGAGTGACTTACATTGACTTTGCTTGTGGGAAGCCAGCAGGGAAGGTTGCAAATGGTGATCACGTGACCACAGGATACTACAACCGTCGTAAGTGCGAGCTAGTTGCCAAATGCCTGGATCACAATCACGTGACTGCAGGGGTGCTGGGACAGCTGGAACTTTGAGGACCGGTCGTAAGTACCATTCATTCAGCGCTGCCATAACTTCGAACAGTTGCTGAATGAATGTTAACCAAGGACTACCTGTATGCTACCAACATGGAAGAAGCTGCTATAACTCTTATTCAAATTAGTATCATAATCACAGGACAAATCTATTCATTCTAGCAATAATGAAAACATTCTGACAAGAGTAACATTACCAAAATACATACATATCAGCTTTCTGAATGCAAACAACAGCACAAGCAAATCTCTGAAGTTCTCCTCCTGATAGATCTTCAACATTTCGTTCTCTCAGATGAGATAAATCTGTAAAAGTAGGTTTTTTAAATAGCAAAATATATACCACATGTGCTAAAATATCAACATGACTATCTAAAAACATTAATTTCTATGAAATTCCCTAAGACAGCTGTTATTCATACCTACAAAATTTCCCAGGTATGTAACTGCTTCACCAGTCCGTTCAATGAAGGAACTAGAAATGATCCTTGGTTAGGTCCACAGTATCTTTTTTTTTTAACTTGTAGAAGGAACTGAATCCTATTCTTGCTGGTGAAAGAGAGACTACTTTTCTTGATTTATTCTTCCTTTTTATTTTTCCCCTTCAAGATCCCACAATTCCAGAAAGTCTCTCTCAAATCTCAATTTTGGGGAGTATGAGGTATTTTAATTGGGGAGAGGTAATTAACAAAAATCACTCCCACTGTTCTTCTACTAGCAGCATTATGTGAGATCCAATAAACAGATACAATCCCTACATTGGCACAACTAGGATGTAATTGCAGAAGTCATTGTTTGGCCTTGGTGATCACAAAGTAAATTACAAATTTTAATTAATCCTCACCCTTTGTAAAGTTGGATTCTGTTGCCTTTCAGAAATGTATAAATCCCCAAATTAAGGGATCAGTGTACACTTTTTTCACAACTATATTATCTTATGTATATAATGGTTAGAATGTTTGTCAGCCATTTTTCTTTCCCCTCCAATCCTGGAGTTTCTGGAGAATAGGTTCCAGAAAGTACATATTCCCTATGTCTTCAGAGGTCTGCTAATGGAAGAAATTATCTGATGATTTGGTATAAACAATGTTTTGCAGTTAACCTGCTATTTCTCCTTTTCACTGAAGCTTAGAGAGATTATAGAAGATTTGAAGGGGTTCCTGGGAACTGAAGAATGACTGGCCATGGGCTAGTAACTCAAGAAAGACAAAACAGAATTATTTGTTTTGAATTACAAGAATTCACTTGGGTAGAGCTGTAAGGAGCAGTTGTAGTTCAGAATGAAGACTGGACTAAAGATTGGTTCTAAATAAACAAATGGCATTCAGTGACAGAATTTCACACAGTTTACACTCAGACTGAATTACAGGTAGTCCTCGTTAAGCAACTGCCTCTTTTAGCGACTTTTCACAGTTATGATGGTGATGCAAAAGTAACTTTACAACCAATCCTCACATTTACAATATTTGCAGGTCTGCAAAGCAAAGGAGAGCTGAAGTAAGAACATAAGCACAATCGCAATTTCACTTAGCGACCACTTTGCTTAACAACTGAGTTGCCAATCCCAATTGTGATTGCTAAATGAGGATTACTTGTATTTTAGTGAAGTGTGTTGAAAACCATGCTAAAAATCTTCAGTTGGTAAAGAATGAAATGCTAGTCTGCTGAGAGCAATCAAGACTTCTGGACATCTAATGCTGATTTTGCAATACCCTTACTGTGTACAATTCAAAACTGTGGCAGTAATACTTTAAAGCACTAAATAATTGGAAATGGGATACCTACAAGACTCTTTCATTCAAGTCGATGTGAAAAGCACAGGCAACATTCTTTGTCTGAAATTTACACTGAAAAGCATAACCTTTCTGGGGGCATATAAGTAGGTGTGGGTGGCACAGAGAACAAGATTGCTGGAGAAGTTTGTTTTGTAATATGTCTTTATTTAGAATATCTGCTTTCAGTTTTGGACTCTATTAAATAATATTTTATAACATTTCTTTTGGTATAGTTTATCATTTTACATAATTTTATTTTGATTGGATTTAGTCATGTTTTAGTCCCACTGAAATAAACCTGACTTAGGAAACACAAATGTTTAAACCTTCCTGTTTTCAGCCTAAATCATGTTTAATTTTGTCTAGATCTCTCATTTTCAGACAGGATTTAACTGTGAATAAATGAAGGTAAATATAAATTTAAAAACACTCTACAATATTTCATTAGCAGCTAAGGTACTTTATTTTAAACAGAAATAGAATGTTTTAAAAACATTAAATGATTATGTAAACCTTTCCCCAAATAACTTGCTATGAAAATGCCACCTACCAAGCTGTTGACATACAATAGTCTGTGTGCCAGTTTCATCCTTCCTGTCCAATATTGCACCCACTGTTCCCTGTCATAAGACAACAACCAAGTTGATTTTTAAATCACAAGAGACACTATACAAAATTGAAGCCTATTGTTAACATAAGTGAGGTCAAATCTTTCACGAAGCTTTAAAAAACTTGTTTATTCCCACAATGGATCTGTTAGCCCATTCTTCCCCAAGCTGAGCATTGCATGTCAGATATGCAATGCTCACTTTACTCACTTTGGCAGCTTTTGGAATCTGGTCCACATACTGGGGTTTAATGATGGCCTTGAGATCATCTTCCAGAATTTTTGTGAAGTAGTTCTGCAATTCAGACCCTCGAAAATAAGTCAGGATTTCTTGCCAGTCAGGTGGGTCCTAAACAAAAGTATTTAAGTAAGCACTTACGGGAATAAAGCCATGGTTCAGAAAATAATACCTCAAATGGTATTTTGAGAATATACTTCAAGTTCTGATGAAATGATAATAGGCTTCCAGATCTATACTGCAGGTTCCATAAAACAGGAATTGCTTCAGCCCTCCCATCCGCCTATCTCCCCCCCCCCATTCCCCCATCTTGGCCGCCCTGCACTCATCCGCCTACCCCTGCTGCCCCCAGCTGACCTTCGCCGTCTTCTTCCAGGTGAGGGCCTTGTGAAGGGCCAGCAGCTGCCTTGGGCTCGTCAGCAGCAGCAGGAGGAAGATGGCAAAGTTCAGCTGGGGGGCAGAGTGCAGGGCAGCCAAAAGGGCAGAGATGGGGGGAGATGGGTGGTGGATCGGAGGCAAGCACGGCAGGGCAGGAGAAGCGTGAGAGCCTTGCCTAACGATGGCATGGTCCTGGACTAATGGCTGCAACCAAAACTACCGGAACTGCTGTTGCTAAGCAGTGTGATCACGTGATGTTTCACCCAATGACCGCATCACTTAGTGATGGAAATTTGGGTCCCAACTAGGGTCGTTAAGCAAGGACTACCTGTATATAACAACTTCATTTGTACAGGTAGGCTTGTCTTACAGCAATTGGGACCGGAATTTCCACTGCTAAGGGATGCAGTTGTAAAGTGTGATCGCATCGCTTAGCAATGGCAATCCCTGCCGTCCCAAGTCAATGGGGAAGCCAGCAGGAAGATGCAAGCCCCAAGCGGTTTGCAAGCAGGCCAGCAGGCAGGCAAGTGGCTGCTGCCAGGTGAGGGAGGGAGCATGGCAAGGCTTGGGGGGGTGCATGAGTGGTGATGGTGTGGCAAGGCTCGGGGAGATGTGCAAATGGCCAGCATGGCACAAGTGCAGAGGGACTGGGAGATGTGCGCAGGTGGGGGAGACTTACCCCAGCAACTTGCGACCTTCCCTGCCCACTTCCCCGTTGACTTTTTAGGGAATCCAGCAGGGAAGGTTGCAAATGGCGATCACATGATTGTGGGGTGCTGCAACCGGTCATAGGTGCGAGCCAGTTGCCACGCTGTGGTCATAAACGCAGGTGGGCTGCCAAGTGCCCGAATTTTGATCACGTGACTGCAGGGGCACTGCAACGGGCGAACTTTGAGGACCAACTGTAACTATCATTCGTTCAGCACCATCATAACTTTGAACAGTCGCTGAACGAATGGTTGTTAAGCGAGGACTTCCTGTAAGCTGCACATTACAGTATAAACATCTAAATTCACAATGGTAAGACTAAGATGATGAAAGCACAAAATCACATAGTATCAATATTTAAAAATCAGCATATAAAGCCAATTTGATAAAATAGTGTAAAAAATTGAAAAACTGCCCAGCTCATATAAGTTGCCTTAACAAAGATCAAAGACTTGAGAGAACAAATATATTTAAATGAGTCTTAATTAGAGGTGAAGCTTGCTACCAAACTTTCAAGCTCTACAAGTTTCCACCCACCCACCCATTCAAAAAAGCATCACTGTCAGCACTACAAAGTAGATCAGACTAAGAAACCAATGGCATTTAGGTCAATACTACTTTTATTGTAAAACTATAGCAACAGAATCTTGCAAGTCTGGATGAGCTTCACCCCTCCTTCACTTTCTCTTGTGAACTAGGGATGGGCATGTCTTGAGACATTTTCTCAAGTTAGATTCTTGGAATTAGCTCAAGTCCCACTTATCTGATTGTTGCCTTGGTAGCAGCTCTTCCTCCTGTCCTTTAAGGCCATTCCCCATGCCCTCTACAATTCTTTAAAGCAATATTAGATGATTTCCCTTGGTATATATTTGCTATACATACATCATATTTCCCAAGGTTTGGTTTCTGCTTTCCTGCTAAGATTTTCAAGGCAGTTGACTTTCCAATACCATTTGTTCCAACCAAACCCAGCACTTCTCCAGGACGAGGAATAGGCAACCTTCATAAAGTAATTAAAGTAAGTGCAGACAATATTATAAAAACAAGATATTATATATTTATTTTCCACTTCCCAAGACATCACTTTTTCATTACCATGAGAACTAAATGTGCATTTACAGTGAAAAGTTACAACATTTAGGTTAAGCTCAAATAATGATTCAGGCTAGTCTAGAGGAAATGGAGAGTTATCAAAAGTTTTAACAAAATTTCATTTGCTGTGCATACAGGTGGCCTTGAAAATATTGTTCAATAAGCAATACAATCTAAATCTGTCTGAATATACTGAGTTGTGACTAAGTGTGGTCTGAACCTATTTGTCAATAAAGAGACTTCATTTATCCTGCAAGAAAAAGCAAACAACTTCCTGTTTGCAGCAGGCTGAACTGCTTGTTTGTGATAGCCTATCAGAAAGCCATAAAGTAGTTACAGTTCTGCTGATCATAATTTGAAAACTTGTAACTTATAGAATAATCAGGAATAATTCTTCTCATGTTATTTCTTCAGAAATAGAGGGAGTAATTCTTTCATACATAGAACATGTACATATAGTCTCCAAAGATTACAGCCATTCTTACGATTGTGGCAATACTACATGGAATCATCAAGATCCAAATAATTAATTGAATCCAGGTAGATATCTAATACGTGTGTTGATAAATTATCCCAAAGTTGTACTTACATTGCAAAGCAATTTCTCCATACTGTACATCTTTATAGAACGACACAAATAAAATACACATCCACATTACTTTACATTCACAATTAATTTTTTAGGAACTGTAGTGGAGAGATACCTGTGAAGTTTGAAGGCATTGGCACAATATCTGTGAGTTGTTTCTTTCTCCAGGTTGCTAGGCAAGTTAACAATTGACAAGGCTCCAAAAGGACATTTCTGTAAGATAAAGTGAGTTTATACATTTTAAAAGATTACAATCATATTAATGGAGCAAAGCATTTTTACTTGCACGTCTCTTTTTAAACAATTAATAGTGAAGATCATATAATCCTATATTTTATAATATTTTTATTTTATTTAAGTATGTAGTAGGCCACAAGGGGAAAATAAAACTAGTTGAAACTGCTTGCAGAAGTTGATTAGAAAGCTTATAACATTTATTTTTTTATTTTTCAAAGCAGAATTCCAAAAGTATACAGAATTTAATGTATAAAATAATGAACTGTCCTAATGATTTGGTCGTTATAGCAACCATAGTTGGGAAGGGCAAAGCAGCAAGAATTAAATGCTCAAGTTCTCAAAACAAAACAAAAAACTTGTAAGACTAAATTACAATGCATGTGCTTAAAAAAGCAGGATTCTATATTAAAGAGCAACCCCACTTTTCAGCACACACTGATTCACACATAATGCTAAGCCATAATGTGGAATCTTTAATGAGGTTTGGCTTAGCATATTGTTCACAGTGAGGCACTATGGTTTTGTAAATCATGTTTTATGGCTCAGTGCAATGTGTAAACCCAGCCAACTGTGGTTGATTCAATAAATCACAATTGTCTGACAAGATGTGTGAACATGTGGTGCATTTACATGATACACTAACCGTGGCTCAGTGTTAAACACTGAAAATGCTTACTTAATGAATGAGGCCAGTATGACACAGTAAACTACAGCCAATGCTATTTGCCAATCCACTTCCTTTTTTGATTGATCTAGTAATATTCAAGGTGGCTGGCTAGCTGACATTGTCTGGTTGTTTAATTTAGTATTATCATTATTATAACATTCAACAACAAGTTTAAAGTAGACCACCAAGCATGGAGTGGGAAAAGGACAGCTGCTTTGGTTTCAGAATGAAGATCTTGTGTGCCCACATAAGGGGTAAAAAAACAAAAAGTAAAGCAGTAGAACTGCTCTTAATTTAACTTCATATTCCTAGAAAGCTAATAGCTGCTTATTAAAAGTACCCAGCATTAGTCCCAAGCCACAGCCCATACTGCTTAATCAAGAGCAAACCAGTCAATGTTACTAATTGTTAAATCACCTATTACCTCTCCACAAAGGCAAAAGGTGTTTAGAGTACTGTGTAACATCAGACTGTGCCTTACATTCATGCAGAATGTAAGCCTTTGGCCAGTCTTTTGAATGTATGGGAGGAGGAGCAAAGAAGCAGCACATAAACAGAGAAATCTCATCCAGCAATGGGGGGAAAAATGAAAAGAAAAGCACCCATATTTGAACAGTCCTATTTTGAGAGAGAGAGAGAGAGAGAGAGAGAGAGAGAATGAGAATGAGAATAAGTGTATGTGTGTGTTTAAGTATATTTCAATTATTAATGAACAGATGATCCATACCTTAATACAAATACCGCAACCAATACATAATGTTTCAGAAATCCATGCTATTTTGCATTGTGATGTTACTTCTATGCACAATTTTCCTGATTAAAAAAATTTAAAAGGAACAATAATTATTTAGAGCAGCATTAGCTCTGATGAGCAAGAATACAAATTTGTAAATAAAGTCTCAAATAATCCTGAGTTTAAGTCTCTTAAGCACATAACATATTTCTTAATTTATTTAAAATAAAAAATCAGTGAAGATACTAGAATGCATACTGGATATTTACGAATATGACTCTATAGTTGAGAAATACGTTTTTTAATGATTTTTTTCTGTTTTGATTTTATATTTTTAAAAACTACTTCTATATACTGTAAGTGACCTTGTGTTTCTTACCCATTCGAACCACAGGGCAACTCTTCTTGCATTCCTGGCGGCATTTCTTTGGCTTACATTTATCGTGATTCACAATAGCAATTCTTGTTAGTTTATCAGCCATAGTAAGGATTTACGGATTATGCACATACACAAACTAAGGATTCCAAAATGATGGTTCTAGAGCAAAAGAACAAACAGAAATAATAAGTATCCAGGAAGCACTAGGAGTAAGATTAAGTAGATATCAATGAGATAGTAAAGTCAAAGAACAAGCATGCTCAGTACGGGGCAGGGGGGGTCTCATCTCACTTTTGCACTGATCTTTGTGGGCAAAGCCTAGATCAGTCTTAGCCTTTCTTCCATGCCAGTGCTTCCTGAGGTATACTACTGAAAACCAAATTCTGCAGAATACAAATCTGACTCCTTATCAGCAATACAATGTATGGACTATGACACAAGTTTTTTTTAAAACACTCAGCTCTTAAATTGCGATTAAGTAGCTCATATCTTATCTTAAGTAGCTCATGTCCATTTAATCTGAGAAACTGACTGCCTAGTTAAAAAAGTACTACTCATCCACATGTTCCCTCTCATATACTCCTATCTCCAAATGTGACAGTATCTGAATGAGATCTGCAGTCATATTATTTTTTATGGCACTTAATGTATCCAATATCAAAGTTTTAATCAAAAGCAAATTAGCCTATTTAATCAGGTATACTGAACTGCAGAATGTATACATACTTCTAATAGCCTAGTTGAAATTTACATTTTTTTTCATCCAAGAGAATATATAGAACTTTCATATACTGCAATCATTTTACTGATATTTTTAAGTCAGTTTTTTATTGACTTTTTGTAGATAATTAGTGGACTGTAACACTAAGTAGCATTGACATTAAGCAAAGTATTGAGCAGTGCTTTGTGTTTGAAAGGAAAACAGAGCTTCAGAGCACTCATAGAGTACCTGCTTAAAAGTAGTACATAAACTTTTCCTGGGTTCATGTGGCCACTATTTGCATCTGCAGCACAATCCCAAGACAGTATGTGTTTGATTTAACTAGTTCCTGCCAGGTGCTACCTAGTTACATACACCCAAACTCCAAAGCACCTTTTCTCTTCAAATTCAAAGCATAGCTCAACCCTAACTGACATTATCTCCAGTATCCTGCAGACAGCCAAAATTTTATTTGTTCATCCTCTCCATCCATAATTATTAAACTACTGAAAATGTAGGAAGCATTTACATATAACAGGCTACATCCACTTGTTCTATATGATTGGCATAACAAAAGACTCATAAAGCAGCTTTGTAATGATGATTCAATTAATAAACAAACATTTCTAGTCAACCAAGTAAGTTATTTAAATATCCAGGGTTTATACTACCACCAATTATCTCTGCTACCTAATTATCACTGACAACTACGCTGCCTGTCTTACCATGTTCAAAATGAATGCTACAAAATTATATGGTGAGCAAAATATGTGTTTAACACTTTTGCCATGATCATCTGCAAGACCCCTGGGCAGTAACAGATTTAGGCAGGAAAAACATTTTTTTTGTATCTTATTAAATCTTATTTTGACATGTTTTTAGAATTTGAATAAAAATAAGATATTGGGACATGTATCATTAAGAATAATTTCTCTTTGGAAAGAGAACAGCTAACAAAAAATTGGGGCAAAGCTCCTGCTAAATGTAGACATCTAACCCAGAACACATTGTGTTTTGCATCCTGAGATTTTACTTCTGTATGAATTTATTTCTTAGAACTTTCCTACAGCTGTGTTTACAAAATCTGAGAAGTAATAAAACACTAAATACTTAGACTTACAAGTGCCTTAGAAGTGCTTATTCTGATTATTAAATACGCTTATAATTTTGTTCAAAGACTGAATGAAAAGTTGCAAAAATTATTTTAGATGCCTTTTTTTTTGCCACAACAGACTAAAAAGCACCCATCTCAAATGACACTTGGATTTTTCATAGCATTTAAACCATACTCATGATTTCCTTGGGAGGAAAGCTATGGCAAACCTAGACAGCATATTAAAAAGCAGAGACATCACCTTGCCGACAAAGGTCCGTATAATTAAAGTTATGGTTTTCCCAGTAGTAACGTATGACTGTGAGAGTTGGACCATAAGGAAGGCTGAGCGCCGAAGAACTGTTGCTTTCGAACTGTGGTGCTGGAGAAGACTTAAGAGTCCCTTGGACTGCAAGGAGGTCAAATCAGTCAATCCTAAAGGAAATCAACCCTGACTGCTCATTGGAAGGACAGATACTGAAACTGAAGCTCAAATATTTTGGCCACCTAATGCGAAGAGAGGACTCACTGGAAAAGACCCTGATGCTGGGAAAGACTGAAGGCAAAAGGAGAAGGGGACGGCAGAGGATGAGATGGTTAGATAGCATCACCGATGTAATGAACATGAATTTGAGTAAACTCCGGGAGACAGTGGAGGACAGGAAGGCCTGGCGTGCTATGGTCCATGAGGTCACGAAGAGTCGGACACGACTAAACGACTGAACAACAATAACAACATGATTTTTTATTTCATTGATATAACACTGTTTGGGTTCCAGCAATTCAAAAACTTAAACAAATATAATATCTAAAAGCAGAGCTAAAAATTATTTGACCACCTTAATGGTCAAATAATTTTTTTTTATTGGATTCAGAAAATAGGCAAGTAGAAAGGGACATTCCCTAACCAGGGTGCCGCCTCTGGGGAAAAAAAAACCTTCTGATCGAACGTATCTTGAATAAAGCCGGCTCTTGGAAAAGAGTTCAGTCGACAATAAATGCTCTCCATACTGTGTAACTCTTGAAAGACCTAAATTTACCAATAAGAAGGAAGAGTTAAGGGGCCCATTAGGATGTAACACTGTGGTGTCACAGTTAAAAGTGCCGGACTGGATTCGGGAAGAATCAAATTCAGGTCCACTCAACTATTAAGCCTATTGAGTGACTTTGCGGCCGTCAGTTTTTCCTTGCCCAACTGTTGTGAGGATAAAGGGGGGTTGTCTTGAACAACTCGGAAGAAAGGCGAAATATAAATGTAAGGACTAAGAAATAAGCCTCCCCTGGAGATGAAGAAGGGGTGTCAATGGAGCTGCGGCAGTATAAATTCGGGATTGTTCTACCTTCTCACACGCGAGGTTCGTTCTCACTCACCGCGACAGGAAAGCACCTCAAGGCAGCTGGATAGCCGCGGCCCAGCCAGCCCTATCTATCGCCACCAGCCAACCCCACCTGATCAGAGAAGGAGCAGACGTCGGCCCAAGTACCACTATCAGTTAGTTTCACTTACCAGGAAAGTTAAGAGTGGGGAAGAAAGAAAAAAACCTCGCTTCTGAGACGGGAAGAACAAGGCGGCGGCTACGAATGAAAAACTCTCAAGGCCCCGTGGCTCACAGGTGGACACGGAGACAATGTGCTCCGACTGCCACCCGGCCAAAATGGCCGCCACCCTTAAAGGAGGAGCCGGCGCCGCTCACTATAGAGATGAAGTCTATGATGAGATATGCACAGCGCCATAGACGAGACGGAACGCCGGAAGTGCAAGTGAGAGGTGAGCCTCTGCGTGACATCATCAGTTAGCGACGGGCTATCTAGAAAACCAATGGTGGGGGGGAGGAGAAGGAGGTGGACGAATCAATTAACCGAGAGCTGGGGAGAGTGGAGGGGCGTGGCCAAAAAGTAGGTAGCGCTGTTACCGTGGCGGGACGTGTAAGTAGGTCTGTCATCGCGTGCTACTGCTGAGCTTTAGTGAACGTTCCGTAACTTTCTTCGTTTTGGCTTGCAGTTACCCGACAGTCCCTTTCACACCAAATATGATTAGTGGTTAAGATTTCAGGGGATCTCCTGAAACGAAGAAAAATTGAAATGGCCCTCGATATTAGATTTTTTTTTCAAGACAGTATTAAAGACGTTAGGACGAAGAAAAAAGCGTAGAGTTCCATGTTGGAAAAGTCTGTTGTTGAGCGTATGCTATTCCGCATCTAAGCGGACCACCCTTGGTGCTTTGACAAAAATGAGAGAAGCAGCATTAGAAGAGGAAGGGTAGGGTAGAAGCGTTAGTTGTGGCTTTGCGTCTCTGCCTGGTATGTGAATATCGTGGTGTTCATATGGTATTGTGTACATGGGTGAAGAGCGAGCAACACTAATAAGGTCTTATATACAATGTGGGTCTCTAGAAATTATACAGAGGTAATGTAGGAAATTTGAGTGTGCTCATGCTAATAAGAAAGCTTCGTAAGAGATAAAGAAGGTTGTATTTGAACTTGTCTGAAAACAGGCAGATCATGGGACAGAAACAGTGAGAAAATGCCTGTTTTCAGACAAGTTCAGATACAACCTTTATCTCTTACGCAGCTTTCTTATTAGCATGATACTTGCTTTACGGGGGGGGGGGGGGATAACATTTCTGTGCATGCAAGACAACTGAAAAGCTTCTGAAGCAGCTGCACAAGCCTTGCAAATGATGCATATAGTTATTGAGTGGTCTAACCTGACATTTCTGGATAATAAGTTTCTTTCAAAACATTATCTAGATCTATTCCAGTCTATGTGTCACCCTAGGATTAAGATAGAAGCACTCATGATCATTATGGTGATGTACTCGGTGGTGGAGCTATCCAGTAACACTGTTCATTGAGCTTGTCCTTATAGTGACTCTTGATAACATTAAACATGATATTCTCCTGTCTTCCTTCTTTAGCCTCAGTACTACATCTAAACTTTCGAGATAGTCAGTTTCTGAAGGTAATATTATGTATATTATTTGTGTACTGCCCCATGATTTTGACTTACTCAAAGATCTTAAGTTCAATCCTTTATACTATTTAACATCTGCCATATGACCTTTTCAGGAGATACAATCTAGAGTTTTGGACATTACTATCTTCAGTAAATTCTCAGGTCTCCCTGCTGTGGACCTTGCGAACAAATATTTGGATTAAGTTCTAAAGTAGATGAGAATTGCAGAAACTTAATCCAGGAGAAATGGCTCTCTGTGGAAGACAGCTGATCTAAATAATGTTGCACAACTGTCTGATGGGATGGTATTTTTCCTGCAGAACTAAGTACACAACTTGAGAATACTTCTGTTTCTTTATTTTCAGGGAAAATATAGGCAGGAATGCTTTTTATACCAATTGTTGCCTTTTCTAGAGTAGTTGGACCTGGGCTATGCTCTATAGCTCCAAAACAGACTTCTGTAGTGTTTACAGATAGCTGTCCCTGATGGTGGTCTGGTAGCTTCAGCTGGTGAAAATGCAGCTACAAACACCTGTATTGTTTCTATTACAGAACTAAGACATGGACTGTGATTTTGACTTCCTAGATACTTGTTTTCTAATTCTGTGTCTAGGGAAACTTCCTCATTAATGTCATGGGAACATTCTATTTTTGAACAATAAAGGACAATATTATTAAAATGGAAAATGGCTTTCTAAAAGAAAATTAAAGCATGGTCGTGAACCACAGATTCTTGACATTTTAAATAATATAAAAACAGTTTAGAAACCAGATCTAACACACTGGAAACTGTTCTTGCTATTAATACATTTGAAATCATTCCAGTAGCTGTAACTAATACAATTTAAAGGTCTTTCTGAATTTTCCCATTGTGTAATTATCTTATAATTCATTCCTGTTAATGTTTTTTTATTATTATGCCCAACTCTCTGGAGAATAATTTTATTATTTTATTTTTATGTTAAAGATGAAGACCAGCAAAAAAGATAATGTAATTTGTGAATATATTGTTCAGCAAACGTTGCCTTGTGATGTTTAATGTATGGATGACTCCTTTTTTCTGTAACTTTTAGATACATTCAAATTCATCATTGATTATTTGCCAATATAAAATAAATTAGTTGAATCATCAATAGTAGAAGAAAAATAGGCAATACTTATTTTTTATATTTCTGTTCTTCCAAGGACTTCAGGATGGAACTATGCTGATTATTCATTTTAGCCTTGTAATGGCTTTGAGCTAAGAGACTAAGTCCCATTGTTGAGTTTTACCTGAGAGATTTTGAACTCACATGCCCTGTTCTAGGTCCTACTGTCTGTTCCTCTACATCAGTGTTTCTCATCTAATGAGATCTCTCTCTTTCTCACCAATGATACACAGAAGTATCTGTTGTGATTTACTGCCTGAAATGAACAAAAAGGGCAGGAGTGGGGGGGGGGGGGAGAGAAGAAGGGGAGAGCAACTAGTCAAGTGTGCTGGTGAGGCAAAGAGAGTTGAGCATCTCAGCAGTGAGTCTAGGTTTTGAGCAGCTTCTGAAACATTTTGGCTTAGGAGACAAAATAAAATAATGCTCATTACATGTTTCTAATTATTTGTATTTTTTTAAGTTGGGTGTTAGGGGAATAGTGCTATCATACTGCTTCTGTCCCAGTTACCTCTCATTCATATTTTATAGTTTTAACAGTAAAAAGTATTGGCAATTAGTATTATTCAATTTACTGTTCTTGATAAATATAATACCAGGATGCCTATAGATATAGATTCCCCTGGAAAAGTGGGTCTTTTGTTTCGGTCTTAGTAGGGTCCAGGTTCTTTGAGAGAGTGATTTATGGAATCATGAAAAGTTGAGAGCTGTTTCTCTGTACTTTTATGGCATCTGAAATGGGAAGGAAAAACAAATATATGTTTTTCCCCCAATTTGCATCTATTTGATTTATGAGATCTTATATCTTGCCAATCTCCAGAGCATCATTTATACTTATTATTTATTATTTGATTTATTCTCCTGCCTTTCTACTCTGGTAGGAACTCAAGAGGGCTATGGTGAATACTCAGAATAACATCCTTTTGTTAAATATGTGTACTATTGCAACCTTAATATTTAACTAGACCATTTAGTCATGGCAATAAATACTGACTCTCCAGAAACTCAAATCTGCATTCCATAATAGCAGAAACTTCACGTATTCAACGTGGCTAGATAAGTTGCTTACTGCAGACAAGAAGGAAGTAATTGACAGGCAAAAGATCTGCCTTGTTGTTTCAGTCATTAAGTCGTGTCCGACTCTTCGTGACCCCATGGACCATAGCATGCCAGGCCTTCCTGTCCTCCACTGTCTCCCGGAGTTTGCTCAAGTTCATGTTCATTGCATCGGTGATGCTATCTAACAATCTCATCTTCTGCCGTCCCCTTCTCCTTTTGCCTTCAGTCTTTCCCAGCATCAGGGTCTTTTCCAGTGAGTCTTCTCTTCGCATTAGGTGGCCAAAATATTTGAGCTTCAGCTTCAGTATCTGTCCTTCCAATGAGCAGTCAGGGTTGATTTCCTTTAGAATTGACTGATTTGACCTCCTTGCAGTCCAAGGGACTCTTAAGAGTCTTCTCCAGCACCACAGTTTGAAAGCAACAGTTCTTCGGCGCTCAGCTTCCTTATGGTCCAACTCTCACAGCCATACATTACTACTAGAAAAACCATAGCTTTAATTATATGGACCTTTGTCGGCAAGGTGATGTCTCTGCTTCTTAATATGCTGTCTAGGTTTGCCATAGCTTTCCTCCCAAGGAGCAAGTGTCTTTTAATTTCATGGCTACGGTCACCATCTGCAGTGATCTTGGAGCCCCAAAAAATAAAATCTGTCACTGCTTCCATTTCTTCCCCTTCTATATGCCAGGAAGTGATCGGGCGAGGTGCCATGATCTTAGGTTTTTTTAATTTTGAGTTTCAAGCCAGCTTTTGCACCCTCATCAAGAGGCTCTTTAGTTCCTCTTCACTTTCTGCCATTAGGGTGGTATTGTCTGCATATCTGAGGTTGTTGATATTTCTCCCGGCAATCTTAACTCTGGCTTGTGATTCATCCAGCCCGGCCTTTCTCATGATGTACTCTGCATATAAGTTAAATAAGCAGGGTGATAATATACAGCCTTGTCGTACTCCTTTCCCGATTTTGAACCAGTCGGTTGTTCCATGTCCGGTTCTAACTGTTGCTTCTTGACCCACATACAGGTTTCTCAGGAGACAGGTAAGGTGGTCTGGTACTCCCATCTCTTTAAGACTTTGCCACAGTTTGTTGTGATCCACACAATCAAAGGCTTTAGCGTAGTCAATGAAGCAGAAGTAGATTTTTTCTGGAACTCTCTTGCTTTTTCCATGATCCAGCAAATGTTGGCAATCTGATCTCTAGTTCCTCTGCCTCTTCGAAACCCAGCTTGCACTTCTGGTAGTTCTTGGTTCACATACTGCTGAAGCCTAGCTTGTAGGATTTTGAGCATAACCTTGCTAGCATGTGAAATGAGTGCAATTGTACGGTAGTTTGGACATTCTTTGGCACTGCCCTTCTTTGGAATTGGAACGTAAACTGACCTTTTCCAATCCTGTGGCCACTGTTGAGTTTTCCAAATTTGTTGGCATATTGAGTGCAGCACTTTAACAGCATCATCTTTTAGGATTTAAAATAGCTCAGCTGGAATACTATCTTCTCTGCTAGCTTTGTTGTTAGTAATGCTTCCTAAGGCCCACTTGACTTCACTCTCTAGGACAGAGCTTTCCAAACTTTTCATGTTGGTGACACACTCTTACAGCAGGGCATCATTTCGCTACACACTCTTACAGCAGGGCACAAGGCAGGCACTAGGAGCTGTGCGGAATCACAGCAGGTTTGGAGGCAGCCAGGCACAAGGCAGGCACTAGGACCTGCATGGAATCCTGGCAGGGCTCGGAGGCAGCAGCAGCCGCGACACACCCAGACACTGCAGCCGACACACTAACGTGTCCCGACACACAGTTTGGAAAGCTCTGCTCTAGGATGTCCAGCTCAAGATCAGTGACCACACCATCATGGTTATCAGGAACTTGTATAGTTCTTCTGTGTATTCTTTCCACCTCTTCTTAATCTCTTCTGCTTCTGTTAGGTCCCTGCCTTCTTTGTCCTTTATTTGTCCTCTAGTCTTCCCCATTCTATTGTTTTCCTCCTTTGAATTGTTCATTTAAGAAGGCCTTCTTATATCTCCTTGCTATTCTCTGGAAATCTGCATTCAGTTGGTTATATCTTCCCCTTTCTCCCTTGCTTTTTGCTAAAAAAGATCTGCCTAGAACTCAGCAATCAAGCCCTAAATATATGTCAAACCTGGTCTTTAAATCCTAGGCTTTTTTCTCTTTAGGGCAGAGCTTTCCAAACTGTGTGTCGCGACACGTTAGTGTGTTGGCTGCAGTGCCTGGGTGTGTCGAAGCTGCTGCTGCCTCTGAACCCTGCCAGGATTCTGCGCAGGTCCTAGTGCCTGCCTTGTGCCTTGCTGCCTCCAAACCTGCTGTGATTCTGCGCAGGTCCTAGTGCCTGCCTTGTGCCCTGCTGTAAGAGTGTGTCGTGAAATGATGCCCTGCTGTAAGAGTGTGTTGCAAAATGATGCATGTCTAAAAAGTGTGTCACCAACATGAAAAGTTTGGAAAGCTCTGCTTTAGGGCATTCTTTTTCTGTCCTTGAAAGTTGGAGATATTTGTTCTGTCTTTGCATAATGGTTCTGCTTGATTTGAAAATTATTAGTTCCCACCTTGCCAGCTTCAATCCTTATACATAGACTGAAATCTACTTGTTCTGAAATATCCCTTGATTTTCCATAAAAAGATCTGAGGAGTAATCCTGATTAATTTATAATCTCACATGATGGATCACTGATTCTACCACAAATTTTGTATAGCTCAAACTGAAGCTAGTTTTAGTAAAAATATTAAAGGTGAAATCTAACATTGTCTGATCAAATTATCCTTTGTCCTTTCCTACCTGTATTTTATGATCTCCTGTTCCCCAATTCACATCTCCGGAGGATTGGGGAGGTAGTTTAGACATTGACAAATAGTTTTACGAAGTTGCAGTAGAATAGGGTAAGAGCTAAAATCAGGGAGTTTGGGCAAAGGATAGAATTTTGGTGATTCTGTCCCTCAACTGTAATCCTGTCAGAGATTTAATCTTCAGTAAAATCCCCAAAGTGATAATTTGGGTCTACAGAGGACTATAGATATACCAACAATAGAGCCACATCCAGCTCTATTTAATGGAGTGGTGGGCTTTTCCTGGTAAGATTATGCAAGAATTTATTATAAGAATGACTAACTACATTCCTTTTTTCCACTCTTGCATTTTGTTTTAAATTTAAAATGCTTAAACATACTCTCCCCCTTGTTTTTATTAACCAAAAAAAAATATGTTCCTATTCTTAGTCTAAAGCAATTATAACCATTAGGTCAATAAAATGAGAAACACTGGAAAAAAATGAGGGAGGAGGAAGGTCACCTAAAATATTTCAACCAAAGATTGCTACATTTGTGGCAGACCTTTTTAACATTTTCCTTACTGTTCCTATTGTCATGAGCATGGAATATTTTAAACATACTTTTAACTTTTTTTCCTAGTGAAAAATGACCACTGCCAACAAGACTCCCCCTGGTGCAGATCCAAAACAGCTGGAAAGGACAGGAACTGTTCGAGAAATAGGTTCACAAGCTGTTTGGTCTCTTTCATCTTGTAAACCGGGTAAGCTGCAAAAACATCTTACTGGTAGACAGACCAGAAACTCTCTTTGTAAATTGCCTAAAAGTAGAAAGTAACTTTTGGAGTTAATTTAAATTAGCTATGACAATCTAACGTATGTGTTTTAGGCTTTTGATGTCCAAGAAAATAGTTTGGGAATGTAGAATATGTGTGCTATTCCTGTTCACTGTTGTCAATTTAAAATATGTGTTTTAGGTTTTTGGTGTCCAAGAAAATAGTTCAGGAATGTAGAATGTGTGTGCTATTCCTGTTCACTAACAAGAGCTTTTTAGATTACCATGCTCTCAGTGTTCTAGTATTTTCTATGCTTCCAAATGTAACAGGATCTATATATCCCTAGGATAGATTATATAACTCTGAGTTCTGTTACATTGATTGCATAAGAATGCTATGCTAAAGACCATCTGTTTCTGTATATTCAAAATAGGATTTGGAGTGGACCAATTACGAGATGATAATCTAGAAACATACTGGCAGTCTGATGGATCACAGCCTCATTTGGTTAACATCCAATTCAGGTAGTGAATATTTATGCACATATATGTCCCAGTTAATATGCATTTATCATTATTAAAAAGATCTATTATGCAATTGTTTAATGTGTGTGTGTGTGTGTGTGTGTGTGTGTAAAACACAGCAGTAAAGGAGCAATACAACCACAAAGTTAATAAGCATAGCAATAAAAAAGAAGGAAAGAAAAAAAAACATGCCGAAGCATAGAAATTATGCTATAAAAAGAAAACACTGACCATTTCCCTGTGTAAGAAAAAAACTAATTCAAATGTTGACAAACAATGCATATCCATTTATGCAAGCAAGTTGCAGATTTCTCTTTCCAGTGTTGTACAGTAATTCTTTTCACTAACACACATGCCACCCTCTACAATGTTTGGTATTTTGATAAATATTGGGAATATAACTAAGAAGAACATATGCTTCCTTAACATATAGTGATTGATTCCAAATCGTATTAGCAATCTTGTTGATGTTAGCTCAAATGCAATAATTACAGGACAAGACCAAACTGTATGGGTTAATGTTCCAACTCCCAAGTTACATCTCTAACAACAGGATGGTTGTACCCAATCTTTATTAAACATTCTTTGAGGTATACAGTATGCACAAAATAATTTTTGCTTTTGCATGTGTGGTCCTCATTATCCATAATCTCCTTATCTCTAGTTTTACCTATCAGCAATTGGTAAATACAGACTAGACCTTGTTATCTGCAGTTCACCTATCAACATTGCTTCATGTATGGTTGTGATTTGTCTACCATTTTGCTTGTATGTAAATATATGTATATACAATATATCAGGCTTTCACCAAATCCTCCCTATCATCTGTCATTCTTCATTTTGGCCTGCTCAACCCCACTCTTCCCACTGTACAGACATCGATTTTTACAGTGCTTCCCTCCCTCCTTCCCATCAGCCCACTGAACGCCAGTTTTCCCATTGCACCCTTACCCATTTTCACAGGAACTTCACAGGACATTTTCCAGGGCTGCAGTACCTAACCCTCCCAATTCCCATAAATTCAAGGTCTCATTGTCTGTGACTTTGTATCCACATTTGTAGGCTGGAAGAAAACTCCCACAAGTAATGAGGGCCACCTATACCAGCATTATTTTAAGATAATAAACTAATTTCATATTGCTTAAATAATTAATATTAATTTCTTCAACTTCCTATAAAGAAGAGTTTTTGGCTTAGGAGACACAGATAATTTCTCCAGAACCCTTAATAATTTAAGAAGTGATTTTTTTGTTGTTTATTCGTTCAGTCGCTTCCGACTCTTCATGACTTCATGGACCAGCCCACGCCAGAGCTTCCTGTCGGCCGTCACCATCCCCAGCTCCCCCATGGTTGAGTCTGTCACCTCCAGAATATCATCCATCCATCTTACCCTTGGTCGGCCCCTCTTCCTTTTGCCTTCCACTTTCCCTAGCATCAGCTGCTTCTTCAGGGTATCCTGAAGTGATTTTAAGAAGCATCAATTGCATCTGGACCAAATAAACCAAAGTAGTAGTACAATGAAATTGATTTTGAAGACCGCAGTGCAATGGGTCTGCATGAAAAGGACCAAATTCAGTTGTGATTTTTTAAGATTTTTTTTATCCTGCCTTTATTATTTTTATAAATAAGGCAGGGAACATACCTAATACTCCTCCCTCCTCCTATTTTCCCCACAACAACAACCCTGTGAGGTGAGTTGGGCTGAGAGAGAGTGACTGGCCCAAAGTCACCCAGCCAGCTTTCGTTGTTGGTTTCATGATTATCTCACAAATGACAATTTTCTTCAGTTACATCACCAGGATAACATTCAGTTTATCAGACTTTTATGAATAAGGGACACCTCTTCCCCAAGTCAGTCAGTTAAATGAGGTTTCACTGTAGAAGTACCCTGAGGTAAATCTAACTTGGTTTTTTTTTTCTGTGAAAATTTAAAAGCAGCCTCCTAAGAACTGAGTCTATTCAAAATAATAATAATATGAGAAACCCAGTTTGATTGCCCCCAAACAGATTTAGATGATATTTTTAAATTAAGATCCCATAACCTCAGCTTTTAATGGGTAAGTGGATAAAAATGTATATCTGAATATGTGGGAAAATACATATTCACCATTCTTCCTTGGTAAATAAAAACAGAAAATGTGCCTGCAGAAAGAATGAGTGAATCCTGAAACAGTTAGATGGCTACATTTTTGCAGTTATGTTTTGTGTATTCATTGCCTGTAGCAAAAAAATACATAACTTTTGAAAATAAGTATAATTATACATATGCTTTTATACTATTCTAACTTTTAAATTTATATTTTAGATATGTATTCTAATAATTTAACTTTAGTTATGGCCACAAAATCCCAGGTATTTCAGTATAAATTATTCTTTCACTGTTGTAACTTAATATTGAATTTTAACTCCATTCAGTTTTGATATGCAAAAAAAGCCCAGCTTATTGTTTACATATTAATTTAGAATGAAACAAAAGTTGAAAGATATGAATTACTCTAAATTATGTTTTTAAAATCTTCAAATTACAAATATTTGCTTGATGTTATGAGTCTTGAATAATTAAATAAATAAATAAATAAAATTGCTTAGAGTTTGAATCTTGGGATAACTAATGAAGCCAAGGATCTTTAGATACAGTGCTGTATAGAAAGTTACATTTCAGATCTTTGCTGAGTTCAGATTATCCAGTATGACCTTGAGGGGTGTAGAACAGGGATCTCAAATTCAAATCACCTAGACTGGTGCATCCAGACTAGTTCATTATCTTGAGGCTTGCAATGCTGAAGACTTTGTATATTGATTCAAAAGTTTCTAGTGAACTGAAAATGAAGAAGAGTATCATGGTATGCCATTACATATAAATTTATAGAACTTTTTTAAAAAAACACCTTTACTGTGAATCAGGGCTACAAAATAACCATTTCGTTTGGCCAGTTTGCTGGCACCAATTTTAATTAACCGGAACACCAATATTTGGTTTTATTACTGGGTTGACACATAATATTTTTTTCAAAACCCTATCTAGAATGATTGAATCTAGGAAACCTATCTCAAATGAACGGCCCAAATCCTGCTTTTTATTTTCTTTCCTTCAATGTTTTTCTCATTCACCTTCCCTTCTTTTTTTCTCCCCTTGCTTGGCAGAGTCATTCCTTCTTTCTTTTGCGTAGCAGAGATATCTTGCTTGTTTAAAGGTAAAGGTTCCCCCCGCACATTTGTGCAGTCGTGTCCGACTCTAGGGGCCGGTGCTCATCTCCGTTTGTTAGCCGAACAGCCAGAGTTGTCTGAAGACGCTTCCACAGTCATGTGGCCACATGACGCGCGCAGAACGCTGTTACCTACCCACCGAAGTGGTACCTATTCATCTACTTGCATTTGCATGCTTTCGAATTGCTAGGTTGGCAAGAGCTGGAGCTAGTGCGGGAGCTCACTCCGCACGCAGGGCTAGGGATTCGAACCTCCGAACTTGCGATCTTCCGATCGACAAGCCTGGCGTCTTACCCGCTGAGCCACCACGCCCCTTCATCTTGCTTGTTTGCTCACAGTCTTTTCCACTCCGCACCCAGCAAACAGACTTGTCCCTCTTCCTTGCCCACCTCCTCCTTCCCTCCTTTGGGCAGCCCCAGCCGCCTCACCCATCTATTCCAGCCAAGCCTTGTCTTCCTGCTGACCCTACTCAGAGATTCTGTTGATAGCGGGATCATTGACAGAAGCAGCACCCACTATGGAGTGTGAGAGTGGGTGGGGGTTCCATAGAGGCCTTCGGTGCTGATTACATGGTCCAGCTGACCACGCCTCACTGCTTCTGGGAGATCAGCCAGGGGCTGAGATGAGCCCCCATGCCACTCCTCCCATGTCCCAGCCTGCCTGTCTGCGCAGCACTCAGTGCCCAGGTCTTCCTGAGTAGCATTCTCAGTGCCTACAAATGCTTGTTGTGGGCCACAGGAAATGACTTCAAGGGCTGCATGTCCTCTACATTGACTGTGAGTTTGAGGCCCATGGTTTGGAATTTAGGTGGATACATATATGGGTCTGTACTGCAGGTGAATCTGTTTATATGATGAAGATGGGCTCTCAAAATCAATAAAAACCTTTCTGTTGTTATGTCTCTCCCTACTTTCTCCCTGTTTTATATGAATGAATTCTATTTTATTGGAGAAAAATTCATGCTGAAGACATCAAAGCTAGTCCGTTATACAAAATTATATTATATTTTGGAGTTATTACTTTTTGGTGGGTTCTAAGTAAATTATTCTATTAGAAGCAAAAGCTTAAGTGTGGTCCATTATAGGTATATTTTAAAAAAACATGCATATGGTATTGAAAGGAAAATTTGAATTAATTCTTTTCAGTGTTTGTTTGTTTTCAACTTTTAACCCACCATTCAAACAAGTTACAAAGTTTCAAAAGAATGGTACTGTTGTACTAAACGTTACTTAATCATTATACATTTTTTATCATCTAACCCTGATTTTGCAATTTTTTAATTCCAGAAGAAAAACTACTGTGAAAACATTATGCATTTATGCAGATTATAAATCTGATGAAAGTTACACTCCAAGCAAAATCTCTGTGAGAGTAGGAAACAACTTTCACAATCTTCAGGAAATTCGGGTTGGTATGTTTTACTCCTTAAAAAACATCATTACAGATAAGTCCTTCCAAGATACAGCATAACCGTGCTTATATATTCACAATCCAAAATTGGAAAGTCAAAAGAAATTTAATTGGATACAATTGCACTCCTTGACCAGATGATTTCTGGAAAGCGGGAAAACTCTCCCTTCTTCAAATCCTGCAAATCCTGCTTCAGAGTGTTGCAGGATTCTCATAGCTGTTCTAGGAGATTACAAGGAATGGCTCTGCTAGCAGGAAGAAAGGAAGGGAAACTTTTGTTGCATCCATAGGTGCAGTGCTGCACTTTTTCTGTACTGTTTTAAAAAGCTTATGGTTGAGAAGCTTTTTTGATACACACACACACACACAGACAGACAGACACAGACAGACAGTATGTGTGTGTGTATATATATATATATATATATATATATATATATATATATATATATGTGTTGTATTAAACCAAGCAAATTTCCTGTTTATATTTAAGCTGCTGATCGCCATACCATATCATAAATTGTTTTGTAGAATCTCCCAGTATCAGAACAGGCTGCAATTTCAAACTGTATTTTGAGAAAAATGGCTCAGGATGTCAGTTTATAGATGCCTAATATTTGCACTCACGAACTTAAGGACTGAACTTCGCTGATGTCTTAATAATTGGCATAATCTAGTGGTATACCAATAGCAATACTGAATCTGTGAATAAGTTTTGGCTGCTGTAAGATTGCTTAAGCCCCATTGAACTTGTATGTCATCCTGTTGATTATGTAACCTCTGATTGGCTGGGTTGCTCCAGTGACTAATCTAGATAGAAAATACAAAAATTAGAAAATAAACAAACTAAATAAAAACTGCAATATATTAGAGAACCATGCCAGAAAATAGGAGTAGGGTAAAGTGCACATTTTTGCAATTAAGGGGGAGAGGACAGGGAGGATAATATCTTTGTCCTATCTCTGGAAGTATTACTTGAAACCTAAAAATAAGTCCAGAAGAATATTTAGCACAATTCTGTCTGTTCTTTGATTTTTTTTTACCATTCAGTATCCACTAGATGTCACTCTTGGCTTTAACATCTTACTTTTGGCTTCCACCACCATTCTATCTACTGTATACTTGTATAAGTGTATCTAGTTCTTCGATATATATAAGCTGAGCAATTTGGTTGGGGAGGAGGGGGGGAGAAATCTGAAAAATTTTATCCTACAAGCTATCTTTGCTGTTCATGTGTGCATGCATGTAAAAAAAAATTGTCCACTGAAACATAAACATTTTTACATGCATGCACACATGAACAGCAAAGATAGCTTGTAGGATAAAATTCTGGTAATAAATATAAATAAGATTTATTTTTATAAATAAAAAATAAGATTGTGGTAGGTTTATTTTTATTTATGGGAATGCTCTCTGATTAGCTGAATCCAGAAGTACTCCATTGATGAGAAAATAAGCTTAGAATAGGTGCAGAAACCAACTAAAGGTCCCCATTAGCCTTTGGGAGGAGCCTGAGGGCCACATTGGTTGAAATCGTGATGAATTTAGGAAAGAGAAAAGCTTTTGGTTTTGGGGAGAGGGTATTTGAGGTGTTTCTTTGTTTTAAATCTATATTAAGCCTCTTTTAGGGCTTATGCTGGCTACATGGCATGGGACCAGGTTACCTGAGGGACCGTCTCATCCCTATAACGTCGAACCGTCCCACTCGGTCATTTAGAGAGGGCATGCTGCGGATCCCGTCGGTAAGGGAATTTCACCTGACGGGGTCTAGAAAGCGGGCCTTCTCGATAGTGGCGCCCACCCTTTGGAATATGCTACCCCCGGAGGTAAGGCAGGCCCCATCGCTCCCGGCCTTCAGAAAGAACTTAAAGACCTGGTTCTGCCGCCTTGCGTGGGGGGGGGGGAACAGTTCCTCTTGGGGATGGCTGGTGCCATAGAGCCCTTTTAAACATCGACCCATCACATCTTGGATTTTATATTTAAATTATTATTGTATTAGAGAGTATTTTTTTAATTGTTAAATTTTAACTGTTGATTCTTGTAAACCACCCAGAGTTCCCTTGCGGGGAGATGGAGCGGTAAATACAAATCGAATCATTCATTCATTCATTCATAAATAAACAAACAAACAAACTATCATTTTCATGTATGTACTGCACTTCAGAATGATTGTGAACTACATCACAAATTTTTAGCAATTGCAGTTAAAGGTGACGGGGGGGGGGGCTGGAAAAAATGATTGTTTCCTAATCACATTACTCAGAAGACACAATGGGTACAAGCAGATGCATTTGTTGATAAGCCATTGTTATCGCTTGTCCTGCCATCTGAATGAACATTATATCTCTGCTTCTCATAATTTCTTTTGGTGAGATCATCAGTAGAGTAAAATGGAAATATATTAATAAATGTTGCTTATCTTCAAAAGATTTTAATCTCGACCTAGTTCTGACTTGCAGAGGAAAGCTTAAGGAAACTTAGTAACATGCTGCTTCTTCTAAGAAAGTATCTTTAGTATTCAATTTGTATGTGGTATGTAGTAGCTTGTTAAGAAAGAGATGTTTACTACACAGTAAACCAAACAAAACATAGATTGAATACCATGACGTGTGAACTAACCTGGCAATGAATCTGTGTAAACCTTTGTTAGAGCATTGTCTGTGCCAATAGAAATTATCTTCCTGTTATCATGGCTGCTAGCAATGTTTCTACATTTTGGCACCAAAAAATGTAGAGCTAAAGTAATTAACCATAATAAATTGTTTTCTTATCATTTTATCCTGTTGTTTGTATCAACAATGGAAATGTTTATCTGTTTGCTATGTTTTCATTTTAAATGAAGTAATCAACAAAGATAATCTTGCAACAAGTAACTCACTCATTTTCATGAGATTCTCCTCTTTGACAGTACAATGTCCTATTCTGCAAAAGTTTCTAAATAAATTCATTGGAACTGTTCATACTGATTAAATCAGAGAGCTAGAATATTTAGAATTACTAAAAATGTTTATGAGAGAAATCCCAAACTATATTACAAACTGGTTTTAGAAACTCCATAAAGTTCAAAGTTTGTCACCTAAAAAAAGATGCTTAAAACCCAGATGCAAAGCTCTTTAACATATGAAATGAGTAAACTAATGGTGAAATTGTGCATCTAATTTTAGGACTTAAAAAGAGAGAAGAAGAAACTCCCACTCTTTTTTACACATAATTAGGGAAGAAGTGTAGAATAGCTTGGAAGATAATATAGGAAGAGAGGAGTGTAGGATAGCTGGACAATGTTATACAGCCACTCCTTGTTTAGCAACTCCCTCGGTTAGTGACCATTCGCAAATACCATAGTAATATAAAATTCATTTTCTGACCAATAGGTGCATTTAGACCAACTTTCATGCACCTGACAACAAAAGCATTCAATGTGAAACTGATTAATGTGTGGTCAGTTTCAGGCAGCAGTGCAAGCTGGCCTGAGGGTTCTAATCAACTAATTAAGGTCACAGAGCTGAGCTTGTTAACTTGGGGTTAGCACTTTTTAGGGAAGCGCTGCACTGAGGAGAAAAGCAGCTCAGGAAGAGATTGTTTAAGTAATCTCTCCACCCTATGAGGGAAAAAATGGGTCAAGCACAGCACCCTGTATGAGAGAACTTACCTGAATGAGAAGGCAGTAACCAGTATCTTTGCAGCATCTCTCTCTCTCTCTCTCTCTCTCACACACACACACACACACATTTACTTAGCAATCATTTCGCTTAGCAACCATTTAGCCTCCGATTTAAGGAATGGATTGCAGTTGCTAAGTGAGGAGAGGGTGTATTCATTTTACACGCCTCCACTCTACATTTGATGGGGCTTCTTACAGATTTTGTTTATTTGTGTTGTGTTCATTTATTTATTTGTGTGGTTAAGACATTGGACTGGGAGTGGGAAGATCCAGATTCTAATCCTCTCTTAGGTATTGAAAGCCAGCTGGATGACTTTGGGCCAGTCACCCTCAGCCCTAGACCGAATAGTTGAAAACATCCCAGAAGAAAGTAATGACAAACCACTTAAACGATTTTGCCAAGAAAACTACATGGACCTATCCATGAAGTTGCCAGAAGTCAAGATTGACTTGAAGTCTCTGAAAAAAAAAATCCCAATCTTACATTAAGGACTTGCGGAGGTAATTGTTTTTTTAAAAACCACTTCCATATTGTTGTAAGCTAATTACATCAATGTGTTCACGGATTCACCAGGATTTGAACTTGACTTTAAGGAAACTTTTTACTGTTTTCTTTTTTCATCCAGCATTCTAGATGAGTACTAATATTTATAGAAAAATTCTTCAAATGTACCAGGGCTTAGCATCTGAGCCAGTTCAAGTTGGATGATAAACTTTATTGCAGTCTTTGACCAATGTGTGTACATGTACACGTACATACATAAAATTCTATATACATAATTAAAAATGGCAATTAAAAAACTTTTAAGAGTTAGAGAAGAGAAAAGAAAGGGGGAGAGGAGGGGAGAGGAGAAGATTTTAAAGGTATCAAAGGAGTGCAGTTTGATTGGACAATATTTGTTGCCTCACTCTTGTAGTAGTGAGGCACAATTTGGCCACGTTATGGGTAGTAGTGGTCTTATGATCTGCTAGAAGATAGGAGACATACCAGGGATCATCTCTCCCTGGGAATTCCTTATAAGGGGCTGAATTAATACATCACACAGGTTCAAATAGACATTACAGTGCAACAGGACATTTATTTATTATTTATTAAATAAATGGTAGACAGGCTGAACATCCTCTATCCCAGGGAGTCACAGGGGCAAAGTCGTTTGTGGAAGGGAATTTTTTGGTATGTATGTATGTATGTATGTATGTATTATTATTATTATTATTATTATTATTATTAAAATTTATATGACCGCCCATCTCCCCCACCAATAACTGTTGAAGTGTGTTGAATCTAGCCAGAGCAAATGCTCTGCAATGTCTATTGTTTATTCAGGATTGGCAATAATCATCTGGCTTGATGGTAAAAGACAGTCTCCAAGACTTACAGTATGTAGCCTTGGTGCTAAACTGAAATCATGTTGCCATCCTGTATCAAGGATCCTCTCCTTCAGTGATCTTTTGCTTGGTCATATCCCATCCTTTGTATTGCCTCGTTAGAGAAGCCATAGGCTGCCAGTTTTTTTGCAATGGATATTTTCCAGGTGGATTGGAAGTTATCCCTGTTAACCAGGAATGTCAGGCCTGTTGGATTAAATAGTAATTTTAGCCAGTAATTAAATATAACAGTCCAGATCCTGGCTTCTATCCTTGTAATTCCCAGTTCTAGTCTTAAAGCTGCATTAGATACACATCTGGGGTCTTGCATGATCGATCTCAAAAACGTGGACTGTTCCCTTTTGGC
>JALMGJ010000008.1:11485000-11775000 GCA_023362775.1 Charina bottae
GCACAGCAATATTGATGGAAATTAAAAATTGATTTGAAAATGGGTAAAGAGGGCTAAACCAAGAGACTCCAGCAGAAAGTCATGAAGTGATTTAAGATGATACTGAAGTGAGAAAATGATGGAAGATTTTAGGGAGCTGTGTGAGAATGATAGTAATATGACAAAGGATGGAATTGAAAGAAAAGCTGCAAACAATAGTGTCCAATAACATCTATTGCAAAAAAAGTCATTAAAGCTGTGAAAAGGTTGAAGAATGTTCTAGATGTTGATGTATAGATATTATTAGGATTATTATTAAAGTTGTACAGCACCCAATTCCCAGAGACTCTGAGGGGTTCACGAAGTATGGTTTGCTTATGGACTGGCTGTGGGATGTTAATGCGTATGTATAGCCTGTATCTGTGCCTCTTGATGCTGCAGTGCTGCTTATCTTCTGCTGCAGCCATAACCCTGCTGCAAGTGCAGCCACTGCACTGGAAGCATAGGCTAGTGTTACTCTTGACAGAGCTCTGGCCTATCCTGGCTTCGTGAAAATACAGGTGACAAGTTGGATTGGTTGGGTGCATCAATACAACTGGTATCACATCAGTTGGAAGTTGTTAAGAAGCTGCACTATGAGCACTTATAATTAAACTCTATTTTTAAATGATGGACTTTAACCTTTAACAAGGGGCTCATGTGAGGCCCTCCTATCCCCCTGCAGCACACCCCTGATCTCATGCCTTTAATTTCTTTGTCTTACTATTTCTTACTGCTTTTCCCTGCTATGCATAATACTGCTTATCATGAAAGAAAGTAGCAAAATGTGAATGTATGTTTTAGGTAGGTAAGTAGATACAGTATGTAGGTAGTTAAACACCAGCACTTGAAATTCATAGAAGCTGGTGAAATCTTTTCCAAGACAAACATTTTACATATTCCATTGTTGCCAAAGATTACTATCAAAAAATTAAGGTATGAAATCTGACTTTTGTGTGGACATACAGCCTGGGCATAAAAAAGGCTTAGTGAATGGAACTTATGAGCTCATAGAATGTATTACAGCTTCCTGTCAAGTAGGAGTGCTTTCAGCATTAACAAATGTTGTTGTCATTAGCCTGTATTAAGGTATTCCAGTTATCTTCCAGATTCCTTTTATCTCCAATTCATCAAATTAGCAGGTGCCATTTCTCCTCCCATAAATGCAGTAGGAGAAGCTATTTATCTGCAGATACATTGTCATTTGACTCTCTCTCAGTAATGTCGAAGTCCCTTGCTTTTCCCTGTTTTTTGAAAGTAATGCAGTGTTTAAGTCTTTTATGTTTTACACTGAGCAGAGACCATAAAATGGTGAAGTTTTACAGTTTGGCATTAAAAAGGTAAGCTTTCTTGGTATTTCATTAGATTTAAAGCAGGAGAACAGCCAATTTCTTTTCAGAGGGGACTACGTAGTCCGGCCTGGGAAGACAAGGCCTCCTCCAGCTGGGGATGTATGTTATGCTAAGCCAAAATGTAGCCGTTGTCATTCTGACTCAGCTTTTTGTGAACCCATCCACTGAGCTCTTTAAAGCATGGTTTATAGCTTAACAATATGACATGTAAATTCATCCAGAGTAGTCATAGAAAGGTTCTAAGTTACAGGCTTATTTTACAAACAATTGTTGAGTTCATATATTATGCTAAGCCAAGACCAAACAGATCACATAGGTGCAAGATAAGTATCTAGCCTCAGAATTACATTTTTTAACCAACCCGAATGTGAAGCAGGATTAAATTAATAAAAGGATGGTTTTTGGGAGCCAGGCCAATCCTTCTGCCCTCCCTAGTACTGTTATGGCAACAATATTTTCACAATATATCAGTGACTTTGCTTCTCAGTTGCTGATATCAGTCTATTAATCCCATAAGTCGCACAGAATGTTTTGCCACTGAAATAAAAGCATCAGGAGTGAGCAGTAAAATCCCTTTTGTGTTAGCTCATAGCTGGAATAACATATGAAATGCTGACATACGCAACAAACACACCATATAATTGTGCTTACATATTTATTGCACTGCTGTCGTCAAAATAGTACATCCAAATGGTCATTGTTATTCAGTCATTTCTGACTACTCATGATCTGAAGGACATCATTTTGAAAGGATTGTCTATTATAAACTATTTTTTAAGCTTTTGTAAGCTTCTACTTGTGTCATAAGTGACAGTATCTAGCCACTTTATTTATTTATTTAATCAATCAATTTATACACCTCCTCAGTTGCCAAAGTGACTCTAGGTGACATTACAAAAAGCAAAAACAAAAACAGAGAACCAATAACAAAAATATTAAATTACCATGTTGGGGAAAAATGCCATAAGTACCTAGGATTTATAATATCTAAATCACCGTGCCCCAGGACCTGCTGAAAAGGGCACATTTTTAAGAGTTTCCTAAAAGACAGCAGGGTCAGGGTCATGTGGACTTCAGGGCAATACTGTTTCAAAGGACAGGGTAGCCATGGAGAAGGTACATCTCCAAGACCTACAAGATGACATTGTTTTAACAATGGGACTTGGAATATGCCAAGCTATTACATCTAATAAGAAGGGCAGCCACAACTGAAGTCCTGCAGTATCCAGACTGTGAGCTGTGAATGGCTTCAGAGGTGACAACCAGAACCTTGAATTATACCTAGGATCTGACTGGTAACCAGTGCGGCTTGTGGAATATTAAGTGTCACCCAGGTAAACCAAAGTATACCCATTATTATTTGCCCTGCCACGTTCTGGACCAGCTGTAGCTTCCAAGTGGTCTTCAAGGCCACCCAGACTGCACTGCAAAAGTCCAAATGCAAGGTAACTATGGCATGAGTGACCATGACAAGGGCTTCCCATTCCAGAAAAGAGTGTAACTGGCACACCACATGAATATGTGCAAAGACGCTCCTGGCTATTGCTGCCACTTGCTCTTCAATCAAGAAATATGAGTTTAGGGGAACCTCCAAATTACATGCCAGTTCTGTCTTGGGAATTGAAACCCCATCAATAACTAAAGTTGGAAAATCCCTGGAAATGGAGGGCCCTTGAATCCACAGTACTTGGGCTTGCTCAGCTTCAGCCCAAGCCTATCCCTCCCCATCTGAACCCTAGCAACTTCCATTCATCAGGAACAGCCTCGACAGGATCACTTGGTCAGCCAGGATGGGGATATTCAACTCGGTACCATCTGCATATTGATGATACCTGATGTCATACTGGCTGTGAAGGAATGTAGACTTGGCCTTGGGATTGGGGAAGGAATGAGTGAACCATTAAGTGTGTGTGGAGGGGTGGACTTTTAGAAAAGATTACTCAGTCTAAGAAAGAGGAAAGTGTGAGAAAGAAAATCAAATAGCCACACCTTGATTTTGTTTGATAGAAGATGGGGCAGACAGAAACTGACAGGCTGTCAAGATTCTATTGTTCTACCCTGCAACAATAAAGAGCATCTCTGCCAAGCCTGTTTCTTGACCTTACCTACCTCAAAGGGCTGATGCTGGCAGAGGACTCACCTAGCGCACCTAGCAGCCTCATGTAGATAATAAACAGGAGCAAGAGAAGCATCAAGCTTTGAGGAAATCTGCAAAGCCTAGGCTTGATCTCTTCCCCCCAAAAAACAGATCCAATCTTGGCTTCTGTCACCTGTTTTTGCTTTTTCCAGGGATGAGATCTTTTCCTATGATTCTTGCCTTCACATTATGTGTCAAAAATTAGTGCTTCCAGTGGGCAGTCTGGTTTTACTTTGTCTAATATTAAATTGTTTGCTGTTCTTATGGTTCGAAGTATTATCATCATTTTTTTCCAGCACCACAATTCAAAGACATCATTTTAATTTATTCAGTCTTTCTGATGGTGCACTTTCATAGTCATATGAGGGCCAGTTTGGTCTAGTGGTTAAGGTGCTGGGCTAGAAACCAGGAGTGTCTGAGTTCTAGTCCCGCCTTAGGCATGAAAGCCGGCTGGGTGACCTTGGGCCAGTCGCTCTCTCTCAGCCCAACTCACCTCACAGGGTTGTTGTTGTGGGGAAAATAGGAGGAGGAAGGAGTATGAGGTATGTTCCCCGCCTTGAGTTATTTATAAAAAATAATAAAGGTGGGATAATAATTAAATAAATAATTAAACAAACAAACAAACAAATAAATACGTTATAACTGGGAAAACCATAGCCTTTACAAGGCATATCTTTGTTGTCAGTATGATGTCTCTGCACTTTAATCCAAACTCTTGCATGAAACCACCTAGAGCTGTCCCTAGAACTCTTAAGTGAAAAAAAAGAAAAGAATCTTTTTTGCTAAATACTATCAAATCCCTCCTTTGAATAAGTTCAGACTTAGGGCTTCCAGATCTGGGTTACCATAAGCGGATGAGTAGAGCAGAGAGATATAGAGAACTCTTCTTAACCACTTAGTAGTCATCTGGATTTTTGCAACCCAGATCTGGTGGCCCTAATCAGACTAGAAGCTCATTGACAGTATTTGATGTTGCAAAGCAGAGTCCTCAAAGCATGACTAAATAGCTCTGTGCTGAAGCTGATTAAGAGATATGTGATCAGTGCCGCTGTGATATCATAATGGGACAGAGAAATTTAAATGATAAATCTATCCAGGAATGCCCCTTTTAGCTTTTCAAGCCAGGGGGAGTCAGGTTCTAGTCCGCCTTCAGCCGTGGAAGCTCATGGGGGTGACTTTGAGCCAGTCGTTTTCTTTCGGCACAGCCTACCTCACTGGGTTGTTGCACTGTGGTTAATTATAAGTGCAGACTACATTTTAAATACAACTACTAAGCATCTAGCTGCTGAGGGGGAAAATGTTATTTTGGTGTATTTTTAGTGTAAAATATTTTTTCTAATGCCTTAGAAGGAAAGCATCAATAAAAATCTTTGCGCTATTTGACTCATCCCATTTGTTCAAGTGCTGGGAAATTCCAGAGGGCAGCATTTATTTAGACTCGGTTTCTTTTGAAAGAATGTCATTCATACCTTATAAAAAATAAAGCAGATGAAGACTCCCTTGAGTCAGGGTAGCCTCATGGCAACTGCAGGGATGCATGCATTAAGGAACACGTGCATCCTTGTTTGTTTCCATTTCCCAGTCTCACCTCCAGTCCTGACTTTCCTGGTGGTTTCTCATCCAAATACTGGCCAAGTCTGTTTAGCTTGTTCAAGATCACCCAAGGTCAGTTAGTGCTGTAACCTGCTTAGCCAAAGTTTATTAGCATTTGATAATATCTGAGGGTAGCTACAAATATACTACTACATTTGCAGAGACTTAATGACCCCATTTTGGTACCAAACAAGGAAAAGGAAAATCATGTTGGAAAATCAACTTTTGTTGTTGTTAATGTTCAGTGATACAACTTGGGGAAGTTCTGGGGTGGAGCCAGTGACTGTCTGTACTAATGCAACACGAGCAAAAATCTGTTTTCTTTATTACTCAGTTTTATATTTGATAGGAAATTGGTGTACTACTGAAAAGAAAATGAAGTAATATTATTAACTGGCACCTAGAGGTTTTCTTTTATTCAGCATGTGTCATACCTGACTCCTTCAAGTGTGTAACTGAAAACTGCTGGATAACTGAAGGATATCAGAAAAATATTTGCTGTGCATTCTTCTGAACCCAGGTATATGTTATGCATTAATTTTATTATTATAGTTGTTTGGCTGCCTTTCAAGTAGCCTATTATTTCATATGAACTGGGAAATTATGTTTGTAAATCATCATTTCCAGTTTTGATTGGCAGGATAAGCCAACATAAAATTATAGTTCTGTGAGTCAGGTAATGGCAAACTAATTTTTGCCTCAAACCAGGAATGAAGAAAGGGAGAATCATTGCATGTCATAGAGGAGGAAGGGAAACTCCATACTTCTGGCTTATGGGAAGCTCATAAAAATTATGGGGCCAAGAATGGCCAGAGGAATGCTGCTGCCATTTTAAAGTTTTTCTGGAGGCAAATATCTGCAGGCAAATATCTAACACCAAAACTTCAGTTTTACAGACCAGTTGGGGAGAGGGATGTCCATTAGTCCCAGTTGTCCATTAAATCACAAATTATAAATTTGAGGCAATTTATGTCATTTTCTTAATTATATAATTTGCATAACATGCAAATCACTGCAAATTACATAAATTGCATCATTTGCATAATGATGTCACTACACAAATGACATAAATTAATGCAACTAACAACTTTATTGTACATGTAACTTCTTCTTTTGGACTACTTCGTTATTTGCGGAGGAAGTCTGGACAAAAAATTCATATCTGTTAAATTGCTAAATGGAAGTCACACTGGGGTTTTATTATACTGGCAGTTCTTAACCTATTGGTCAATTAATTGATTCAACATGTTATAGAGATCAACTAGGACCTTTCTCTGATTTTTGTCCCTCTGGAGCACACGCAGTCTAAGATTTTTAGCACTGTTTTTCAAGTGCTGTGTCTCAAATGTTGGACTATAATTAGAGATAGGAATGGTGAAGGAAAAGGCAAGGGAATGGCTGTCCACACTTAATGTTTTGGTTAAGACTACTATTTCTCTTTCCAACAGGATTAGCCTCCTTATGCAAGTGATATAATTAAGAATATGACTTAAATTGCCTCAAATTTATAATTTGTGATTTAATGGACAACTGGGAATAATGGACATCCCTCTCCCCAACTGGTCTGTAAAATCGAAGTTTTGCTGTTAGATTTTGCCTGTTAGTAGATATCAAACTTTATAGAAACAAGTCATTGTTTGCTTAATCACAGCATATTAAACCACAATACACTGACTTTACACATGCTTAGCTAAATCAAGCAAGCCATATTGGGTTTGCACAAGACTCTGTACCACACATTAGCTAAAAGCATTTTAGCCTACTATAGTGTATAAATCCAGCCTATGTGGTTAATTTATAGTTCAGCTTATGTGAACCATGACCAATGGCTAATTGAGTGAATCATGGGTGAACATGTCCAATGAATAAGCCTTCTATTCTACAAGTTAAATGTGGCAGGACTGTTCAGATTTCATTCTGTTTGTTGGTATGTATGATTTAACAAATTAGTAAATACATTAAATATATCTGTTGGCACTCTTAATTATAGAACTATGTCCTGACAAAGCTTTTATAGTACAACTGTACAATAGTTTCTTTTTTATAATCTCTCCACTAAACTTTGACTATTCTATTAAGACTTACCATCAGAGTTCTTAAATTACTGATTTACATATTTATATAAAAGTTAATAGCCAGGATACCTGATACAAATGTCATCATTAAAAATCCTACTAGCTTGCATATAAACTTGTACATCAGTGATTCACCAACACTGCTAAATGTCCCTATAGAAAAGAAGACGGGGGAGGGGTTTAAAAAGGGGGGGCAATAAGTATGTGTGGCCCAGAGGTTATACCTGTAAACCTGACAGTTCCCCCGCCCCCAACACACACTCATTGAATAGGGCTTACTTATTTATTTATTGCATTGGGAGCTGGGGATAAGGAGTAAAACGAATGTCTTAAACCTTGCAGTTACTTACGGCGCCCATTCCACCATTTAAATCCCTGAACCCCCTTCCAAAACTCTGTGGATGCAATCCAGCCCGAGTTGGAAAGCTTTTTAACCCCGTTGCGTTCGTCGTTCTCTACGTTTGCTCATGGGACTCCACAAGGCGCACAAGGGCTTGATCGGGGAACTGAGTCGTCCTCGTGCCGGAATAGGCCCGGAGAAGCGCGCCGGGAAAGCAACGCTGCCCGGCGGCGTTGGGACTCAGGGCAGCCACGACTTCGGCGGGAAGCTTCCGCTTTCGGGGCTGCGCGAAGAGCTGTCAGTCAGGGAACAGCCCCATCCCAGGATGATGTCAGCGGATCAGCTGCTCTATAACAAAGCGGGGAGAAGCAGAGCGTGCGAGTGGCCCAGGCCCTTGGGCAGAGCGGGCTCTAGGGGAGACTGTGTGAACCGGGCGGCTCTCCTCGGGCTGGGCGAGGCGGGAGCGTAGCTGGCTCCCGGGCGCACCTAGCCAAGCCAAGGCGCTGCCGCCAAGCAAGTGGTTGCTTTGCGATCGGCGAGCTGAGCCATGGATAGTGACGAGGAGACGCTGGAAGAGACCATCGAGGGTAATTGCGTCGCTTGGGCCTGAGCCAGGGAGGGAGGAGTTATGCGAGTCTCTCCCGGGCGCCGTGCTGGGGGACGTTCAGAGCCCGAGGCGGGGAGAGCCTGAGGTGCTTCTGTGCACCCAAGTTCTGTGCATCTCCACGTTGCGACTATGGAGGAAGGGCTCCTCCTCCGCTGGGAACTGAGGGAACAAACGTGGGGCCTTTCTTTCCGCCTTGTAGCTTTCCGGGAGGAAGTGGGGACCCCCAGATCGGGGTGCGCTTAAAAGAGCAAAAAAGCGAACCGGAAGTTTCCCTTCTTCTGTGGAGTCGGTATTTGGAAGTTGGTTTGGGGCGCGTGGCACAGCTTGGACAGCACTTTGGGGGAAAGTCGCTTGGGGTGAAGAAGCCTGAAACAACCTTAAATAAACCCGAAAGGGATCGCGACTTCCGTCCACAGGGACGACGGCGCTCCAAAGCTACTGCGAGCCTTTTGTCGTCCTTGTTCTCTTCCCGGGCAGAAGCGTGGCGCGGATGCGAGTGTAGCAGTGTTTTTATGCGCTTAAAGCGTGCTACGTAGTTAGCCTGAAATCTGCTCGCTGAAAGTTCCGCTACAATCTGGTACTTCCCGCTCCAGAACAATGTGTTCTGAAGTTGAGAGGCCAAAGGGGTGTTCAGCCCTCCGAGTGGGTTTTAAAAATATATTGTTTGCACCCTTGTGCCTTAGTTTCTCTCTGCGCTGCTCTTACGAGGTTCAGAACAATCCTATTGTCAAAAATGTTTTCAGGGACCATGAAGGCTGTGAGAAGTTTGATATAATTTGAGACTCTCATAATTTCATTATTGCTTAAATAATCTGGAGAATTCAGAGATCTGAAAAGTGTGGCTAAAATTGAAAATCTTGACATAATTTGAGTGCTGGGCTGCTTTAATTTCCTGCATTGTTGTGGTTTAATACTGAAGTCCATACCCCACAGACTTTCTCCATTAACTTTTAGTGTGAATGTATATTTCTGATGAAAAATATTAAAATGTGTAAAGGTAAAGGTTCCCCCCGCACATTTGTGCAGTCGTGAGCCGAAGAGCCAGCGTTGTCCGAAGATGCTTCCACGGTCATGTGGCCGGTATGACGCGTGCAGAACGCTGTTACCATCCCACGGAAGTGGTACCTATTCATCTACTTGCATTTATATGCTTTCGAATTGCTAGGTTGGCAAGAGCTGGAGCTAGTGCAGGAGCTCACTCCGCACGCAGGGCTAGGGATTCGAACCTCCGAACTTGCGATCCTCCTATTCGCCAGATCGACAAGCCTGGCGTCTTACCCGCTGAGCCACCACGCCCCTTTAAAAACATTAAAATCTGTAGTACTTGGTTAAAGTGAAGATTTGGTCTTAAAAATATTCCTAAATAGAGGCATAGGGTTTTCACCCCAATCTTAAATATTCATTTTTTACTGTTGCTGCTGGAAATTTCTAGCAAGATTTATAGAATTGGCACATGTCGAGTTGGCTAATTCTGATCTGCATAATAATAGCTACATTGCAATCCTGGCACCATATAATTTGGAAACAGTAACTGTATTGTCAGTTGAAAGTTCTGCCATTTGAACTGATGTGAATTATGCTTAATTGCTGACTTAATGTTTAAAACCTGAATTGTATTTCAAGTAATAATTCATTAAACAGGGAATTCTGTTCCTTGTTATATACAAATTGAGGCTGTGTGAGCATAGTGATGGGCAGGATTATTTATTTGTTAAACTTAAATCCACACCAGTACTACACAATCATTTTTTCCCTTCAAAATAAAGAAAGGTCAAATGTAATTGAGTAATTCTAATGTGGGGAGAGGGCTACACTTTAAAATCAGTTCAGCTCATCTGTGTGTAATCTGTAAAAGAATGGCACATACATAGAGGAGAAATAGGGACAAGCTAGAGGAAATAATTTACTAGTACTGTGAAACTGAAAACTTAATCTAAGCTCTGATTCTCACTGTGAGTCGTTAGGGCACATCACTGTTTATTTAACTATTTATGCATTCATTCTGGCTTATATTAGGTAAGTAATTATAGTGTATACTAAGTTATAATGGGTGCTTATCAGTAGTTTTAATGAGTAATGTCACCAAATTAAACAGTCAAACCCATACGGTACAAATGTCACCAGGTTATGAATCCTATTGGTATTGATGTATTACTAATCCCATCAAGAAAGGCCCAAATAATTTTTTTTATTTTTGTTGGATTTTTAAATTCAACACCTTAAATGGAGGGAAAAAAAGAACTGTTAAAGCCATAGCCTGTTTTTTGCCTTTTCTGAAAGTTAAATTCGTACAAATATTTTTGCAAAGTTTAACTGGGAGCACATACATATATACGTACATACATACACACACACACATATCCTTCCAATCCTCCAGCAAGCAATGAAGAAATAAACATAGTGAGCAAACCCTATTTTCAGCCTTTCTGGAGTAAAATGAAAGCTAATAAAATAATTAAAACACCTGTGTGCAAAATATTTAACTACAGTCTGCAACTGACCAGAGATACACTCTTCCAATGACTGCAGATATGTGCAAAGAACTTCCTGGAAGAGGAGGTATGTTATGTGTCTGGGCATGTCCAGCACAAGTACTCTGGGTGTGTGCAAAGCATGTCTTACAAGAGGAGGAGGTTACACGTCTGGACACGCACCGAGCATACTGTCACTTGATAAAGGGGACATTGGTTCCATGTCTTAGCACATGAGGGCAGAAGCAGCAGCCTTTGTCAGGCAGCCGGGAAGCAGATTTGTTTGATGTAAAATTGACCCTTGAGCCTCCAAAATGAAAGGCTAGGAGAAGAAAGAGACTCTGCAATACTGAACCTTAAGGGCTTTTTGAGAATGTGCAGGATGGAGTTATACTGCCTTTTCACTTTAGCTTCTGCAATACAGCAAATGGTAAGTATAAAGATTAAGAAAAATAGTACTTCAGGTTAGTTCTGAACCCAATACCCTAATTTTATTTTATTTTGTATTATTTTTAGAAACTAAGATCTCAAGATATTAGTATGACATAGATTCTGAAAGTCTGTATCATAAACATCCACCGTTCTCTAATGGGTTGTCTACATGACCAAGAAAACAAGTTTATGGCTGCACTAAAACAGAGCTCATAAGATGCTTTTGTTGTAGACTTTCCAAACCTGAGGCTCTTTGGATCATCATAAATATTTCCAGAAAGTTGGATAAATTATATTTCACACAAATATATTAAAATAATATATTTATTATTTTATAATAAAATATATTTACATACAAAGCAAAAGCAGTTTTATTTCTTTTGCTAACCCTGCTTAGCAATGTCAGACTGTTAAATAGATAGATACAATTTAATCAAAGCATTCAAATCAGGCTTCTTGGTCTGATTGGTTTTGCAAAGGTGTTAAGAATTTAGGTCTGATGAAGTTAGTTTGTGACATTAACATGAGGCATAAAGGCAGGAGCATATGTGACTGTTGAAGTATGAGGTTTTTTGTCTTATCCAACAAATTGTACCATTTCATAGCGAAGAAGACCTTTTTTGAGAATGGACACAACCAAGTGGATATTACTTTTTTTTTTTGAGAAGTAGCCTTGTTAGAGGCAAACTAGTATTTGTGAACTTTCTCTTTTTTCCTTTAAAAAATGAAATATCGGGCACACAATGTCAGGCTATGAATTACCAAATTTCACATAAATATTGATAGAATTTCAGATTCCTTTCAAGCATTCCTGCAGCAATTCTGACTTCTGTTGTGTCACTTTTTTCTTTAGATTGCTTGGATGATCAAATCTTTGTAGCAGAGTATGATCTCAGACATCAGTGGGTGGACCGATGCCTGACTTGGCTCTTGAATAGCCATGGGTATGCATCTGGTTACCTGGATTTGAGAGGGATGTTTCTGGCTTTGAAAGAGGTGGTAGTGGACCCTCCCTTGAATAGGCCATCTCTTGATCCAGCAATACTGGACAATTTTCACCAAATTTCCAACCATCCTTTTAGGGAAGGTTGTTGCTATGGTCCACACCTGAATGGCCAGTTCTAGTCAGTAGTCATGGGGAAGAGTGTTAAGTCCATGGTTGTTCCAGTGCAGATTACCACAGTGCCTGGTCTTCTCCCCAATGTTATTTAAGATCTATATGAAACTGTGGGAGTTTCAATTGGTTTGGGGAAAAGTATCATTGTCATGCTAATTTTATTTATTTATTTATTTATTTATTTATTTTTATTTATTTACTATCCCACCTTTATTATTTTTATAAATAACTGAAGGTGGCGAACATACCTAATACTCCTTCCTCCTCCTATTTTCCCCACAACAACAACCCTGTGAGGTGAGTTGGGCTGAGAGAGAGTGACTGGCCCAAGGTCACCCAGCCGGCTTTCATGCCTAAGGCGGGACTAGAACTCTCGGTCTCCTGGTTTCTAGCCCATTGCCTTAACCACTAGACCAAACTGGCTCCACTTAGGCCAGGCCAGGGATGCTGTGAAGGTGTTAAGTAGGTGTCATGGACTGGATGGGGAGAAACAAGTTCTGACTAAACCCTAGTAAGACAGAGCTGTTGTTATCCATAAACATCTTGGCCTTCCTGAAACATTGGTTACAGCTGTGGCTCTGGATGAGGTCCACCTGGACTTGTGCCTAGGGTGGTCTTTTCCCAACTTCAGCTGATATGGACTACTGCAATATCTTTTATTTTGAAGATAATATAGAAGTATGCACTGATCAAAAGGGGCGTGGTGGCTCAGCGGGTAAGACGCCAGGCTTGGATCAGAAGATCGCAAGTTCGGAGGTTCGAATCCCTAGCCCCACGTGACGGAGTGAGCTCCCGCACTAGCTCCAGCTCTTGCCAACCTAGCAATTCGAAAGCATGCAAATGCAAGTAGATGAATAGGTACCACTTCGGTGGGATGGTAACAGCGTTCCACGCGCGTCATGCCAGCCACATGACCGTGGTAGCGTCTTCGGACAACGCTGGCTCTTCGGCTAACAAACGGAGATGAGCACCGGCCCCTAGAGTCGGACACGACTGCACAAATGTGCGGGGGGGAACCTTTACCTTTTTATGCACTGATCGGTAGTAGGCGTTTGGTCCCAATCCAGAATGCTGGCTATTACCTATGAAGCCCTACAGGACAAAGCACTGGGTTACCTTAGCAACTATCTTGTCCAAAATGCTTTTGCCCATCCATAATTGAGAGTGCCCTGCTTAGGATCCTGCCCCGATGTGAGGTGAGGTGGGCATGGGCCCCGATAGGCCTTCTGAGTAGTGGTCCTGATTTTGTGGAATATGATGGCCCTGGAAGTACACTTCGCCGTCTTGTTCATGGCATTTAGGAGGCTTCTTAAAACCTTCCTTTTTAAATAGGCTTTTGAGGATGTTGATAAGTGGAAGGAGGGTGGCCATCTTATTTTTTATTATTTTGTTATGATTATTGTTTGTACTTTGAGGCTGTTCAGCTTACATTCTCTGTATACTACCCGGAGTCATTAGATTGGTGTGGGATAGAAATTTTGTTAATACATAAATGAACAACTCACGAACTAGTGTATGTTTGTGTGTGACTACACATATGCATACATACATACACTTTTACATTAAAAGTACAAATTAACTGGCTACTATTAAATGGGCCATAGACATATTAAAAATGTATTTCAATATGTACATTACCAAGCCTAGACAGATTCATTATCCTCTAGCTTAAGAGAATTGATCAGCTATTTCACTGAGTCACTAATTCACTGATTGAGCATCAGCCTTTATATAGTTACATGAAATTGTTTATCAGTTTACATATCTCTAATTAGGTAAAGGTTTTCCCCTGCACAGTCGTGTCTGACTCTAGGGGGCGGTGCTCATCTCCGTTTGTTAGCCGAAGAGCCAGCGCTGTCCGAAGGTGCTTCCACGGTCATGTGGCCGGCATGATGCGCGCAGAACGCTGTTACCATCCCACGGAAGTGGTACCTATTTATCTACTTGCATTTGCATGCTTTCGAATTGCTAGGTTGGCAAGAGCTGGGGCGAGTGAGGGAGCTCACTCCGTCACACGGCACTCGGGTCTTGAACCGCCGACCTTCCGATCGACAAGCCTGGCATCTTAACCACTGAGCCACCGCACCCCTTGTGACTTAATTTAGCCCCTTGCTAAATTAAAAAGTTGGTGCATACATAACCTTCATAGAACCTTCATAGACATATTGGTGCATACATGAAATTCGTGTACTCAAACAACAAAAGGAAATTACAGTCACGCATCTGTGGATTTTAACACATTTCCCTGGAATTGGAGGTCTTGGAGGATGGGGATTTCTTGCTTGTCTCAAGGTCACCTTCTCCTGAATGACACTGTTACAAGAAAAATGATTTGAATATCCCATTCACCACATTTTCATATTGCTACAAACATAGAATTCTGTTACTCAAGTAGAAAGTATGCTATTATGGGACTGTGTGTGTGCACAATGTGTGCATTTTGACCTTTAGTATTGTTATTAGAAGAGGTGAGATAAAACAGATACCTGATTGTTTTGTTCACCTTTACTTCTGTGCAGTTTGTTTCATTTGTACCATCTCTACATTTCACATTTCTACAATTCACACTGAAAGAACTTTCCATCATCTCTAGCCTCCTTTGTTCTGATCAATCCAAATATTGCCAGTGTTTCTACATCTTTCTCATATCCAATAATATTATGAACATTGGAAGTTTAGCAAAATGTGATCATCCTTTGAATGTGCTCCTCAATTAAAAGGCTGATTCCAAACATTGAAGTAAAGTTATAAGATCAATAGTCCATGGTCAAACTCTATAGAGACGCTGTGGAAAAAATGTCAACTATAGTTAGCAATGCAGTCTGATACAATTGCAAGTCAGCTTTGTCTGAAAACTGACAGTAATAAAATCTATGTTTTCTTGGGCAGCCGAAGCAGTTCTCATTCTTGCAGATAACCAGGTAAGTGGCAGTATCTGCAGTCTGCATTTTTTTTAAAGCCAGTTTGTTTGATCTGAGTCAAAAATCTGAGGACAAATATTTCAGATGATTAAATATTTTATTGTCAAGAAATAAAACATTGGAAACAATTTAACTTAAGAACTGCTGCAAGTGCATCATGAGATACAGTATAGGATACATTTGAATCAAAACACATTTCTTGTATATCTAAAAACTTCTGGCTGCTATGGATTGAGTCAGAATCTCTGACTTTGTATGCCTAGGCGTGTAGAGAATGGAGCAAAATAAAACCTACAGCTCCATACAATGTATGCATTTAGTATGCATTCAATTTGCTGCAATATTCTTGCTGTCAAAATGGTGTCGTGTATGAATTTAGGATATAATGAAATAAACTATGAGTGGTGTTGACTCATCTGATTTGGTCATATTTATTTATCTCTCTGAGTCATGCTTCAAAATGTTTTCACTTTTTTACTTCATATATCAAAAATGCAAGTTTGTCCATGGGATAAAGAGTTTTTTGGAATATGCAGATATAAAATAACGTTTTAAAATATAACTTAATTTCTTTATCACCCGTGACCTATTATGGATGATTATGTGTTTGAGTTCTTTTATCTGTTCGGTGTAAACGACATTTTACATCAAAGAACTGGATCTGTAGCACTTGTCTGGCAACTATGTTTGCACAGTTGATCCATTCTTAGATCTCTGCATCCATACAAGTAAAACTTCCCTAATAGAATGTGATCTCTCCAATAAAATGAATTTTGCAGAATGCTGTTTATTTGGTCCTTATGCAATTCTTTCATTCTCCACTCAGAACATGTCTAAAAGAGGAGAGAAATCCATTATTTATTGGGGTCTTAAATAATAACTTAAGTGGATAAATACTAAATTTCCCTCAAGCAAGAGAGGGGCAATGTGCTAGAGGAATTTGAGTTAGTTTGTGGGGCTGGAGAGAATCAGAGTCCACTGCTGTTTCATGTAAGAAGAACATACTGCTTGTGTTAGTTCCACTGGTTTTCAAAATAGTTTTTTTTATTATTATTTTTTTAGGAACACTTGATGCTGATGATATGCCCCATGGGTTTTGTATAGTCACATATTCTTCCACAGACAGATTTGAAGGGAACTTTGTGCATGGAGAAAAGAATGGTCATGGAAAGTTCTTCTTCTTTGATGGAAGGTAGACGTTACTGTGTCCATGGTTTCTTTCACTGGATTCAGAATTCATATTTAGCTATAGTGTATTTAGCCACAGTTTATTTGATATACCAAAATTAGTGGGTATGCATAACATACTAAACTAGTAGCCACAATTTACAAGTCACAATGATTGGGATCATACAACATGCTAAGCTATAAATAAAAAAATCAACAGTATGACTTAGTATGTTATATGAACCAGGCCTGGCTATTTATTTGCTGGTTTTACTGGTTTTTTAAAATACAATCAAGTATAATGACAAGTTACAAGCTCCATTGGCCTTATACCCTTATTTATCACTCTTTTAAAGATTTATGTTTTTATAAAGTAACAAATTATTTGTACTCTATAACATATGATTGGCACTGCATTCTTTGACTACTGTTCTATTTATTGCTATATGGAACAAAATTAATTATTAAGTTCTTAGCAAAAGTAGACAAGTTATAAATAGTAGACATGTTCTTAGTCTTCTCTAAGTTCTCTAGTTCATGTTCTTTGCTGTGAAGTCATTTCAATGCCTTAATAGTGTATTTATGATTTGAAGCCACAATTGTTGTAGTCTCTTTAAGCTCATCGACCCAAACTGCTGAAACTGATAAATGGGACTAGGACTCAGTCCCTTCCCCTTTTGTCACATCTTTGCAATAGTTGTCCCATTCCTTTAATGGAAAACAGAAATACTATGTCATAAGGCTGGAACAAATAAGAAATATTACAAAGTACAGCCCTTCACCACACAGATTTTATCAGAAAAACAAGTCAGATTTTAAAAAAACGCTCTTTAAATAAACTAAAATGGTGATTTATATCATAAAAAACAAAAACAAATTGGTCACAGTAAAATCTTGGACATGAATAGCCTGTCAGATAGGACAAGTTTTCCATTTATGCTGAAAGAAAGCCAAAGGAGAAAGGAGAAACATCTACAGGACTAATATTGCAGAACCATGGTGCAAGCACTAAGTAGTCCATCTTTCTTGCAGTCATTCGGTTTGTTGCCCACCTGAAGTATGAAGAGCAAGGTCTTTGAAGCGGATATTAAGGACATCTGTTGGAAAGAGGCCATATTTATGTAATCAGATCCTAAACAAATTAGGAAGGACCTCAAGATTTTTTTCTGTAAATTAGGTAAAATAACATTTTTGCGCTATTTGTTTTTCTTTGCCAGCACGCTAGAAGGCTTTTATGTTGATGATGGTCTGCAAGGCCAGGGAATATATACCTATGAGGATGGAGGGGCACTTCATGGCACTTACATTGATGGTGAACTGAATGGGCCAGCCCAGGAATATGATGCTGATGGGCGATTGATATTCAAAGGGCAGTACAAAGATAATATTCGCCATGGATTTTGTTGGATTTACTATCCGGTAAGTTGGATAATTTTCTCAGATATTTCAATAAGTAACGCTGTTATACCGAGGAGTCTGCAGGGGATCAAGGGAGGGCATCACATCAACACAGTGCAGGCTCCACCTCCTTTGTATATGTATGCGTGACGTAAAATGCATTACAAAAGGGGCAGATCTTGCCACACAACAACACAATGCTGTTTTCATTATTTTGTTAACTTCTTCACAGCTAAATGGAGATAGCTTGTTACATGCAAATTATTATTTAGTTTATTTTATTATTTTATTTTATTTTATTTTATTATTACAGTTGTGTATTACCAAATCTGGAGTGACTCATGGAAGTTTACAACAAGAATAAATATGCATAACATAAAGTAAACTAAAACAAGAAAGAGTATCAAAGAATAAAATAAGAAAAATAGAGATCAGTGCAGTTGTTCCTAGCAATACCAAGTTCAAATGCAGAAACTTCCACCTTAGCAGCCTTATAGAGTGACTCCAGGGTTATGCTGCAAGTAACACAACATACTGTAAACAGTGTTTGCTGCCATGTGTCAGTTTTATGTGTGTGACCAAATGCATGGACTATCTTGTATGGCTTGGATAGGGGTTTTAATAAATACTTTGGAGATAATCTTTACCAACTCTGATTTAGAAAAATTACAGCAGAATTGCTCTTGTTTTCATAAATGAATAGCTCTATTCAGGATGTTCAAGCTAGTGACACTTTACCTTGATAAATACTGAACTGGTTCTGTAGTGACTCTGTCCTTCCTGTATACACCCCTCCATTGGTAACAAAATGTACTCAATTAGGAAACTTGAAGAACAAAGCATGCTATTAGATTCCTATACTTTTTTCCTGTCTTCCCTCAAAACAGGTTTGAAGGCAATGTTAAGCTGTGGAAGAAGACTGAATAATAGCCCTTTGCACTCAGTTCTGAATAATCCATAGGAAAGTAAGAAAAAAATATATCTTGCTTTGCAGCCATAACTAGGGATGCAAAGAGCTGTATTAGTAAAGTATTTTATATGCAACATTCCTCACCATGACATCCTTTACATGTACTGGGACTACAGTTCCTAGATTTATTTGTCAACATGGAAGTAGCATTTGCATCACATCTGAAGATTGCCAAATTGGAAAAAGCTGAAGGAACATTTGGCAAAATTAATAAACCCAAATACAGCATAATCCTTTCTCAAAGTTATGCTAGCTGAGAAACACAGGATGGAGCATGTAACACTTCTTCTGCCCACAGAAAGAACTTTCTGTCATCTGAAGGTTGACATAACTATATTCTAATAATTTGAAATTATGAGCTGTCCTAGGAAAACACTCTTTTGAAAACCAAATAACTGTTCTGTTGGTTAAGATATACTGAGCTGAAAATAAGATAGAGAAAAACGGGGGAAAGGGAGGAGCTGAGTTAGACTGCATCCAAATGAGAATAATGCCAATATAGGCTAATGGTAGAGTGAGATATGTTCTAATTGACAACATATGAATTCCAATGAGAGCAAAATATAGTCCTTTGCGTCCTAATCCACCCTTTCAGTCATAACCACCCTGAAGTTTAGATACAGCAAAACTCAGTGTTGGCTTCTGACTGTTTGAATCAGTTAGGATTGAGCTGTGAGGTTTGGAACAGAACACAATAAAATTTTATTATTTTTTATCTTTTATGCATGTTGTAAATGGGACCTGTCACTCAAATAATTTTCAATTAGAGCTAGACTGTTTGGGAATCCCTAATGAGAGGGCTTTCTTTTTCTGTAGATATCACCTCTTTTAAATTTCTTTTTAAAATGTATATGCTGCCTTCCTCTTAACAGGGCCAGCATTTTATATTAATAGGACTGAAGTGGTGAGTGGGGAGGTGCAAAAAACAGGGTAACTGAGGTAGTAGGAAATGAAAGAATTAAGTTCTGACTGACACCTGTTAAGCCAAAATATTATCCAGATCACACTTTGTTCCATGGAACTCTAAGGTTCCGTGAGAGATTAAGGACCATTAAAAAAAAAAAAAAGCTCATTCAAACAAAGCCTATCCCTACAACTGTGCCTCTTGATCAGGGTACTGGGAATTTAATTTTATTTAATTTTTTGACAGTGACCATGGGTTGAAAAAGTTTGAAAACCCCTGATCTCAATATTGAGATGAAGATATTGGTTAACAATAATCATTATTAAATTAAAATATAGAGAGCACACAATATTTCCCCTTAAAATACTGTATATCCATAATTTTTGGAAACACTGTTATTGCTTCTTTTTCAGGATGGTGGGTATCTGGTTGGAGAAGTTAACGAAGAAGGAGAGATGACTGGAGAGAAGTTAGCCTATGTATACCCTGATGGGAAGATGGCATATTATGGGCACTTCATAGATGGTGAAATGATAGAGGCAAAATTGGCAAATGTTATACTGGCAGAGGAAAAAAAACTACAATTTGATATACTACCAGGCAGTAAGTTTTCTTTGATGTACAGTGTTACATCTCACAATATGTAAATGTTTGTGTCCTCTTAAAGATTTGACTACTTTATTAAAGTATTGTATTTATAGGCTGCCTTTAACCCTCTGAATTAAAGGCAAAATTCTTCCAGTGGCTAATTGTATATGTTTTACTAAGTAATGTAGTGATGTGAACCTATATTTAACATTAGTAATTAGGTTGGGTTCCTGTATTTTGAATGTGGATCCCCATTTACAAAAGCCAAATATATAAAAGAAAGAAGGGACTCTCAAAACCATAAGCTAGTGTTCCTTAGTGTTTCTTTTTTCAAGCAAGCTAATGATTTGAATCTTCACATGGACAGTTTACAAAATAAATACAAATGTCGGAGTCCATACTTTCATTTACAGATCAAGATATACAGCAGTATTTCTCAACCCTTTTTGAATTCTGGTTACCCTTCTAAATTTTGTCTGTTTTCTGGGGTCTACCAAACACTGTCAACCTCCTGTCTTGCAGGCAACTGTTGAGCCCTTCCTTGTTGAGCCCTTACTTAGAATGTTTATTTATTTATTTATCGCATTTCTTCACCGCCAATCTCATACAAACGACTCATTCAAATATTGCTTTTGAATTCCAGATTATAAACTCCCTTACTCCAGTTCTGTGTATCTACTGCATAGTAGTGGAAGGAACAGAGAAAAGAATAACAAAAAAAGAAAATAAAAAAATATCCTGTGCTTTTGTTCAGCAGGTGGACATAATACCAAGGATTACCTTATCTAAAGCTATTTGGTGTTCTCTCAAGGAGCACAGTTATACAAACAGGCTAAAAAACATGAAGAAATGTAATTTGTTTGTTGAAAAAATTAGATGTGATATGGTGGCTACTGCTGACTCCTTTAGAACAAAATTTAGGTTATAATTTATGCTTTGAAAGTAGGATATACTGTAACTCTGTAAAGTGATGGCATTCACAAACAGATCCATTTTTAGAATTTGGTTACCAAGGAAAATATTTCTTAATAGATTCTAGACATCTAATATTCTTAGCTGTCTGTTTGACATGTAATTTTTAAGTTTTTAGGAGGTATGCCAAAATACTCCTGTTTAAGAATAAAGCACACAAAAATAGACAATATTTTGTGTTCCACATTAATGTTATTTAAAAATTAAAGGGATAAATTGTTATTTCTTTTGGTATGAAGTTCCATTGCTAGAAGTAAATTATCTTTCTTTGATGAATTACCTATGGAGGACTTTAAAAACTATTAGCATTTTAGGGGCTTGCAGCATATTTACTTGCTGAAAAACTGTTAGGGTAAGTCCCATCAACTTCAGTGAAACATAAATATTGATTTAAAAAAGAATTTAATTATAGAAGGAAGGAAGATATGCATTTGTGACATTTTAAAAAGAGATCCATTTGTATAGCAGATATATGCAAATAGACCTCTTTTCAGAATTGATTTACTGTAAGTCAAGAAGCATTATTTTTAACTTGGGTGAAACTAAACTCCTATAGGACTACTTACAGTTGGGAAGAAAATTGAAAATATATATGCAAAATGCTGTATTAGTTGATCCTAAGACAGCGGTATTTTTAAAAATATTAAATGTTCTTAACACATACTGGATGCATTTTATGCTATACATTGTTTTCTGTACTGATTTATTATAGGCCCAGTTTACAGTTTTGATAAATCTACTTCATCCTGCATTTCTACAAATCCACTTCTTCCTGACCCTTATGAATCAGAGAGGTAAAATACTTTATTATAGTTTTGTCTTTCTGTTGAAATATATGCAAAGAATATTTGGTTGGATTACACAATTCAGCATCCATTTCCACCCCCAAATATTAGTCTTTGATGAGAACATAGAGATTGCCACGTTTGACCTCAGTCTAGTCATGTGGTCCCCAGCTGTGCACTGAGCCACCCAAGGCTGCCACAGTGAACTCACAAGGGTGCAGTGGGATCACGAACTACTAGCTGGAGGTACTTCACGGTTTTGCCTAGGAGCACCATAAAAAAATGTCCAAGGCACTCCAGGTGCTGTGAACCGAGAAACTTTGGGAACCCCTAGCCTAGCCTGTTTTCCCTTGAGTGGGTTTTGCTTCCAGTCTGCTTACTGGTTTGAGTATATTCTGGGGGGTTGTGGGGCAGGTAGGGAGATCAAAAATTCATGATGGCAGTCATGACCACACCATCAAAGCACTGCCGCTTTTTACATGTGTGCAACACATGTTAAACATGGGTAGAACTTTGATCGCACTGTCATAACTTGACTTTTTTTCCCCACCCCTGCAGATTTCCCTGCATAGTTTCATACAGTTATACTCAGAAATGTGTGCTGTGTATTAAACAGGACTAATTCCAAGGCAGGCTTCAAAGTATCGCAGTCAAGATTAACTTAAAAAAACCTTCTTAAAATAAATTTGGTGTTTGTACCCATCTTTAATTATCCACAGATTTCCAGAATTTAGGCTAATATGGAATGGGTAATTTTAGTCCTTTTAAAACGTGTAATTGATGTGAATCACTAGCCTTTTCCTTTAAAAGTTTTTTAAACTATTTGTTTCTTTTGACATATTCCAAAATTAACACTTAGCAATCTGAGCTTTGCTTCTAGATTCTCATGTGTGCTCTAATAAGATCTGTCCTAGAAACCTTAGTGTGCATGTATGAAGTTGTAAATAAGAGACTATTTTTATTCATTGCTTTAATTTAGGGTGTATGTACAGGCATCTCTTATTTCCAATGCTGGAGAAGGTTTATTTACTAAAATAGCTGCTGAAGCTGGCACAGTTTTATCATTTTACAATGGCATACGAATTACACATCAAGAGGTAAAGTACAAAGAAGCCTTTTAATTGCTGTTTCTGAAACAACTTCCATATTGCTTATTAATATTACTATACCAGTTGCATAACTTTCATTATATAGAAGGATGGGGTGTACATTCATGCCTTTTTATATTAATAGCTTTTGTGCTAATTCACATCTGCTATTTCAGATGTATAAAGATCTCCTAGTAGCCATATAGCATTTATTCTTGGCAATATCAAATGCCGTATCCTTCTTGGTTTCATGATGTAATTTCATTAAATACTAAGAATAAATTTATATTTTCTCTAGTGACAGAAAATGTGTCACTAGTGTGCTTTTTTTTTTAGCCAGTTTGGTGTAGTGGTTAAGGCCTCAGGCTAGAAACCAGGAGACCGTGAGTTCTAGTCCCACCTTAGGCACAAAGCCAGCTGGGTGACCATGGGCCAATCACTTTCTCTCAGCCCTAGGAAGGAGGCAATGGTAAACCACTTCTGAAAAACCTTGCCAAGAAAACTGCAGGGACTTGTCCAGGCAGTCGCCAGGAGTCAACACTGACTCGGGGGAAAAAAAGTCTGCTTTTGCATAAAATTAATGAAGGAGAAATGTGAAAAATGTGTGCCCAGGGTTGCAGGTACAAAATTTTTCATGAACAGTTACATTGGAGTGGGAAAAAAATCTAACCCCCCTCCCCCACTGCCTTCTCTTAGCTCTGACCTGATGTGGCATATTTGCCAAATAGTTTGTACATATCAGTTTCTTCCTAACAGTATGTAACACAAAAAGTGCATGTCAGTTTTAATTTGATAAAAATAAATATTTGTCATAGCAGTACTGTTTTGAATGCCAGGTGGACAGCAGGGACTGGGCTTTGAATGGAAATACGATATCCCTTGATGATGAAACAGTCATAGATGTACCAGAACCCTACAGCCATGTAACCAAATACTGTGCCTCTTTGGGGCACAAGGCAAACCACTCATTCACCCCAAATTCTGTTTATGACTCGTAAGTATTTAACTTATGCTTGTTGCTTCAACTGTCAGGATTATACACAGTAATGCACTGGGGTGTGTGTGTGTGTGTGTGTGTACAGACTCTGAGGACACAGCACTAAATCAAATACATGAAAAATTGCCTTAGTTAAAAATGGAACTAAGGAAAACATTTCTAGGAAAAGGTGCCAGCTTGATAGAATAGCCACCCTTAAATGAAACACAAGCATTAACCCAAATGCTAGCCTACTCTGTGTAACATCATTGGTTTTACATATTAGTTTTTTTATGGTTGATATCTGAAGGAATATTATGGGTAGCCTAGCATTGCAAATGTGTTGTTATATAGCACAATACAGGAAGAGATCTATGCTAGACTCAAACAAGTTAATTGAACTTGACTGGGTTCCAGAGAACTGAGTTACTTACTATGTCTAGGGGAGTCTGCAACTTGTAGCTCTTGAACCAAAGTTCTCATTGGAGTGGAGTAGACCTTTAAAACCAGTCTGTAATTAGCCATGGAAATCCTCTTTTAAATGAAACCCAAAAATCTACCCTAAAGTAAGCCTTTTAATGCTATTTCTTGTATGTAAGCATAAAAGATCTTAAAGTAAGTGAAATACCTTAGTGACTTAGTGCATTATTGATTCAGGTGTAGAAATTAATAGTTTGCATTTTTATTTTTGTTTTCCTGAAGCTGTATGCCTATTTATTTTCTAGGTTTGTTCACCCTCGCTTTGGACTAATTAAATGTATTCGCACAATTCGAGCGGTGGAGAAGGATGAAGAACTAACAGTGGCTTATGGATATGATCACGGTTCCACTGGACAAAAGGGGCCAGAAGCACCAGAATGGTATCTGGCAGAACTAAAAGCCTTCCAGGCTTCCCTGAAAAAATGAAATGCAAACAGTTTCCCTGTTCAGAAAATTGAATCTATGCACTATTTTTGAAACTGGAATCGGAATGGCCAATGGCTGATCAGGCTGTTGTTCTTCAACACTTTATCCTATATTAGAAAGAGTGGAAGTCTTTTTTGCTTTTGTTCATTGCAGACTAATATGTTTTAGCCATTACCTTAAAATAATCTTTACACTTTAGCTAATATTGCAAAATGATTTATTTAATATGTTACACAAGGTAGTGTGATATTTTTTTTGGCAACTACTCTGTATCAGCAGCTGTCAAAATATAGAAGGAGAGCTTTTTTTAAAACCAAGGTTTTATCCATACTGTGGTTTCACTGATACTGTGCAACTACATTTTGTATTTGCCATATTGTAATGATAATAGAATTTCATCATTCTAGAAAAGCAGTATAATTTCTATTCTTAAAGCTTTTCAGAATACTGCTTTAGGGTGTTTTCTGTTTTGGTGCACAAGAGACCTCTCTTTACATTATCATCTTCTTAGATAAAGACAGCACAAAAGTTTAAACTACAATGTTACATGTCAGTTTTTATGGCTCTGAGGATTAAAAAAAATGTGCCTGAAAGACCAGAGTTGCTTTAACTTTAATCATGAAAATCACATTTGAATGACTTTAGTTGTGCATACGTGCATTTGCTGTTGATTGTTTTTGGCTTTTTACACAAATGCTGGAGAGCATAATTGCAGTCTGTATAGAAGAAATGAATCAAGGATATACCAAGAAATTTCTTGTGTGCTAAATTTCTCTTTCTACCTTTTCCTGCCTTTAAATAGTGACTTGCAGGATTCTGGGAGCTACCAATATTTATCAAAGGCAGATTTCAGTAGAGTCAGGATAGTAACCAGCGGAATCCTATACTGCAACCTTTTTTAAAAAAATTGCAGAGTAATTCAGAGGGTTACAGGGAAAACTCAGGATTTCTACTCTGAAGCAAATTATATTTATGATTGTCAAACAGATTTATGGGAATTATGATTTATGGGAATTATGAAAGCACATTTTACTAATCCTAACAAATATTTAGTAAAACAATATCATTACAAAAAAGTAAACTTTCAGGGGTCTGGTAGCCAGTTACTGGCATTTTTTAAATAGATTTTCAAATATGTGCAATACAAATATTGCAGAATATTTGCTCTATAATGATTATAATAGTAGAAGTGTGTATTTGCAGTGTGCTTATTTATTTAAAAATGAACAACATTGAACTCAGTGGGAGCTTCTTCAAATGTAGAGGATTGCATTGCTAGTTTCTTATGTAGAAAAAGGACTATGCATATGATCCTTATCAGCAGGCTGAGGATCAAGTTGAAGAGAATTTTCTTCAAGTTTTGGATTGGCTTTTCAATATAGTAAAATGTAGAGATGGGAAATCAGCAATGCTTTGACTTTGAAACAGGGGTATCCACAGGGAGCATGTGTGTCAAAAAAAGTCAAGATGGTGGCTGCAACCAAGTGATTGAAGCTCTCCCTGTTTTTGATGTGTGATGCACATAAAACAGCAGTGCTTCAGTTTTGTGGTCGTGGCCACCATTTTGACTTTTCTAGCCTCCCTGATGCTCCTGCTCTGAAATGACACAATGTGCCTTATCCACAAACATTTAATTATACCTGTTACTATAGGGTCATGATACCAATACCTATTGATCTATTATTTAGGTATTGATCTATTGAAATTACCCAGTAGCCAATAATGTCCTTTCTGGAATTGCCTATTTTCAGTTTTATGATGAAGTATTTAGATGAACATCTGACATGATAATGAATAATAATAATGTCTTACTGTTTTTTCTTTCTAGTAGTGGACAAATATATCAATGTATGCTGCCAACTTTAGGTAAAAACTCCAGCAGATTCTTGACTCTCCATGCTGATAGGCTAATTATTTTCTCTGGCATCAATTATCATTTTTTGTTCAGCTGCCTTTCAGAGACTGGCAGTTTTTTTTTATAATGAACAGTATTAATACTCATCTTTTTAATAAAGAAGTTTCTTACCAGAGGTTGCAGCATTTATTTAGGCCGAAATATACCAACATCTATTTTGTCCCCATGCAGTGACATTGTAATACTGTATATTAAAAAGTGTGCATGAGATAGTTAAGACACCTTAGAAACATCTGCTGATATAGTAGCAATGTAATTCTATAGACTAAAAGCAGTAGGAAACACTGCAATTCTCTTACCGGCTTGTTCCCTGACTGTTTTTAAGAAGTAGGAAGTTTACTGATAACTAAACTAAACCTGTTTGCTGCAGATTGAACCACTGTTCTTCTGTATGAAGTATTATTTTTCTGCTTTTTGAGAGACTTTTAGATATGTGATAACTGCAGTAAGTCTTTCTTCTACTGCTACCAGTTTGAATCTTTTGCCTAATGCAGTATTATTGTCTATGTAGGAGAGCTCTTTAGATACGTGCAGTTTTCCTTTTCTTTCAACAAAATGTTGAGATTTACTAATGACTAGTAAAATGTAGGCTAGAAACCGAGAGACCGTGAGTTCTAGTCCCACCTTAGGCACGAAGTCAGCTGGGTGACCTTGGGCCAGTCACACTCTCTCAGCCCTAGGAAGTAGGTAATGGCAAGCCACTTCTGAAATCTTACCAAGTAAACAGCAGGGACCTATCCAGGCAGTTGAAAACTGACAAAGGCACAAAAAACAAACCAAAAAAAGTGTCCAAAAAGGCAGAAGTGGATTATTTAATATTAAGACAAAACACTTAAGTGCAACTTTATTCTGATATATTGTTTTGCGGCAGTAGGATATTTTCCTAAATAGGAGGTAAAGATTTTGCATTGCTGATCTTTCTATGATTGCTATTACAATCTGTGTAGTCTAGTATTCTCCAGCAATGGCTGGTTAGAAACCTCTAAAAGTTAACAAAAAACAGTGAAAGGAAGGCCATTTATTCAAATTCTCCAAGGCTTCTAAAAAAGGTAAAGGTTCTCCCCGCACATTTGTGCAGTCGTGTCCGACTCTAGGAGCCGGTGCTCATCTCCGTTTGTTAGCCAAAGAGCCAACGTTGACCGAAGACGCTTCCGCGGTCATATGGCTGGCATGACGCGCGAGGAGTGCTGTTACCTACCCACCGAAGTGGTACCTATTAATCTACTTGCATTTGCATGCTTTCGAATTGCTAGGTTGGCAAGAGCTGTGGCTAGAGCAGGAGCTCACTCCGTCAGGCGGGACTAGGGATTCGAACCTCTGAACTTGCGATCTTCCAATTGACAAGCCTGGCGTCTTACCCACTGAGCCATCACGCCACTTCTGCAAGGCTTCTAAACACAAGTGTTTAATTTATCTGCAGCTGCTATACCTATTGATACATCAACCTTCTATGACAAAGTGTTTTAAGACTAGTTACAATCAAGGGGAGAAAATGACCAAGGACTGTGGCAGGGAAACAACCAGCTATTAATAAAAGTATGATGAGAAGTCTATATGAGCAATTATATATTTTATGGAAAGGAAGCTTCTCTTTGCTTTCAACCAAAATTTGCTGTGGAAAAGCTTTAGAGATGGAAGGATTGATTAGATTTGTTGATATAGGCTCCAAAACTATTTTTCTTGTATTAATTTCTGACTCTCAGTAATAGTGTATTTGAAAACTGGGAAGAATTTTTTTTATTTTCAGCAATTCCTACAAAGTGACAATTGCTGTCATGACTGAACTGGTGAAAATTAATGTAAAAAAGCAAAGCTGGCGAGTCAATAGAAGTGCTTTGACAAACAAGTCAGTGGATATGTAAATAAATTACAGTATAAAATAATCTTTCTCTTCTACAGATTTTTGACTGCTAATTGAGCAGTAATTGAGTATGCACTTTTAAAAAGGTCACTGTAGACCTTGCTTTGAGTAAGTTATATGTACAGCAGCTACCTCCACTTTCTGGAATGTCAGTGGCAATTAACAGAGACTTTGGTATTTTCTGAATTCAGTTGTAACTGGCAATACTACAGCACTGTGCCAAGTAATTTCTGGAAATTACTTTGATGTGAGATCAATCATAGACATCTATTTATAACAGCGAAGATGCCAAAATGAAGAAACACATATCATATGTCATGACACAAATTCTGCTGTTTTGTACTTGCATTGCAACATCATGTGCATATACTGTATGTAAGGAGTGGAGTTTGCATTGCAAAAATGCAACACATGTTTAGTCACCTCCCCAGCCCCCTGCAGACTTCTCTGAGACTAGATGTATAATTTTAGGAGAGAAAATAGAACATCTGAATAGTTGATCTAATATGAAATATTGAGGAAGGTATACCACAAGATGATAGACAGACAGACAGACAGACAGACAGACAGATATGGTCCATATTTTTCTCTGTGCTTAAATACAGGAGTTACGGCTATTCCCCTGGTTAAAAAAATGTTTAGGAGCCTTTTTCTTGACACTTTACATGATCAGTTTCTATATCCCTTCTACTCTATGCAGTATCCTAGATTTAAATCCTTATGTGACTGCAGTATGTAAGTTCTAGCTTTGTTACTAACAATAAAACAGTAGTTTATTAATGCTAATTTAGTCTGAAGAATAGAATACCTTCAAAATTGTTACATAAATTACACAAATTCTTTTTGCAGTAAAATAGCTCTTTTTTAAACTGAAAATTAAAATATGCATGGTATAAAGACTGAAATTAGGGACTACAGTATTACCTATTTAAAGTAGTGAAATAAGCAAGTCATAGTTTCATCAACAGAAGGGTGTTTTATGTTTCAATCTATGTGTAAAAAAAGATTCTAGTTGTATAGCAATTATATTTAAATTTGAAAAAAAACTTTTTTTCAAATTTTCAAAGGCAGCGGTATAGGTAAAAACAAGTAGATGGAACATTTTAAACTACAGAGATTAAATAATGTCATCAACAAGGAAAAAATCAGACAGGTGAGAGAGATTATCTATCTTTGGCATTTTGTTACTGAACGTATTTTATATGTCATACGTCTAAGTTCCATTGCCTCATAGTTATTGGTAAAGGCAAAATGCATTATAAGAACATCAGGATTTGCAAACTCAGATCACTTTACACACTCCATGTATGGATTCATTTTTGAAAATATATAAATATTAATATGGCAGAGATATAAAAATCCTAGCATTTTTTTTTTGTTTCTGAAGTTTTTCATATCATATAGAGTGCATATGGTGTTTGTGTTTTTGACATAAGTTAATTCATTTGTGAACATTAAGGTTACTTTTAAAATGAATATCTTATGATTTGGTAATATATGCCTATTGCTACAGTTGTCTGAAATTATGAGCATTTTTACAGAACTCATAAAATGTCTTTAAGCTACTCTGGCAACTCTAGCAAGAAACGGATATGTAGACGGCTATAGGAGTAATAGTGTGAAATGTTATCATATCGCAGGATAATTGAGAGGGAGGTGGTCATTATTCAATAAACTTGCAATCCAAATATAACTTTTATTTCTTCTACTAGTCAATTGAGAGACCAGAGTGCAAATTCACACCTAAAAATGTATGAGGGATAATAGTAATTGGCATGATAGCTTTTTACAAATACTTTTTCATTATTTTAAACTTGCAGAGTGGTAGGTTATGGTGTTGGATTAGGGCTGGGTAAACCCAGCTTTAAAAACACTCTTGCCATGGAAGCTGGACTGGGTTCTCAGCCCAATGTACCCCAGGGGGTGGCTGTGGGGACAACATGAAAGGACAACCACCTTGAGCTCTTGAAGGAAAGTCAGGATAGAAACATAAACACATTTTAAAGAATGGATATCATCATCATCATGAAGTTTATAATAATTATAAAAAAGTTTATATGCCACTAACTATCCTCATCAAATCCTATGACTTTTGTTAGCTTCCTTTTAATGTAGCTGACTGATATAGAGTGTCTAAACTTGTTTGTCAAATGTGAGGAAACATAGACAATCAATTTTTAAAAACTGACATAATGAGATCTATAACTTGGAATTCCTTACTTGAGCCATCTGTAAATATATAGCATCTCTTTGGAATTCTGCACATGTTACCTTGGACCTCAGTGTTATATATGAAGTTTTGATTACATTTCCCATTGAAGAGAGCTAAATTTAGAGTTTATTATTAAGGAGTCAGTCCTTTATATGCTTATCTGAAGGCAAGTTTTACTGGCATAATTTTTACAAAACTGCATACAATTAAACTATATACAGTTCTGTGTTTGCCTCCTTTCAGATATTCTAAATGTTTGCATGTCTTTATCACTGAATGTAATGTAATCCTAGCTTCCTATGAGTTTTATTGATATATAAAGGGAGTTTGAGTGAAAAGATAACACCAGAGTTTGGTTATTTAGTGTATAATCCTCTATCTACTGCCCCACTGAGTTCAGTGGAAGTTATTTGCCATTGAATCTTCCCAAACCTGTAGTCATACTCGTGTGTTTGAAATGCAGATCTCAGCCGGAATGACTGCTAGGGATGCTAACTGGAAATCCTAGGTATTTAGTATCAAAAATTTGGAAGGCATCAGCTGGTGAATCTGGTGTATTGTGAGTTTATTTATGTGAGAATTGCATCTATTGTAGTGAAGGTACTGTGTCTCCCTTCAGTTTTATTTAAACTGTTTTAAGATGGGCATACCATTTTTAAATTTAAAATTACAAAATTACACCCAGAACATTTTCATATACGATATAGAAATATTTAGCTATCATCTAGAAACAAGCTGCTACTTTTACATAACTGTCACATGGAAGTCTGTGGAGTTTTCAGAGGGACTCCATATTTTAACTGAATATTTAATAAAATGGGCATATCATGTTTCATTTCAATTAAAAATCTGACTAGGTTTGTCTTCTGAAATCTGTATTCTCTCTGTTTTTCTCCCTTTTTGGACTTCCTGTGAAACGTCCATATTGTAACTTATGTAAGCTTCTTGCAGAAAGCTACTTCCTTGAGTTAGAAAAAAATCCCCTTAGCCTAGTGGAGTGACCCATTTTGCTCTTCAGATACGACTGTATGTTGTGTTGCACTAGGTCTGTGAATTTACAAACCATTCAACAATATGTTAAATATTACTCAGTGACCTCAAACAACTACTTTACTAGGATGATGAGCCTTATTGACATCTATAGGTGTTACTTATGATTTCTAAAACTCTGGATAAAGTTTACATGAAAAATAATTGCACTTTGTTTATAGAGTTTGTTTTACTGTATACTGAACTCATTGAACACATAGTGAAAGAAGTAGAAAAATGTTTCTGAGGGAAAAATTGCTTTATCCTGCATTACGAAAATAAAGCATTATGTGAATTAATTGACACAATTTTGTTGCATTTCTTAAATTGTCCATGATAGTAAGCATTAAATTAATAACCCGGTTTATGTCTGGTCAAACTTGGACACTGATGGAAAGCAAAAGAGGCCCATGATAGTGAAAAACAGATTCAATCTCCAGTTCATTTCAACGTGTGTTTAATGTTGTATTATTTTGTAATAGCTTTGTAGCTTCCTGCCCTTTTAAAATCCTTGTAAATTGGCTGTGTGTTATTAGCAAATAACTGATTTTGAGCAAAATAAGTCTAGAAGACTTACACAGAATCTTCTATTTCTGGACCAAGCTACTGGCAATGCATCATGCAGAACTATTAGAAAATTTTAAAGGGCAGAGCCTCTACTGTATATACTGTACATTGTTTTACTTTTCTAACTATTGTTTTGTACTGTCGTTGTATGTATCATTCATACATCTTTTTGCATGGGGAGGAAATTGATAATGAGCACAAGGCTCATTGTTCATATGAATCAACCCAAGAAAAATTATTAATTTAAAATAGTGCAGTTATAAGATTATTATCTCTCTGAAAATAATTACCTTGGCCTACATGGTGGGGAAAGAGGTATTAAGTTAAACTGTCATGCGGAAAAAGTAGCCTGACATGCATCCATGGTATGGTGAACTAGTGTAATGATGATTAGGCAGCTGCTAAATGATGCAGAGCTTATGAACTAGGCTGACCATACGTCCCATTTTGAACGGGACAGTCCCGTTTTTTTAGCATTTTTCATCCGTCCCATCGTTTTGATAAAAATCTCAATTTTGTCCCATTTTTTAAACCCGGCGGGAATGGCGTGGAAGGAGGATCCGAGCCAGAGCTGCTGATTGGAGGCAGCCCGGAAGAGGAAGCCCTCCCACCTATCAGCGTGTGGCAAAGAAGGGCAGAGAGGCAGAGAGGAGGGCGAACTGGGGGGCAGGGTTTGCAGGTGGGAGCCAATTGCGCGGGGCGGGGTTTGCAGGCGGGAGCCAATCGCGTGGACCGGGGGGCGGGGACCCCTGTCTTTTTCTTGAATACGGAATATTACATAAGACCCCATCCCGTTTTGCCATCCCAATGTCCCGTTTTTGCCTCAAGGAAATATGGTCAGCCTATTATGAATTGAAATACATTTCTGTCACTCAAAGCTGGCTAATATAAAATATATGTCAAGTTTTCTTCTGTGCTGCCAGTTATGATCAACTGAGGATTTCAGTTCTGTTTTCTCCAAACACTGAACATGAACACCACATTTCTGCAGCTTTGGTTTCATTTCCTTAGGAAATCATGGTTTATTGGTGATAGATAATATCAGCATTTATTTGCAAACATACAGGCTAAGCAGCAGAAGTAGGGGTACAGCATCAACAACAGACTGCTGAAATTGACTGCTCTCATATTTTAGTGAGATGGCTAACATCCTAAGATGCAAACCCAGCTCTGTTTTGCTCCATTTCTCGGATATAGATTTGCTATTTTTACAGATGACTTAATTATCTAATCTTTGCCTGCATGATGCTATATCACTGGAATTTTGTGGACAAAACAATTTACAACACTGTTGTTAAAATAAATCTTAATCATAAACTCCAAACTATAATAGAGACAGAAACAGTTCAGCAAAATCCTCCAAATATCAACAGATAATGTAGTCTTAGCATAGCTGACAGTTAACCAGAACCAGACACTTATTCATGGTGAATTCTTCCAATCATAGGGTTGGAAAGGCCAAGCCCCTGCCCAGAGCAGGAATCCTCAGACCATCCCAAACAAGGTCCCAGAAGATTCCCAGATGATGTGGCATAGATGATGTGGCATTCTACTGAGGTCAGCAGTTTTCTAGTCTTTATCTTTTGTGATGGAAAGGATCTATGGGGGCAGGTGAACTTAATATGATTGGAGCCACTATATGGAACAGGTGGTAGGGAGGCCAATAACTCTCCCAACCCCCCAATTTCTAAAAAGAACACCATGCGTACATCCAGGAGATTATAGAAAGCAAACTGGAAGAGCAGAGGTGCTGCTCCAAAAAAGATACATTTTGTGGCTATACCTCCCTCTTGCCTCTCTTTCCAGCTTACATGCTATGGGAAGCTAAAGCTAGTAAGCCAACCACAGGTTATGGCCACAGACAGTGGTTAAGGCTTTAGCTTCAACCTCCTCATAGCTCTGTCCCCATATTTGCACATCACGCTCTCAAATTGCATCCTGCATAGTTGAGGCTATACCATCCTCCGTTTATACCTTTCTCATTTTTTCCCACTACTTTTATCAGAATAGCTGTACAGTATGTTTTAACTATAACCAGTGGCTTCTGCTATTTCCAGAAGGCTGCTCCTGCTGCTACCAATCTCCAAGTTTCTTCTTCAGAAGGCAAATATATTTTCACTACTCTTGATTCAAAACAGAGTTCACACTGCCAGTTTCAATCTTTGTGAAAATGTTCTCATGGCTTTAGCACTCCTATAACAGCTCTCTATATCTCAACATGACTGGCTGGGGAATTCTGGGAGTTGAAGTCCACACATCTTAAAGTTGCCAAGGTGGAGAAACACTGCCCTATACAGTTATTTCCCTCCAAATTATGGAAGAACATATACATGCATTCATCTTTATACTTTTACAAACCAGAGGTTCTTAAATCCTATGATGTGCAAATTACTTCTCATTTATATTTCCACACCTCTTTTTTTCTTCCCCTGCTTGTTACGTTGACATTAAACAACACATTTCCAAAGGCCAATCTCCTGCATAAATGTTGCCTCAGATTCTGCATCTGAATGATGGAAAACATCGCAATACAAACCATTTGCATGAAATGAGAAAAAATTGTATTTCTGGCTGAGTCTTTTAAAACATCAAACTGAAATATTAAGACGTAATAAACATTGTTTTCCTGTATGTGATTCTAAAGCAGAGTTGGGCAGTCTTGTATTGTAAAATAAGTTTTAGAGCACAACTCCCATTATCCTTGATCACTATAGTAGTTGTGCTGCCTAGGATGATGGGAATTGTACGCCAACTTAACTGGAGGCCACAAGGATCAGGAAGACTGTGTCTCTTCTCCACATGCAAAATGTGAGAATTAATTCTTCGTGGGAGGCCCTGGTAGCTGTGCACTCAGCTTTGTCTAGTTAAATAGCTATAGGCTGGGAGATGGAGAGTTACCAAATACTTCTTAACAGGTTAAACTCCAAACTGATACAGGGACTTGGTATTTCTTTTGTACTGCCTGCAATGGGTTAAATCCAGAGGTGAGAGGAAGGGCAGCAAGAAAAAGTACCACCTGCAAAAGGGAAGGGCAAGTAGACATGTTATGTGGGTGGAGCACAGGCTTGTTCTGATTGCAGGGAGAAAAGACGGGCTTGGCTGCCAGAGCCAGTCCCTGGATGACCAAGTCATCCACCAGACGGCACCTGCTGGCCCAGGCTGGCGAACCTCACAAGCTTCTTTTGAGCAAGGAGGTTAAACCTGGCTGAGGTAAGGCAATGCCAGGCACACACACCCCACTCCCACCCATTGGGCTTGGCTGTGTTTGTCTTTCTCTTTGACTTTGACTGGCAGGAGGTGCAAGCACTTTGTGCCTGTTTTTCTCCAACTTCCTGTTCGTTGCTCCTTCTCTTTATTGGCGCAGAGTGGAGGAAAGGAGAACGTTCAGAGGTGAGTTCTGCTTCCAATATTGCCTACGACAAAGCAAATATGTACTTGAGAGACTGAAAGTGTCTTTCCCTGCTTTTCCAGCATTAAAATCTTTTGCCCTTTCCTTCTCACATGCTTTTGTTTGATCTTTTTCCTTACACAGGTTCTGATTACCTGGTTATTTTAACCTTCCCAAATTCTTTTAGCAAATGTTCCATGGCTGACAGCGGAAGAATTATCTGACTGCTTTGAGAGGTTTCACACACGAATGACTTGCAGCATCACCGGCAGAACCTCAACATTTGAATTCTACCCCCTGCCTCTATGATCCTGGCCTTGTCCCAAGCATTGTTTTGGGCAACCCTATCTCCTCTTTTTGCAGTAGTCCAAGTGGGAAAACATTAATAAAATAGTGACACGAGCTGAAATAACATGTAATACTTCAGCAGCTCTTTCAATTCTTTTAGCAGGGCTGGATTTCACTGAGCTTCTCTGTTGTGGAAGGAAGCTGAGCATGACGGATAAAGGAATTCCTGTTACATGTGATCCTTAGACCAGAAAAGCTGTATTCACTACTGTTTTTGGACCCATAATCTCCCCTTACTGTTGCCCTTTCCATGGTCAGATTAACTTTCCAGAATTTGTAGTTCCTGGTATTCTGGGCCACGGTCACTTTTCTTTCCTGAATATGGTTACTTGGTTTCAATCATGGTTGTTGGTCACTACTTACTCAAATAGTGAGAAATTGGTGAGTGCTATGTGAGCGGAAACTTTTGATGATAATGATAAATAATAATATTCCAGTGATGATACAACAGAGTTTAGTGCAGTCCTATGCGTATATATATTCAGTTATAAGTCCCAAGTAAAGTGGGCATGGAATTGCAGCCTTGGTTTTCCATGAGTGGGACAGTCTAGAACAATAGAGTGCTAATAAGATGTGGACCATGAGAATGTAGATCCAGGACCCTCAGTCTGGTAAGTGTGGATTGGGCAAAGTCAATGACTGTGAACAAGTGGCAAGGAAGTTGCTTGCTGCTAGTCAGGTTTAAAAAAATAGGCAGTGATGGTAAAGCAGAGAAGAATAAGAGACAGCCGTGTTAAGAGGGCTTGTCATAGAAGTCCCTTGATTATTACTCTGGAGATTACAAAATATATTTAGTATTTATTTGAAAAGATGCACACAAAGCATAAGTGGAAGTAAGATTCCTGGTTTTGTATATTCTTTTTGCCTATATTTCTTTACCTCATTTTATGCATAAAACATTTAGACCTATATATCTGTATATGTATATGTGTATATGTGTATATGTGTATGTGTATATGTGTATGTGTGTGTGTGTATATATATATATATATATATATATATTTGTTGTTTATTCATTCAGTCGCTTCCGACTCTTCGTGACTTCATGGACCAGCCTCTCTCTCTCTCTCTCTCTCTCTCTCTCTCTATATATATATATATATATATATATATATATATACATACACACACACATACACACACACACATACACACACACACACATATAATGTGTATATGTGTGTGTATATACTGTATATATTCACATTCAATTTCATTGTGTGTGTATGTGTGTGTGTGTGTGTATGTATGGATATGGATATGGATATGGATATGGATATGGATATGGATATGGATATGGATACACACACACACACACACACATACATACATTTCTAATTTGTTGCCCATTTGTTCAAACGGTTTCTGAAGCAAATCTGGTGTAATTGTTCTCTCTGCAGGTTGCTCTAACGATCTCCTCTCTTGCTGCTTTTCTAGTGGTTGCCATTATGATATTATAATCCAAAAATGAAAGTGTCTCAAACAATGGAAAAGTAAATGGCAAGCTTCCCCCTTTCCCCCCCTCTTTTATCTTTCTGTGCCTTTGACACTTTTGTCTCTAATGGCACACCGTAGTTTCAAGCTACAACATAATCCGCATAACCTTTGCAACAAAGCATCACAGTCTGGGTCATATTACCTTTATCTTTTGTTATTTAAAATCCACCAATTATATGCACTCTTTAATAGTAAACACAAGGCATTCCCACGAAGGTCTGGTCCCTTTGTTTGGTTTAGTTCAAGTTTATACAAAAGCACTTTCATCAAAAATAAAAATAATAGAAATAGAAAAATAACTGTCCCCTTTATCCATTTAAAACTTTCTTAAACCATCTCTTCATTAAGCTTTTTGCAAAGAATTCTTGAATCTTTAAATCCTTAAAGTCTCTTTTTAATTTTGTAATCCAGAAAAAAGGTTAAACTTACTGAAAGGAATCTTACCTTTGCTGCAAAGGAAATCTCTCTTTATCTGTAGATTAATTACTTCTTAAAGTGGTTAAGAAATGAGGATGGGTACTTTCTGTCCATATAGGCTACATTGTGGTTGTGAGCGTAGATGGAATCCTGTGACTCCTGGCTACTTGACTCCCTGCAAAAACTTCTGATTCTGCTGTTTACTCACTAAGAGCTGCCGTCCAGAGTACAAGTGGGTTATCTCACGACCTTTCTTTGATTCGGAGAGATTTTGCTGGCCAGCGTCCGCCCTCCAGCTGGTGTTCTCGGACGTAATGTTTCTCTGCTCCCCCAGAGACATCGGTCAGTCATAATCCTCACTGGAAGCTCCCAGAAGTGCTAACGGGCATTTTGCAGGCATCTTCTGTTCAGGACATATTACAGGGGCTGATTCTTTCAACAATCTCTGTGCTTCTTTCTGACTTGAATACAGGTGTGTATTTGTATACAGTGGAATGGATCGCTACAGATATTTCATCTTCAACCAGAGAAACATGGTGGTACTGGGGCTACTCCAGATAGTTTGTGCTACAGTTTGTACCATCAGCGGATTAATAGATGGTGCTTTCAGAAAGGAATCAGCGTTGAGTAAATCTAAGATACCCATTTGGGCTGGAGTGGTAAGTTACATTTTCTATCCTCCCTCCCAGAATTTATTAAGAACTTGTTGTCAGTTCCAGGAAACTTGCTGTTTCTCACTCCACATTCAGGCAAATAAGACCTAGATTTCATAGTAAGATGTATAGCTAAGTACATATGACAATTATGTACAATTATGTACATATGACAATTATGTACTTGTGTCTCTGGTTGACGTATATCTTTGTGGAACTAAAGATTCTGACTTTTTTTGTGTGCTAACATTAACCGTAGTACAACTTTACATTCATGGTTTTTCACTTTGTCCCTCTGCCCCCCCTCCCCCTTCTGTTTCATAGTTTATGAGCATTCCTGGAATTATGGCTTTATATTCATCTCAAAAAAAGAATCCAATTCTGGTGAGTTCCTATACTGTTTATTTGTTTAAGAGCAGATTTCAAAAGACAATGAATTTTTAATGTGTTATAATTTTAATAATAATTTTATTTATTTATTTATTTTTCACATTTTATATGGCCACCCATCTCACACAAGGCAACTCTGGGCAGTATACAACAATGAGATAAAAACAATGAATACATAAGAACAATCATTATAAAAAGTAAAATGATTATTAAAAAATATCATTGCAAAATTATAGAATCACTATAAAACATACCAACCCCGCGGAGAGAGCAAGAATGTCAGTCATAGTGGAGCCACCTAAGAATGTCTCCCATTCCCAAAGACCCCCAGGCCTGACAACTCAACCACATCTTGAGGGACTTCCTAAATGATAGCAGGGAAGGAGCAAGCCTAATTTCAGGGGGGAGAATGTTCCACAAGGAGGGAGCCACAGCAGAGGAATAATAATAATAATAATAATAATAATAATAATTATTATTATTATTATTATTATTATTATTTATTAAACTTGTATGTCACCCAACTCTCAACAATTCTGGGTGGCTCACAATAATCAAAGCAAGAAATTACAATCAAATCAATACAATGTAAAAGATAAAGATAAGAGGCTGATGAAGCGACAGGTCACCCTCTCCCTCACCAAAGGCCTGGGTGAACAGCCACTTAGTTTTTATTTTTACCATGTGTTTTAGTGGTTTACATTCCTTAAACAACTTTCTATTTGATTCCTTCAGTGCACTTCACAGAGAATCAAATACATCCATTGTGGCTGGTTCATTTTCAGATATTCAGATATGGTGTGAAGAAACATTTCGTTTGTCTTCCTTGAGGAAAATAAATAAATCAAATCAATTTTTTTTTGTTTTCTGTATCCCTTGTGTAGGTGAATGCCATGATACCTGCGTCTTTATTTACCTGTTTCACCACTTTAACTGTAATAATTTATGCTTCTATGACATTAGAGTATGGTGAAAAATATGAGGGGTCTAATGATGTGTCCTCTAATCACCCAGCCATCGTAAGTAGCATACTTTGTGTCAAATATTCTCCTTTAAATTCCTGTTCTTTCATAAACATTGCACGCTATTCTAGTTCATGCTTCTAGTGCCAATCTGAGTACAAAGTTATAGCCCCGTCTTACTCTGGTTCCTTTAGATTATTAGGACTACTGGTCCTGTAATCACCGCCAGTACATGATAGACGCTGAACTCTGAACTGGAACTCTGAACTGGAAGGCATCAGTTTGAAAGTTCTCCTTTAAACTCTGTGGTGTACAATGGAAATCCAAGTATTAGCATCATGCTATGCTACCAAATGATATAAAATAGTTATAATGTGGTTTTCTCCACTATTAATTGCATAAAAAATAAGAAGAAATCTGTATCTAATTGCCTCTATCCATCAAGAGTGATCTAGACAGCATTAAATGTAAAGCTTGCAGGATGTGAATTCTGAGAATTCATGTACATAGAGCACAACTGAAAGCAATGCATCTATGTAGTCTAGTGACTAAATTAGGCTGACCATATTTCCTTCAGACAAAAACGGGACATTTGGGATGGCAAAACGGGACAGGGTCTTATGCCACCATGACGGCCTCCAAACCCCACCCTCCAGTCCACACAATTGGCTCCCACCTGCAAACCCCACCCCCGCCCCACATGATTGGCTCCCGCCTGCAAACCCCGCCCCCATCAGCGTGATTGGCTCGGATTTTAATTTTTTTTCCGATTTTTAAAGGTTTTTTTTTTCTTCTAACAGTAAATGGTGCAGCAGAGCTGGTGTGTTTGGGGGAGGCCGGAGTACACACACTGTGCACACAGCACCATCATCGGCCGGGGAACAAGGGGTGGGGATGGAGGCCCACCACTGCCCCATCCCCCTCAGGCTTGGCCGAGGGAGGGAGGAGAGTCGCTGCTGCTGCCACTGCCACAGAGCAGGAGAAGCAGGAGGATCCGGCTGCGCTCAGCTGCTTCAGCCACACCACTCCACCCCTTGCTGCCCGCTGAAGCTCCCCAGGGTGGCCGGCTCCTGCTTCTCCTGCTCGGCAGCCCGACAACTCTCCTCCCTCGGCCAAGCCTGATCAGATGCACATACACACACTCACACACTCACAGGACAGACTGCCCTCAGCAGGATCCGGCTGTGCTGGAAGGCTTCAGCCACACCACTCCGCCCCTCGCCACCCACTGAAGCCCCCCAGCGCGGCCGGCTCCTTTTTCTTTTTTTCTTTTTCCCTTGGAAAAAGAAGACCGTTCATGTTAACTATTATGCTAATTACACTTTTATAATTTACGTATATTAATTGCACTTTATATTCTGAAAGCTGGTTTTTTTGTGGTTGGTTTGGGGCAGAAAGTATTTGTGTGTATGCAATAACGTGTGTGTGTGTGAGAGAGAGAGAGAGAGAGGAGATTTTGAAAACAACATTTCTAAGATTTACATTTAAGTTAGAGGTGGAAGAAAATGGAGAAGAGAAGAGTGAGAAGGAGAGAAAGGAGGAAGACACCCTTCCCATGCATTGTTGTGAAAAAAAAATCTAAGTAGTTTTGTAACATAATTAGCTTTTTGTTAACTATGACACAAAGTTCTGTGAGCCATAGCAATAATTTACCATATGTACTTCCATAGTCCTCTCACAAATTGTATGCTGGTACATCATAATTTCTAAAGTTATTGTGATGATCTGATACCATTTTAAAAAATATTATATTGCTGAAAATAGCATTGAAGTGTAGACTTGGAAGGGACCTCAGTGGTCATCAAATCCAACCCCCTGCACACTGCAGGACTCACTACCCCATCCCCAATAGATGACTATCCAGCCTGTTTGAAAACCTGTAATACTTCTACTATATTAAAAAAAAAGCAACTTAGAATTTCGGGTATATCCCTTTCAATCATTCTGCAGCTTTCACACCATCAGTGGAAAAGATTCCCCCTCTCCACACATTCCCAAATATACTCCAGAGTGGTGAGAAACCGCTGAGAGTTTGAGGAAGGAATGGGAAGAAGATGTCCCAGTGCATAAATAAACACCCACTTGCATTATGTCTATGAAGGTTCTCAGTCATCCAGGTGGAATTGTCTGTAGCTTGAATCATGTCAACTGGATTTCTATTTTCTCAGTGGAAACGTTTCGCTCCTTATCCAAGGAGCTTCTTCAGTCTGAGCAAAGTTGGTAAGGGAATCCTAAATATGTTTCTAGGTAGAAGAAGCTCCTTGGATAAGGAGCGAAACGTTTCCACTGAGAAAATAGAAATCCAGTTGACATGATTCAAGCTACAGACCCACTTGCATTGTTTGCTTTTATTTTGATAAAACATGTATGTGCATTTTCTGTATTTTGAGCTGCAGGTATTTGTGTTGGGTAAACTGGTCCAAGGAGCTAACATTACAATGATGATTTCATCAATTTTTAGTATATTTATTGTACTGGTGATTGTGTATGTCAGCTGCCGAAGTCTTCCATGTTGTTCGTGCTATGACAGTATCACTGGACTTGTAAGTAGTAACATCATCAAGCACAGTGTGTTCAATCATGAATGCATCACATTGTAACACCACTGAAATTAAACAGTTGTGGATGTCAATCAGTCCCTAGATGGAAAATGTTTGCACCCCTATAAATTATCATAAACTTTCCAAGAAATGGGTTATTCATATATAAAAAGAGGGTTTTTTCCTCTTTTTTGATATACTTTTCTTGGGCTACTTATGTATAGAAAAAAACTAACTACAATTCAATTTCAAGGATGCCCTCTTGTGGGATATATGCAAAGTTTCTTATAAATATGGGACTGTCTACATTATTCAAAAGATATTGCCTATTGTTTTAGGACTGTGTACAACAAAAGTAACAATGGTATAACCAAATACACATATTTAAAATGCCTGTGCAAATAAGAACATCTTTCCCTGAAAAGCTTTTAAACAAAGGTTCCACATGCTCTTACAATATATTCCAAAACCCAGGTGCTACCACAGAACATTTCTTCTCTTTGTAATCACATTGAATAATTTTATTAGGCACCATGTTTAAGATCTTCAAAGATTAGCAATAGCTTCCAAATATGTGATTCCTATGTTGCTATTTTATTTTGAATCTTAGTTTTATTGCAGAAGTATAACCACTTTTTGTTAAGTGAAGTGTGCAATATAATGAAATCCTAGGTTTGTGTCTAAATTCTGATATCAGATTGATCCTTATGCAAGCCTGTTTTCGTATTTTCACCTTCCCATTCTTAGGAGCAACTGAAAAGTAATGAAGACCAGTTACAAACTACAGAATTAGTCTGCCTTTCACCTGGTATGTAGGCTCTTCTCATTTTTAGAACTTCACTGTTAAATTATATTAAATCTGCAAGAAATGTTTGAGCTTTGCTATATGTGACATGTTTATTATATCCAATTTCCATTATAGATCAAGCGGGCAGAATTTTTAATTCTCCAGTAAAACTTCCACAACTAAATACAGAAACAGATAATGAAATAAGTGAACCTCCTCCATACATCAGGCTCACTTAGAAGCAAATTCTAGAAGGATGTCATGTAAGAGACCCTTTATAGTTTTTAAAATTTATTAAATCTATGTGGGTGGATGGATGGATGGATGGATGGATGGATGGATGGATGGATGGATGGATGGATGGATGATAGACAGACAGACAGACTGACTGACTGACTGACAGATGAAATTGAAAAACTACTGACTTTCTTGAACAGATCCTGAAAATAGAGGCATTAACATTATTGTCCGTCCGTCCATCCATCCATCCATCCATCCATCCATCCACACATCCGTCCACATATACACATTCAAATATATGAATGAATTTAGTTTCATGATTATGTACAAAAATGTTTTACTACAAAAATGAATAAAAATCATAATTAAATACCTTGAATTAGAAATACAGTTAGTGTTAAGGTGTCTCCCAGATAGATTCCTTTTCTATATTGAAAATTGGGTGCAGAATCAGAAAGCAGATTCTATGACAAGCTTCATTTCCTTTTCAGCAGAGAAAGCTACAAAAGAGGGAAGCAGTACCATGCCCTAAGGCCATCCTGGTTATATCACCAGTTTTCCAGATCAGGATCTGGATTTTATTCTTCTATAGAATTAAGAGATTAGTTTATTGCATCTTTTAAACTTGGTTTAAGAAAACTACTGTGTATCTCATCTTCATTACTACTGACTTCTAAAAAGCTAACTTCCCAACCGGAGAAAAAGTTTTCATGTAACCTTATGTACTACCACCTAGGACAAATTAAATTCTTCTTCTGGTAACTAGATAGGCTAGTGCTTTATTGTGAAGTTTTAAAGGCAAGAGGGTACCAAGAAAAAAGTTCTGCTGTGTGAATGGCTTCCAATCACATAAAGTTGGGTTTCCAGGTTTTTCTCCCCTTTTGTCTTTAATTCTTTTGATGAATATCAAGTGTCATATATATTTAAAATAAAAAGGGACCACCATTCAAAGTGGTGTCCTCCCACATATATCCTTTTGGCACATATTCTTTATCTTCTGAACACCAGAAGGCTTTTTTAGATATCACACATATCTAAGTCACATCTGCATCCAATGAGACCACCCTTTCCAATTTCAGTTTTTCTGAATATGTATCTAATATTACATGAGTGTTGTTGCCCTTGTATGAAATTAGACTGACACAGTATCTATGGTAATACCATCTACAGTATAATTGATACACGAAGGTTGCTATCAAAAATTTTGCTTTACATAGTTCATTTTTATTTCCATTTATCTTCCTGTTAACATAGGTAACTGTTGTTGTAAAAGCTTAATTTGTTAAGAAATACTTACCTTCTCTGGCAATTTCTTTAATTCTTCTTCTTTCCTCTTTATCTCATCCAAAATAGCTTGTGTTTTCTCTTGCCCCTTCTTTTTGAGTTCACTATTATCTTGTATGAAACCTCTGATAAAGCTTTACTTGCATCCCAAATCATTCTTAAATCAGTACCATTGTTTAAATTATTTTCAAAAAAATTCTTTTAATTTCTTTTTACAATCCTCCACTATTGCTTCTTTCTGTAACAACATTTCATTTAGTCTCCATATAAAAGAACTGGATTTCCTTTTATAAACCAAACTCACAGGATTATGATCTGAAAAAGCCTTTGGTAATATCTCCACTTTAGAAACCTTAGTAGCCAAATTCTTCAACATCCATATCATATCTATTCTTGAAAAGGATCTACAGTATGTCTTTCAGAAAAGCAGTATACTCCCTTGAATTGCCATTTTTCTGTCTCCATATGTCCACAAGCCCTAAATTGTCCATCAAATCAAAGAAAACTTTTGGTGTATTGTCGAAGGCTTTCACGGCCGGAGTTCGATGGCTGTTGTGGGTCTTCCGGGCTGTGTGGCCGTGTTCTGGAAGTTGTGGTTCCTAACGTTTCGCCAGCATCTGTGGCCAGCATCTTCAGAGGGCAGGAACACAGATAGAAGCAAAATCTCTGTGCCCAGGTAGAGTGGCAATGTTCTATTTATAGAGCTAAATTATAGGAGATTAGGTGGGGTTTTTTGTTGTGTTGAAATGTTAACGAGTGGCTGATGAGCGTGATTAGCATGTTCATTGTGAGAAGTATTCCCATGACCTGGTGGTTGGACTGAGTTCGTTGACCTTTTGCAGGCTGTGTTTTTCAGGACTGGTAGCCAGGTTTTGCTAATTTTTAAACTTTCTTCTTTTTTATTGTAACTGTGCTGGTGTTTGTGAATTTCAATGGCTTCTCTGTATAATCTGGTATAGTGGCTTTTGGTGTTGTCCAGTATTTCTGTGTTTTCAAATAGGATTTTGTGTCCTGTTTGCTTGAGAGCATGTTCAGCTACTGAAGAGCTACTAACATGCTCTCAAGCAAACAGGACACAAAATCCTATTTGAAAACACAGAAATACTGGACAACACCAAAAGCCACTATACCAGATTATACAGAGAAGCCATTGAAATTCACAAACACCAGCACAGTTACAATAAAAAAGAAGAAAGTTTAAAAATTAGCAAAACCTGGCTACCAGTCCTGAAAAACACAGCCTGCAAAAGGTCAACGAACTCAGTCCAACCACCAGGTCATGGGAATACTTCTCACAATGAACATGCTAATCACGCTCATCAGCCACTTGTTAACATTTCAACACAACAAAAAACCCCACCTAATCTCCTATAATTTAGCTCTATAAATAGAACATTGCCACTCTACCTGGGCACAGAGATTTTGCTTCTATCTGTGTTCCTGCCCTCTGAAGATGCTGGCCACAGATGCTGGCGAAACGTTAGGAACCACAACTTCCAGAACACGGCCACACAGCCCGGAAGACCCACAACAGCCATAAAACTTTTGGTAATTTGCCTTGAGTGATTTTAATATTTTTCTCAGAAGTTCTATCCAGTTGTGGGGAGATCACTCCATTCCAATCTCTCATCAAATACCAATTTTCATAAGAGAAACCTATTAGTCTCTCCATAAGTCCTTTATGAAACAGTACTTTATTCCTCATTTGGGGCATAAATTCCCAATATCAGAGTCTTAGTCCCATGCACCCCAACAAATCTACCATGGTAATCAGTTAATACAAGTTCTGGTTTTAGTTGAGGATTTGTATACAAAACAACTCAATGTCTTTTTTTAGTTCTTGCAGAAATAAATTATTCACCCAAATGTTTATTAATCAAATATTTTATGTCCTTTTTTTAAATATGTGTCTCTTGTAGGCAAATTATATCTTGTTTTAAAATTTTTCAAATAAGGATTTTTTTTCTTTTGAAGAGCATTTTCTCCATTTATATTCCACACATTAAGCATTTGTAATCCATAATCAAGCCAAAATTTAGAAAAGTCGATACCTGTAGATGAACAGATACCTATTCATCATTGGTACAATTTTGCACCAATGATGAACATGCAATTGCTAAAATGTATAAACTTTTGTTGAAATTTGAAATGGAAGAACAGGTTAAAGAATGTATGATTAAGTGGGCTAATTAAGTTTATGATTTGGTTATAATATACAGATTGATCAGTGGGAAAATATGTGGTCAAAGGGTTGAAATTTATATTATGTTATGATCTTAAAGAGAATTTTTTATAAAATGATGTATCATTATATCTAGAATGTATAAAGGCATTCCAAATGTATGTTGGAAATGTGAACACCATGAAGGGCATTTTATCATGCTTGGTGGACATGTAAAAAAGCTTTAAAAATTTGGATTCAAATACACACATTGATACAGAGGATTTAAAGATTAATACTCAATTGAAGCCAGAACTTTTCCTTTTAGGACTGATGGATGCACAGTTAGAAAAGAGTCATGGAAGATTATTTCAATATATGATTACTGTGGCAAGATTATTATATGCACAAAGATGGAAAGATTCAGCACTACTTACCATGGAGGAATGGTTGGTGAAATTGACACAACTTGCTGTGATGGCCAAACTAACTACTTCGAGTAGAGAAAGGTCATTATTGACATTCATCAATGACTGGAAACCCCTTATGGACTTTTTGCATAAAAAAGAAAATGATTTTGTGACTTATGGTTTTGATGATTAGAAAGAATAGGTTATAGAAAGAAGGGAATTATGATGTAATCTTAGAGAGAGAGGTTTGATTAAAATTGTATGTATATCTGCTGAGAGGAAGATTGGAAGCCACTTTATTTTTTTTTTTCATGTTTTCTGTTCTGTTCTTTTATGTTCATTTTCTATCTCCTTTTTTCTTTATCTCTTCTCTTCTCTTCTCTTCTTTTCCTTTCCTTTCTTTTTTTCTTTTTCATTTACTATATTTTTTTCTTTGAATATATTTCTTATATATGCAAAATCTTTTAATAAAAACTATTTTTTAAAAAAGAAAACTCTGCTGTTTAAAAGCAAAAATCACACCTTCCAATTGATCCCATCGAAATAGAATCTTTTTCTGTTTTAATCTATCAAAAAAGAATACTCTTTTCCCTTATGCAAGATTGTAATAGGAATTTCTTTAAGAACAATTACATCTGTATTATCAACCTTCAGTCTTGTATTAAAATGCTGCTGCAAAACGTGATCTCTAGTCATCTTCCTGACAAAATGCACCAAGACATCCCTTGGAATATTTCTTATCTAATTCTCTTTCCAGCTCTCTGTCTATAACTTCTGTCTTGCTCTCCAGAATTTCCACTTTGTCATTAATTTGTTTTACATCTCCAGACACTTGTTTTACAGAGCTTTCCATCCCGTTGACTTCTTTCATCTCTTTCATCTTTACAAGTCTTTGATCCACAGCTTTCCAAACTGTGTGTCGGGACACATTAGTATGTCGGCTGCAGTGTCTGGGTGTGTCGCGGCTGCTGCTGCCTCCAAGCCCTGCCAGGATTCCGCGCAGGTCCTAGTGCCTGCCTTGTGCCTTGCTGCCTCCAAACCTGCTGTGATTCTGTGCAGGTCCTGGTGCCTGCCTTGTGCCTTGCTGCCTCCAAACCTGCTGTGATTCCGCGCAGGTCCTAGTGCCTGTCTTGTGCCTTGCTGCCTCCAAACCTGCCCTGTCAGGATTCCGCACAGGTCCTAGTGCCTGCCTTGTGCCCTGCTGTGTGTGTCGCGAAATGATGCATGTCTAAAAAGTGTGTCACCAACATGAAAAGTTTGGAAAGCTCTGCTTTGATCCATTCTTTTTTCAAAAGCTGTCAATTTAGCATCCAATGATTTAGTCAATTTAATATCTAGTGATTCAGCTAACTTATTGCCCATTTCCTCAAACATTTTCTGAAGTAAATCTGGTGTAATTTCTCTCTCTACAGGTTGCTCTAGCAATCCTCTCCTCCCCTCTGCTATTTTTGCTGCTTTTCTGGAGGTTGCCATTGTAATATTGTAATCCAAAGTGAAAGTGTCTCAATAGCAAGGGAAAGAATAAAAGCTTTCCCTTTTTTTCTGTTTTGTCTTCCTGTGCCCTTAATACTTTTATCTCAAATGGCACTCTGTAGTTAACAGTCAGCATCACGGTCTGGCTGTAATTATCTTTATCTTTTGTTTTGTAAAATCCACCAGTTGTCTGCACACTTTAATAGTAAACAAAAAACATGAAGATCTGGTTCGTTTGTCTATTTTAATTCCAATTTATTCAAAATCACTTTCACACAAATAAATATTTAAAAAAACTATGCCCTTCATCTGTTTTAAACTTTCTTACATACACTCCTTGTTAAGCTTTTTTACAAAAGTTTTTAAATTTTTAAGTTCCCTTTTTTTTTCTTTTTAATCCAGAAAGAATGTTGCCTCATTGAGTGGAATTCTCTTATCCTGCTACTCAGAAAATCTATGTAAATTAATTCCATCCAAAAGTGTTTAAGAAAGTGAGGCTTGTATGAACCTTGCGTCCATATAGGCTATATCACGGCTATGAGCTTGATTGAAATCCCTCAACTCCCAGCAACTCAACTCATGAGTTGACCGCAAAAACCTCAGTTCCTGAAGTCTCTTCCTGAGGAGCAGCTGTCCAGAGTGCAAATGGGCAATCTCACAGTCTCTCCTTTATCTGGAAAGGCAGCACCAGCCAGAATTCACTGTCTGGCCACCAATCTCCGTCGCAATGCTATCTAGTCTGCCATAGATCCTCACCCAGAAGCTGCTGTCAAAAAGTTTGTAGCATTTAACAACTCTGGTAGGGAAAAGCTACATTGGTGTTTCCCAATTTGGTTATTGCTAATAATTCTGGGTGTTGAAATCCACAAATCTCAAAGATGCCCAGGTTGGGAAACACTGAGCCAGATGGAGCTGAAAAGTGCCCCCCCTCCCGTTGCCTGGCAACTGCTATTGGAGGCCTGATGTGTCAGGAAGCAAAGAGTCTCTGTTTTGGGAATCATTGGCAATGCTGGAGGCAATTCATGGGGATGGGGCTTTTGTGGGAATTTCAGATGGAACTGGCAGACAAGTTGTGGTGTGTGGACATCTTCACCTCCTCCCACAACACCCCTGATTCAGGGTAGCTCTTCTAGTGAATAAAACATTCTAAGTGTCCCCTCCTGCATCTAGAATCCAGAATACATTCTACTTCATATTCCTCTTTTCCATCCACTAGAACCTGGTGGGGTGGGGTAGGAACTGGTGCAGAATGCAAGGGACAGGGTGGCTGTTCTCAAATAAGGAGTGGCCAGTGAAATACTAGATGAACCTTCATTGAGGCAGGCAACTGTAAACAGAAGCCACTGATCTAAATTGATGTATAACAGGGAAAGAGCCAATAAACTCAGAGTTCTATGCTGGTCTATGACCATAATCAACAAATTCATTTATTCATTCCACTAAAGAGTCTAGCTTCTTAAGTGGGTAAAAAAGGTAAAGGTTCCCCCCACACAGTCGTGTCCGACTCTAGGGGCCGGTACTCATCTCCGTTTGTTAGCCGAAGAGCCAGCATTGTCTGAAGATGCTTCCGCGTTCATGTGGCTGGCATGACGCACATGGAACGCTGTTACCATCCCACCGAAGTGGTACCTATTTACTGTATCTACTTGCATTTGCATGCTTTCGAATTGCTAGGTTAGCAAGAGCTAGGACGAGTGCGGGAGCTCACCCCGTCATGTGGGGCTAGGGTCTCGAACCTCCAAACTTGCGACCTTCCGATCAACAAGCCTGGCGTCTTAACTGCTGAGCCATCGTGCCCCATCTCTTAAGTGGGAGGGAGGCAAAAATTGAGTGGAAACCCAAACCAAATCCCCCACAGCAATCTTGGTGCCTATGTGCATCTGCTGCACACTTGTACCCACCCTTGGCCAAATCTGGTTCTTGAAGTGGACCTGGAGGCAATTGGGGTTGGTAGGAGCTCTGGAGGCAAGATGGGGGTTGGTAGCTATAGACTGGGAATGCAGTGAGTTGTTATAGGCAAATTCTGAAAGAGGCAGCCATTTGGTTGACAGGTAGTCCTCGGGTTATGACTAATTAGGACCAGAATTACGTAAAGCACAACATCACATGACCATGTCGCTTAGTGATGGCAATCCTGGCAGTTACCGTTGCCATCGTTAACCGAATCCCACTGGTCATTAGGTGAGAACCCACCAAGCCATTTCTTGATCCCTCCCAGCCCCGAGCCTTGTTAAGGTAAGGAACTGCCTCCTCTTGAACTCCTCCCACCTGCCTATCTCTGTTCTGCTTCAAGACCAGAGTAGAGGGAGATGGCCAGGCTTGCATGACAGTACATCTGGCAGCAGGAACTGGATATTAGTCCCTTGCTTGTTACTCTGGCATCACAAGAGCAGGTGGAGCAGCAGTCCATGCTGATTGTTAACAGCCAGCCAACTTGTATAAAAACCACCCAAAGATTATTTTTAAAACATTTTGGAGTATTTTTTTTTAAATCCTCATGGGATAGAACTGGTGCATTTGGAATCAGAACCTCCCACACCTGTTGTTCCATGGTTCTCAGCAGTGAGATGCTTTTAGTTAGAAATAAACCTCTTGAGGCACTTAGCTAAGTCACAGAAATCAACGTCTCTAATCACTAATTCAGTGCTTTCTAAAGTGCTGCCGTTGGCGACACACCAATGGCAGCAGCGGCACGCGTGGGGGCGTGCATGGCGGCAGCCTCTGCTAAAACACTGAAGCGCTGATGGCGCACCGCTGCCGCTGTGCACGCCCCCGCTGCCGGGTTGTGTGGCGACACACCAGACTGGGTTGCGACACACTAAAGTGTCGCAACACACAGTTTGGAAAGCTGTGCACTAATTCTTTTCATTAGTGCCTCCTTAGAAGTTAAAACAGGTGCTGACCTCTGTCACAAAAGCAGGGCATGAAGCCCTTAGAAAGAACAAGAAAAACCTACCCAGCCAGTGCAAATTATACTCTTCACTATGAAACTTTTTTGTTTTTATACTTTATGAAGAATTGTTAACATTTCTGTGCAGAGTAAAAAATTGTGGAAAAAATAAAAATCAATCAAATGAAAACCCTTGCTCTACAGTCAGCACAGAAAATGTGTTCGGAAAAGCTCACAGCAGGCCAAGAAAAGTCACATACTGTATGTACACACACAGCTTGAGTCAGCAAAGAACACATGCCAGCAGCATAAGAGGATGAGCAACTCACTAACGTGCAAAGCAATATAGTCTTCAATTCTGTTATTTTAACACGTACTCCGAAAACTCAACTCAAAATCAAATGATGCACTGCCGAGTGCCTCCAAGCCTCAACCCTGCCGCCAGCTCGTGCTGCCACTGTTGTGCTGGCTGCCAAACTGTTGATCAGCGTGCCAGGTATTCCTTTGCGGCCCACAAGGTTTTTTAATTTATCATGTGGCCCTTCCCCATCTACAAGTTTTAAAGGCCTAGTCTAAACATAGAGCAGCAGAGATGTAATTGATTCCTGCTGCTTTATACTGAATAGGCTAGAAAGTCTGATTTTTTAAAAAACCCAATTAAGGGTTTGAAACGACTAAGTTTTCTTCCAAGCTCAAAACAAAGCGCTTAAAACACACGTCATTCAGAGGTTGAAAGATCTAACACAGTCGTTTCAAGGATGGAAGGTTCAAGATAAAAATATTTTGTATATCTTTAATCTCTAATATTTAGTAGTAGAGTACCCATGTCTGCTTATTTGCAGTCAAATGCAGTGAAAAAGGAAACCACGGCAGAGGAATTTTATTTGCTAGCATTTATTCATTTAAAATACTGTACTTAGTTTGACAGATGACAATCCTTCATTTGAAGGGGAAGGTAAAGCAAATTATGTTAGAGAAAAAACTGAAAAGCATTTTATATTAACAGAATCTGTATGGTAATCCTATCAAAATAAATGGTACTGAAACAATGTTATAAAGCTGAACTTTATAAAGTATTATGATACTGTTATTTATATTAGTTCAAAGTAACAATTTCAGAGGTTCTTGCTATTAAATGAACGAAATTCTTATACCATAAGTGAATCTTCTACAATTTTCTTTTTTTAACAATGATTATGAATATGAAGTAAGCAGGTAAATTCTCTAAAGGGAAGTGTAATCCCATTTGAAAAATATTTTAAAGAACATTTCATTAAATAATTGAGGACACAGCTTTTAAAAAAGATTATTTCTGGATAGTATGTAAATCAAAACTATAATTAAGGCTTAAAGCGATTATTTCAAAAATCCCTTATTTCAAGCAGAAAAAGCCTTTCATATTTGTTATGCAAATAAACAGTACACAAAGACTGAAAAAAAATCTAAAAATCGTGAACACAATCCATTTACACATTTGGCCATGCAAATGAATTGTATTCTCTGTACTTTATTCTATTTAAGGTGCAATCAATATATTTCCTAATCCGAAATGCTACAATTTTATACATTAGTATATTAACTTGCAATAGAATACATATAATTTGACAATTACCTAATAGTATAATAATTACATTTAACTTCTAGTTATCTTAATATGACTATAAAAGGTAAACACTTTTTAAGACAATTTTCATTTTTCAGGAACAACACACATTACAAGCGAGTGATAATTAGGCCATTGCTCTTTAAAGCATTAATGAGTAACACTGATATTATTTCCTTTCAATAAAATCCCATAATCCCATAGCTTATTTTCCCAAAACATAAATCTAACCCAAAATTGAACACACAGGACAGTTCTATGACGTTGAAGAAGTTGAAGTATGATACCCATTTAAACATATTGAGGAAAGGTTCCCCTGTGCAAGCACCGAGTCATGTGACCCCTGGGGAGACGCCACTTTCGCGACGTTTTCCTGGCAGACTATAGAGCGGGGTGCTTTGCCATTGCCTTCCCCAGTCGTAATTGCCTTTCCCCCAGCAAGCTGGGTGCTCATTTTACCGACCTCGGAAGGATGGAAGGCCGAGTCGACCTGAGCCGACTACTCGAGAATCCAGCTTCCTCTGGGATCGAACTCAGGTCGTGGGGAGAGTTTCGGTTGCAATACTACCGCCTACCACTCTGCACCACACGAGGCTTCTTAAACATATTGAACAGGAATAAACCTCTATGCAATTCACTTACACATGGACTAATTAATAAAATGTTAAAAAAATTAATAATAAAAATAAAATCCTAATTAATCAGCAACATTTTGATTAAAAAGATACCCCTACTCCTTGGTCCTAATTTCTAATGCTGTACTTGTAAAAAGTTCAGGTAATAAGCACTACTCCAATTATTGTTAGCTGCTTTGGTTTTCCTCTTGAATTAAAAAAAATAAAGTACAAATGCAAAATGAAATAAAATGGTTTTCTGTTTTCCCAAGTGTCAAACAGTGTGTTAGTGGGGCATCATAAAAAACAGAGTGAGATCTAATGGTATGTTTCTGCAGAGTAGCAGCGTCTACTGAAGGCGTTGGGACGGGTTGGACCTTTCACCTTTGCCCAACATGTCCTGCAGAAGATACCTCAAGGCTATTGAAAGTATAGGAGCAGCTGCAGCACAGAGAAGAAACTGCCTGGGCATTGTTGGATTTCATCCAAAAGAGAATATGCCTTTTTCCCAGAACAGTTTTATGGCTGCAAAATATATATACAGAAATAATAAGTCTAGCTAACCAGTTAAAACCCATACAAATGGCTACTTTAACAGAAAGTTGTATGTATATAGTGATGACCTATACAAAAATCTAGAGCTCTGCTTCAGCAATGAACTGAAGGTAGGCACCACGATCTCTGCCTGCCAAAAGCAAAGACCTTAAAGTTGTGCAGCTTATGCAATGATCATAAGATGGCCTGCTCATCTCTTCAATCTTTGCTATGAGGAGCGTTTATCTGCAAAATCATCAAGCCAATAATCTGTCATATGCTGGATCCTAGCCACTTAAAATTAAGAATATAATGTAAAGGTTTAAAGAGCCCTTTCAGCTATTATTAAAGACTAATTTTACATACATAGAATAACTTTCTTTTTTCCCTGCCATTTTATAGTATCTGATTATATATGCTGTCCCCTCCATATTTTAATTGCTAAAGGATATAAGCAGCGGTACCTTTGTAAAATGTTCCTATTTCAACTATTTTAAAACAAATTGAAGGAAACTACTGAGCAATATTGGCTAGCATTTGTTTATCTTTGTGATCCATTAAATGTGCCATGGATTCTGCAGTATAAAATCCTTTAATTTGGAAGTCTATCTTGACTTCCATTTTTCATCTCCAAAGCAAGTCTCATGTTTTGGCTTATTAGGAAGCTGTACATAGTATGACTACCACTAATAATACTGCAAAAATCTTTTCAAACACAGTCTATTAAATAGACAAATGATAGTGACTTAAGGCTTTTTCAATGTGCGGATTGTGTAGATTACTCACCTTTCTCTTCATCCTTCTAACTCCCAGTTTTGCCCCACAGAAGGTATAGAAAAGAAAAGGCAAAAGTAGAAGCAAAGTAGAATGATTGAATTAAACCCTTTGTTGCACCTGATGGAATCCCTACTAGTGACTGCACCTCCAGAGCACTGTAACCATCTTACAAAAGTAGCATACAAGCCAATAAACTACAATTTTCAGTATTATTTCCAATAATATGCAGTAGATTCACATTCTTTTCCTCTTATCTTGTAAAATATAACAATTGTATGGAACAATATGGGAATAAACATCACTTGTCTCTTGTTCATACATATACAGAACTGAAAACTTTAAAAACATTCAATAAAAGCAATACAACCACAAATCAAAATTAAAAAATCACTGTGTACATAATTTCTAAAATTAATGCACTTAAAATTTTAAATGGAAAGAAATGAAGGGAAGAGGTTTCCAACCCTTCATTCATATTGAACCTTTCTTCCATTGCACTGATAAAATCATGAAGTACACTTTCATAAAACCAAATAACTAGGACTATAATTTTATACTGATTTTTGGGCTTCTATAGAAAGATAGTAATCTCAAATTGAACAATAAAGGCAGAGATTTGACTTAACACACTTTTTAGTATCTATACTGTAGTGGAGAAACCTCTCAAAACTAAGAGACCAATCTTCTATAAAACAATATTTTTACAGATTAAAAATTTCCTTAAAAACAATCTATTTTTCAGCTAAACCTTTTCATTCACTTAGATGCCAGAGTTTACCACATGCACATACAAAACCTCTAAATGTGAAAATATTGAATAAAGTGCCCAGCAGAAGGTAATTCCTATTAAAGCAGACATTGCACATTCTTAAAGCACTGGCAAAGAGAATAACACAACGTTCAATGTAAAAATACTGCAAGTTAACACCAACATGTCATAGTAGGTTTTGATGCCGGTTCCAAGTGAATTGTATTATCTGGTAGCTGACAAAGCATGAGTGGCTTGTGGCTCTTTAGCTTATGAGCCAGTGTCATAAATATGGCTTCCGCATGATCATTGTCATTTGGGTTTTTAGCAGAAGTTTCAAACAGTGGCATACCATGAGTGTCAGCAAATTTCTGAGCCATGTCTGTAGGCACCTGAATTGCATTCCTCAGATCACATTTGTTTCCAACCAAAATCCGGGGTATATCATTGGTGAGCAAGTGTTGTTTGCACTCTTCAATCCACAGTGGCAAACTCTGAAAGCTGGCAATATTTGTCATATCATATACAAACACAACTGCATGTACGTTCCTATAATAATGCTGCACCATGCTCTTCCTAAATCGTTCCTGTCCTGCTGTATCCCAGAGCTGGATCTAGAGGTTGGAAATGAAGAAAAGGTTATGAGACAACAAACAAAACAAACAAACTAATAAATGCAAGCTTCAAAAGGACAATGCATGATGATTTATAGTACCTGCCTAAATAAAAATAACATATTTTCACGATAATTTATATTAAATGCCCTTCTTTAGTTTTTAATGTTTTTCTAAAGGTCTGGAGTGATGAAACTGTCTGGATTTCTGGTAAGAAGCTGTTCCACAGGATATCCTGTGGAAGAGGAAACTTCAGCATCCCAACCTAAGATAGGCCCATTGAATGGGTAGGATCTAATTGCAAGGACCAGAATACAAAGCCAAATCAAAGCCAAATCAAAGATCAAAACTAACATTCTGAATTTTACCCAGAAGTCTATCTGTAGCCAATGCAGAGGTTGCAGCACTGGGTTTATATTAGAATTGCAATTTCTTCCTGACAACAAACAATCTGCTGCATTTTGGACCAACTAGAGTTTTGAGTAGTTTTCAAGGCAATTCCATTAGAGCACATTGCAGTAATCTAACCAAGAATTGGCAAGGCCACTGTTTGCTAGAGCCTCCTTCTCTAAGAACGGGTACAACTGGCACATCAGCCAAAGCTCAACAAAAGCACCTGGTCTTCACTTGTTTATATAACACCAAGTTGCAGATGTGCTTCTTCAATCCAACCCCCAAGTTGCAGATGTGCTTCCTCAGGGGGAGAGCTACCCCTTTCAGTGTTACCACTGGAGTGGAGAGTGTGCAATATGGTTTCTGCAAAATAACAACTCCTGGTCACTCCTCCGTGGCACGACCCATGGGTAGATCTCCCTCAACCCACTATTACTGACTGGAACTCTTCTCTCAGAAAGGAGTACAAATGCTGCAAACAGTGCACACAGCTCCCAAACCTCAGATATTTTGACAACTTATCTCTGGGAGTTGGGATTTTCTTCACTCACAAGTATAAAAGCTGCAAAAAGGAATTGATTACATAATAGCTAAAGAACAAAGAAAGGTGTTTTTGCCCAGTACTCTGCCTAATATCAAAAAGCTGAGTAGATCTCATCATACCTAAATACCCTTCTAGGTGACAAAAGAAAAAACAAATCTCAGTAAATTTTTGTTTGTTTGGCAGTTTCACAGTAACAGCAGTTGGTTGGTACTCTCTCACATTTTACAATTGTTTTTAATTGATTTAATTTTTAAATTTGTTTTTAATGGCTTTTGTTATTGTTTTTTTGTTATTTATATATTTTTTGTTTTTTAACTTTGCGAGCCACCCAGGGTCATGTATGTGAGGTGGGTAGCTAGATAAATTGAATAAATAAAAACAAATAAAACATAATAAATTTTAAAAATCGGAAATTACTGATTTATTTACATCTTTGACTGAAGTTGTAATTGCAAGAAGTTGTCTTTTGAAAAGAAACTTTTCTTAGGCTTGGCTGAAGGTCCTTATAAATTCCTTTTTATCCAGTGATTCAACTCATAGCTGCTTTGTGCATTCTTGGGGCAAATACAGTGGTAGACAATGGAACAGGGGTCCCACAGGTTATGGTAAGCTTAGGGTGCTATCAGTGAAAACAGCCTGAGAACCACTGCACTAGATGATTTTGCCCATGTCATTGTATGTTTTCGCTTCCCAGGTAATACAAAATGTCTCGTTTGTCTCTGTTGAAAAAACACAACATTCTTCATGGAAAAAGGCAAGAACACCATTAGAATCAGTTGCCTTTACTCTTCTATCATATGACATAAACTTGTGTCATCCTTACATAGCACAATAAGGGCTATCAGTGGAATCGCTGCCTCCCATTTCAAGGTTTATGATCTTCGTCACCCTGAGCCAAACGGGGGGTCTCCCGGCCCACCGGAACTTTTCCAACTCCAAGTCTCATCAGCCCTACCGAACCCAGCCGATGGCGAGGCAGGACGGGGACCGTAGTCCACCAAGAGAGAAACAGAGGCGGCCCCAGCCTTTGCTCACCTTGATTCTCTCCTCGTTGATGTCGACGGCTCGCTCGCGGAAGTCTACCCCGATGGTCGCTTCCGTGCGCTCGGGAAAGCGCCCCGCGCAGAAGCGGTAGGTGAGGCACGTTTTCCCCACGTTGGAGTCCCCGATCACGATGATCTTGAAGATGCGGGAGCGCGCGGGCGGCAAGGACCCGGGGCCCGCGTGGCTGCTCGACAGACTCAGCTCCAGCGATGACTCCACGTCGGCCGCCATCGGCGGACACTGCCTCCTCTCTCTGCAAGGTCCTCAGGCCCGCCCGGCAGAGGAGGAAGGCGGGCGGCGAGAGAAACTCGGCCTCTGACTCAAAGCTTCCCTCTCCGCGCACGGCCGAACGCGGCCGCTGCCGCTATCCGTACAGCCACGCAACGGCGGGAGTACAGGGGCGGGGCGGGGCGCGACGTTCCAGGCAAGGACGGCCACTATCGGCGTAAGAGAGGCGTCCCTTTCCCCCTCCTTACTGGAAAAACGAGAGAGATTCAGCCTAAGATACCGCGAGGGGGGGGGGGTTGAGACGCCCTTCGCCAGAAAGGTAGTGGCGTTCCGGGGTAAATCCCTCGCGGAGAGATGCGGATCGTAGAGAGGTTTGGCTTCGTTTCTCCCATCTGCTGCTGTAGAGCAGCATTGCTAACCGTCTGCCGTTGAACTCGAGCGCCGCCAGAAAGAGAAAACGTTAACTTTGGGGAAGTAATAGTAGAAGGAAATAAATCAATACTTTAGTAGTATTTGGAGGCGTAGGTTCAGGTGACCTTGGAGAGGTGACTAATGCTAAGGGACTGTCTTTTTAGTAGACAGTGCTTCGTAGTGGTTACATCTAGCCTCGGATATCAGTTGTGGCCAGCAGCGGCTGCATTGCCTTCGTGCCTTTTAGGCAAATACGGAATCACACTATTAATCCACAAAATTAATAACTCTGAAAAGTATTATACAGAATTTAGCACGTGGTATATAGCCTATTGCACACCAACACTTGATCTGTGATGGACTCATGGTAGCACAAGGCAGTTCCAGCAATTTACCATCAAGGACCCCAATCAACCCTTACAGCAGCCTTTCTCAACCTTTTGACCCTGGAGGAACTCTTGAAATATTTTTCAGGCCTTGAGGAACCCCTGCACATCCAGGCTCAAATATAGTTACAAAATTATTATATTTGCTTCATGTGTAGGCCTGTATATATGCATTAACAGTGTTCTTAAACTAAAAATAAAGAATGAAACTTACCTCTTCAATGTGAAGTTGCCCGAATTTGAAATAATTTTTTAAATAAATCGTAATCTCCCAGGGAACCCCTAGTGACCTCTTGCGGAACCCAAGGGTTCCATGGAACCCTGGCTGAGAAACCCTGCCTTATAGTGACGTATTAGTCCTTGAGCAGGAGCCGTTTTCCTCCTCATTCCATTTTTCTTTCACTGCAGAAAGAGCGAAAAAAAAGAGCCCTCCTTCCAAACACAGCATGTAACTTTAATGTAAAATAGTAAATCCATAGGTAAAAAATGGATTTCCTTCAAGTTAAGCTCAAGTCCTGGTGACTTGCTGAACACGCTTTTGTTGTTTTCTTGGCAACACCATGCTTTGCCATTTCTTTCTGGGATGCTCTTCTGAATACAGAACTTACAATACTTTACAGGGATATTCTGATGGTCTTTATCGGAATGCTGACCAACTCTGAGCCTGCTTAGCTTTCTGAGATCAGCCAAGATTGGATAGGTCCTGCCACCTGGCTGGACAGTAAACTTGTTTCACTACTCAAATCTTAAAAGTGTAACAATCCAAAATCTTAATCTTTTAATCATGATTTGCACATAGCCACAATGACAATATTTGTATTTATCAGAGCTGTAGTGCAAGAATCTAAAACTTAAAAAAGGATTTTATACTTGAGCACCAAAACCTTCCACTACAACTTTAACACATCCATTCTTATCAGTTGTATATGAAGAAAAGTTAACTTTTAAACTAGGGTTTATTTTCCCTATGAAAGTGACTAAATATCATACAAGTGTTATCAAGAATGGAATTCTTCCTATATATACCATATTTATCTGACCAGATAACCTTGAATTTAATTCAACCCCCTGCTTCCCAGGAATATTAGATAATAACACAAGATGATCACGTCATTTTAAATTACTTTGGGAAATCTAGTCTTCCTTTCAAATAAATTACAAACATTCAGTATTTGTTTCTGCAGTCATGGAAAGAAATATAGCATAATTTTTCGTCTGCCCCTTTTCTTTCTGCAGTTTTAGGAAAAAAATGTTATGAAGCCTTAAGGACCATTTAAAAAAAATCTAAGACATTTATAGTGGATAGTTTGAAACTCACTGATAAATTTGTCTGTCTTGATGAAATTGCAGGCTATAAAAAGCCTAGGCTATAATACACCCCACTGTTCTTAGTATAAAAAAATGACAACTTGAAAAGAGTTATTACAGAATTTATGATATCTGATCATTTTTTGGTTACCAACTACCATTGGAGGAAGAAAAAGAAAGGCTTCAAATTAACTCTCATGTAAAACCTCATCCTTTGTCAGTATGGTTTTTAGCTAAAAAAATGCAGATTGTTTGCAGTGTAGTTTCATGGCTACAGGCAGTATTTGTTACTGTGCAATAACAGTTAAGAACAAAATTGTATCACCAACCAATCATAATAATAAAGTTACCAATATTTTTGAATTGATAGGCTTTCCCTTTGACTCTCTTTTTGTATTAATGCAGTTAATACAGCATCTTTTGGCTAATCACAGAAAAGGTTTTCTCAGATATAATGGGCCCATGAAAATGTGGGAGTGATTAATCCCAGGGTCCACACAATTTTTGTTAGATGCACATATATCAAAAGATGAAGGTTCTAGACGAATGATCAGTCAATACTTATCTTTTAAATTGTTCTTATCACAGAAAGAGTAATGATATCTCTAAAGAGATGTACAACAATGAAAACCACAAAGTGTTAGCTGTTCTTTTTTTCAGACTGGCAATAGTTTTAAACATTTCCTACACTATACTTTAGATTTCTGATTGCAAATTTGATAATCTATATAAATTCTTGTTACCCTTGTAGGGATATATTTCAGAGGTATTTACTACTAATTCGAGCACCCATGATTGCCAAGTTGCAAGTTATTGTTCACAACGGCAGCCACTGTGGTTAGCTCTATTGGAGAAGGAGCGCAAGAAGGGGAGTAGTGTCTCCAAACACTGTCGCATTATGCATTGTGGGATTTCACCAACACTAATATAAATCTTTTATGATAATAATATATTACACTGAACTTGCACTACATCTCCTGACAGCAGTTTTCAAATTCTATAGTCACACAACTCTTTTTCAAAACATTTTATTGCATTATATTTGGTACCTTATGTTTGACAAAGGAAATTACATCTGTAACTGCAGGGATAAGAAGCTGGTCTGTTATTGAAAAAAAATCTTGGGCCCGTTAAAAGTTACAAAGTCATGGGCTTGCCTGAAACAACTGAGCAAGAAATATATTCTTAGAAATGTAGGGCTTCAAGTATTACAAACCTGTGACACTGTGGAAAAGTTCCAGAGGTATCTAAACTGCAGCACTTTTTTTTTCCTGCATAACGTGAACAAGGCCTGCTGAGGTTTTAAACAATTAGTCTCTCAATCAGTCAAATTGGTAGTCAGGAGTTCCTCTCTTAAATATTTCAAGCCATAGTTATATTCATTTATATTTTCACTGTACGTGAAAACTACATGCTGTCTTTCTAATGAGTTGGTGCCACATCACAGTGCATAATTTCATTTGTTCTTGCATTACAGTTTTTTTAAAAAATTAGCCAACAATGTTGTCATGCTCATCTCCTAAACAGCAATTTATGTATTTTTTCAAAACTGAATTAAAAGAAAATATATTCTAACCAGTTCCTTCATTTAAAAACTGTGGTGCAAGAACACCAAACTGATCACGTGCAGTGAATTTCGGAGACACAACAAGCTTATTGAACACCTTATGTTTCGTTATTTTGCTTCATATTTTAAGTCCCAGTCTCTACAACAACATTAAATATGTGTTGCAGGTTTGCTTGCAAATATTGATTCACACTGCATACTTCCAAAGGGTCGAATCATCTCTGTATCAAAATCAGTCAGATGCTAAAGCCCCAACAACTTTTTGTGCTCAGTGAAAAGGATCCAGTGCTAAAACAGCATTTCTGCTGTCTGAGATACTTATCTCAACAAGACAAATTTGAAGTAATATTTCTGCCACACACCTGCTCCAATGGGGTGTTAAGCCTTCAGATTCCATATAAATTAGTTTAAAAATGGGGTATGTAGATAAGGGATACTTTTCAATTTTAGCAGTGCTTAGCTTTTCTTTAATTGAGCCATCTATTTCCAACAATATGTTACTTTATATTATATACTTCGTCAGCAGGATAAAAAAAGTAAAACTTTGAAGGCAACTTTTTTTTCTTCTTCCATTCTCTGTAGGTTAGAACAATTCAGCAGGTGCGTGACAAAAATATTATACACCAGATACAGTCCAAAATCATTCCATTCCTTTTAAAGTTCATATTTCATTGGCCAGTTCTTCAGTTTCTGCAGATATATCTCCATTAACTGTGATCTTCATATCCTCTTCATATCCAGGGGGCATAAAAGCCAAAGCATATGGGAAAAGCTTATGACAATTTGCTCTGTACATTTCAGCTGCTTCTTTACAGTCTCCAAGGCTACCATCATTCAATGCTTCCAATACTTCCATGCATGTCTAAAGGAAGAAAAATATGTGTTTTAAAAGATCCTGTATTTCAGCAATTGATATAATTGCTAGTTCTGTTTTCATAAAGATGTTTTTGCATACTGTTATATCTAAGGCTTAAACATTGTGCTCCCTAGAAAATTACTAAATGGAATTTGAAAAAGCTGCAGCTGATAGCAAGATAATACATAATTGTTTATATCAAACAAATTTACCTGAAGATTTCTGTTTGCTAGAGATTCATCAAGTGAAGTTGCCAGTTCCACAGCTCTTTTCTGGCTTGTAGAATCCAAATAGTACACCATTTTGGCAGCTAAAAACAGAAACAAAAATACCCATCCACATACACATTTAGATAAGTATAATATTGAAACAGTATGTATTGAATTTACTTTCATATTCAGCTATTCTGAGTCTTCTGCAAAAAAAGCCCTCCTCTGTCCATGTTCACCAACTATAGACTCTAAGCATGTAGGTCATTCCTCAAAGCAAATCTGTTTAAGATCAAAATAGGAATCACATTACTTGACCTTACACAAGGAAAGGAGTGCTGACTAATTTTTTCTTTCACCTCTATTTATAAAGGCTTAAGTTTAGATAACAAATGTCCCTTTCTGAGAAGAGAAGGACTTTAATTCATTGCAGCTCCCATTGCTAGAGCTGAGGCAGAGAGTGTTTGTTCAACTACCACCTCCATGCTATTCCAGGAGATACTCCAACCCTCCAGAGCAGATTTAGAGCGCAGGGTGCTGCAGCATTAAGGAAGAACAGATCAAGAGTGACTCTCCCTTTGCCAGCAGAACTATCCTGTGAACAGAGCCCCACTGAAAATACTTTGGGATAATACACAATACTCACCCTTCTACATAATGCATATATGAATATGCATATATTCCATTTGGGGGAAGATGGGCGGTGATAGAAATTTCATAAATAAATAAAATAATAATAAATAAATATATCATCATGATAGATTACAAACCAGAATGCAGCTGTTTTATTAGTCTTGGGTACCAAATTCTCTCAGCAGTTTACAATAAATACATAAAACCAAGATTTAAAACACATTTACAATATTTAATTAAATGCCTAATCAAAAAGATGCATTTTTATGGCCTCTTACAGCCGAAGAAGAGGTCAATACCATCAACATAAAGTACTTCCAAAACCACGGAGTGGTTACAGAGAAGGCTGAGCCAGTGGTGTTCCTGGGGGTGGGGGGTAAGATAGTAGGCATAGCAGAATGATCAGCGTCCCATCCATTTGTATGTGCATGCGACACTGACTTATCAGAAAGCAGATGGGAGCTCTGTTTGTGTTGCTGCAAACTTCAAATAACCTCAATGACCAGAATGGCAAATTATATAGAATGAGACATTATCTCAGGTAATCAGGTAATCTGAGACCAAGTCTATACAGGGCTTCAAGACAGCAGTTTGGAATATGTTATGAGCAGAAAACTCTAGGGTTACAGGATCTGGGCTGTAAAAAATCCAAGCAATCACTAGATGGCAGCAAAGAGCTCTTTGCATAGCTCTTTGTTGCCATGTAGTGATTGTGATTTTGCAGCTCAATCTAATAGTCCTATCTTACCTCAAAAGCTGGAAAAGGGTTCTATACACATGCAAAACGTACACAGAAGCTTCTTAGGGCTTTGGCAAATGCTTAGAACCCTTTTCTGACTTTTGGAAGAATACAAGGAAGTCTTGCACTAGCTCTTTGCTTTGATGAAAAGAATAAAGTCATTCTTGCACTAAGAATCTCTTTTCTGTGGTAAATTTAAATCACCTTGCACAAGCCAATGTATGCCTCTACTTAAAAAATAATAAATCACTTTGTATATTATCAGAAATGCAAATTGACAAAGAAATCAGTTTCATTTATAACATGACTGTGAAATGATGCCTATTTTATTATTAGCACTACATAGCTGGGAGCACAAAGCAGAGTTTCTCACTGTTTCTTTAGTAATGAGTATATTTTCAACCTCCACTAATTACAAAAATGTCACATCATTTGTTACTCTGAGCTTCATTTATGGGTTTCTTACAGCCTCTTTGGAAAGTTATGCTTTCTCTTACAGCCTCTTTGCAAAGTTAACTATGAGGAAAGATGATTACAAATGATTTAACAGAAGTATTGTTTTTAATACTTCAACTGAAATTTCACATTTCTGACTTCAGAATACCTCTCTCAGTATCCAGCTGTGTTCAAATTATTAAGGATACCTATTGCATTATCAGATCTTGCTAACTATTTTCATTCTATTTTTGCTAAACCTATGTGTGTTGTATCATTTGACTGGCTACTTCCTATAAACAGTTATTTAATTCTACTGTTTATGAATCAAGTTATGCTACATGTATATATGTATACATGGTATACCATCGGAAGATGGGACTCCCAGGTCGGAAGATGGTCAAAATGCTACTGGGGAGGAACAGAGGATAAGTTCAACTAGCCCCCGATGTGATGACGCAGCTAGCTCAAAGCCGAAAGGACGGCTAGCGGCCGACGGTGCTGGTGGTGAACGACGAACCCGATGTTCTAAAGATCAACACACCATAGGAACCTGGAATGTAAGATCTATGAGCCAGGGCAAATTGGATGTGGTTATTGGTGAGATGTCAAGATTAAATATAGACATTTTAGGTGTCAGTGAACTGAAATGGACTGGAATGGGTCACTTCACATCAGATGACCACCAGATCTACTACTGTGGACAAGAGGACCACAGAAGAAATGGAGTAGCCTTCATAATTAATAATAAAGTGGCTAAAGCAGTGCTTGGATACAATCCAAAAAACGATAGAATGATCTCAATTCGAATTCAGGGTAAGCCATTTAACATCACAGTGATCCAAATATACGCCCCAACCACAGATGCTGAAGAAGCAGAAGTAGATCAGTTCTATGAGGATCTGCAGCACCTACTGGATAATACACCAAAAAGAGATATTATTTTCATTACAGGAGACTGGAATGCTAAGGTGGGTAGTCAAACGACACCTGGAATTACAGGCAAGCATGGTCTGGGAGAACAAAATGAAGCAGGACATAGGCTGATAGAATTTTGCCAAGACAACTCACTGTGCATAACAAACACTCTCTTCCAACAACCTAAAAGACGACTTTATACATGGACTTCACCAGATGGTCGACACCGAAATCAGATTGACTACATCCTTTGCAGCCAAAGGTGGCGGACATCTATACAGTCGGTAAAAACAAGACCTGGAGCTGACTGTAGTTCAGATCACGAACTTCTTATTGCAAAATTTAGAATCAGACTAAAGAGAATAGGGAAGACCCACAGATCAGTTAGATATGAGCTCACTAATATTCCTAAGGAATATGCAGTGGAGGTGAAGAATAGATTTAAGGGACTAGATTTAGTAGATAGGGTCCCAGAAGAACTATGGACAGAAATTCGCAACATTGTTCAGGAGGTGGCAACAAAAAACGTCGCAAAGAAAAAGAAAACCAAGAAGGCAAGATGGCTGTCTGATGAGACAGTGGAAGTAGCCCAAGAAAGAAGGAAAGCAAAAGGCAACAGTGATAGGGGGAGATATGCCCAATTAAATGCAAAATTCCAGAGGTTAGCCAGAAGAGATAAGGAATTATTTTTAAACAAGCAATGTGTGGAAGTGGAAGAAGACAATAGAATAGGAAGGACAAGAGACCTCTTCCAGAAAATTAGAAACATCGGAGGTAAATTCCAGGCAAAAATGGATATGATCAAAAACAAAGATGGTAAGGACCTAACAGAAGCAGAAGAGATCAAGAAAAGGTGGCAAGAATATACAGAAGATCTGTATAGGAAGGATAATAATATTGGAGCTTTGACGGTGTGGTTAGTGAGTTAGAGCCAGACATCCTGAAGAGTGAGGTTGAATGGGCCTTAAGAAGCATTGCTAATAACAAGGCAGCAGGAGACGATGGTATCCCAGCTGAACTGTTTAAAATCTTGCAAGATGATGCTGTCAAGGTGATGCATGCCATATGCCAGCAAATTTGGAAAACACAAGAATGGCCATCAGATTGGAAAAAATCAACTTATATCCCCATACCAAAAAAGGGAAGCACTAAAGAATGTTCAAACTATCGAACAGTGGCACTTATTTCACATGCCAGTAAGGTAATGCTCAAGATCTTGCAAGGTAGACTCCAGCAATTCATGGAGCGAGAATTGCCAGATGTACAAGCTGGGTTTAGAAAAGGCAGAGGAACTAGAGACCAAATTGCCAATATCCGCTGGATAATGGAGAAAGCCAGGGAGTTTCAGAAAAACATCTATTTCTGTTTTATTGACTATTCTAAAGCCTTTGACTGTGTGGATCATAACAAATTGTAGCAAGTTCTTGGTGGTATGGGGATACCAAATCATCTTGTCTGCCTCCTGAGGAATCTGTATAACGACCAAGTAGCAACGGTAAGAACAGAGCACGGAACAACGGACTGGTTTAAGATTGGGAAAGGAGTACGGCAGGGTTGTATACTCTCACCCTACCTATTCAACCTGTACGCAGAACACATCATGTGACGTGCTGGGCTTGAGGAATCCAAGGCTGGAGTTAAAATCGCTGGAAGAAACATTAACAATCTCAGATATGCAGATGATACGACTTTGATGGATGAAAGCGAGGAGGAGCTGAGGAGCCTTATGACGAAGGTGAAAGAAGAAAGTGCAAAAGCTGGGTTGCAGTTAAACCTCAAAAAACCAAGATTATGGCAACCAGCTTGATTGATAACTGGCAAATAGATGGAGAAAAAGTGGAGGCAGTGACAGACTTTGTATTTCTAGGCGCAAAGATTACTGCAGACGCTGACTGCAGCCAGGAAATCAGAAGACATCTACTTCTTGGGAGGAGAGCAATGGCAAATCTTGATAAAATAGTTAAGGGCAGAGACATCACACTGACAACAAAGGTCCGCATAGTTAAAGCAATGGTATTCCCTGTAGTAACCTATGGCTGTGAGAGCTGGACCATAAGGAAGGCTGAGCGAAGGAAGATAGATGCTTTTGGACTGTGGTGTTGGAGGAAAATTCTGAGAGTGCCTTGGACTGCAAGAAGATCAAACCAGTCCATACTCCAGGAAATAAAGCCAGACTGCTCACTTGAGGGAATGATATTAAAGGCAAAACTGAAGTACTTTGGCCACATAATGCGAAGACAGGATACCCTGGAGAAGACGCTGATGCTGGGGAAAGTGGAAGGCAAAAGGAAGAGGGGCCGACCAAGGGCAAGATGGATGGATGATATTCTGGAGGTGACAGACTCAACCATGGGGGAGCTGGGGATGGTGACAGCCGACAGGAAGCTCTGGCGTGGGCTGGTCCATGAAGTCACGAAGAGTCGGAAGCGACTGAACGAATAAACAACAACAACATCCTACATGTCTTTTAGGATTTTGAAGAATCAATACATTTCAATTCTAATATTACAAATAAATATGTGAACTAAACACTGGGTAATTTCTTTGCAGAGAAATACGTTTAAATTTGAGACAGCAATCAAACATCTGATTCTTCATTTGCACCTGAAATAATACTTACTAAACAGAATATTAATATTAGAATATTAATATGATACTAATAAAAAGTAACAAAAGGGCCAGCATGGTCCTGGACTAGGAGTGGAGAAACCCAGGTTTTAGCCCTCCCTCAGGCATGGAAGCCAGCAGGCCTTGGGCCGGTCATTCCTTCTCCGGCCCAAATCAGTGTCAGGCTCTGCAACAAACCTTCAGATAAGTGAAAGGCCTCATTACATCATGCCCCGATAGCATTGCTATCAGAACTAGATGAGCACAGTACAAAAACAAGCAGACCCTGCAACCACGTGGGACAAACACTAGGAAGAACAACAACTGATTAAACAACTGGTGTGTAGGATGAGGGCAAATCATCCTAAAAGTCCCAAGGCAGACTTAAATACAGAGACAATACATACCAGACAATCTGTGTGGTAGTGAATCATAGTGCTGTTTAAGGAAAGTTTCATTGAAGTTCTTTGGATTAGTTGCCCCAAAAAGTCGATTCATTTCTTGATTCAACACCATCCTGACTGTTTCTTGTAGATCTTTACTTTCAGAAACTATAATATTAAGAACATAGAATCAATTTCAGGAGAATCTATTAGGCTTTAATATCTTAAGATTTGTTACGTTAAGCTGAACAAGCAATCTATCCTTGCAACTATCTTAAGCTCAGTCCAATTGTTCTTTCTGTTAATATTCATGTATTTCATCAAACACTCTGGTTCAGTAAACTGTTAAGTGTAAGCTGTACTTATTAAATGAATTTGCAGATATAAAATTGAATTATTTTTTAAAATTACTTAGTACTTCATTTAAAGGATAAATTGAGTAATAGAGGCAATGGAAATATACATAGCAATAACAATGTTTAAACTGAGTTTGTTACACTAAGTTATACAGCCATACACATTTTTAACTGCCTAAAGTATATTTTATCACACTATGCAAATCCTGTCATTTTAAATAACTCAATAATTAGTAAAAAAATCATATGTATCTGAATAAATTCATTATTCATTTCCTCATTAGCAAGAGATGATTACATCTCTCCTGAATGTTGACTGCTAGATCACATAAGATAGATTCATACCACTGCTGAAGAGGTGTATCATACACTCATGAAGCCATGGATGACTAGGATCAATAGCAAATGCTCTCTTCACAGACTGTAGCATAAGAAGAAATTTTTCTGTATGAGACAAAATTACAAAATATTCTCTGTAATCAGGAATACAAACAGAACAGCCAATTATGTTTTACAAGTGTAAATACAATTTGAAATTATAATCGTTAGAATAAACATACACATCCTGAATGTGTTGTCAGTACAGATCATATATCTCATAGCTGGTGAAATATGGGCAATTGTAGGTTGGCTTACAAGGTTGTCTCTGCACAGGTCTTGGCTTGCACAGAGTAAGGTAAACATGCATATAGTAAAACTGGACTTTGCTGATGGCATACTGGCCAAAATGTATCTAAACTGACAGGTACACTCTTAGTATTAGCACTGAATACTGCTTGTGGCACAGCTTTAACCAAGGCAAGGTTAAGGGAATCTTCACTCAGATATACAGCACCCACCAATATCTCAGGTGGAGTCAATAAAACTCTATATTTAAATGTAAAAACATTATCATTAAATGTTTTGAATATTAACAAGATCTTAAAAGAGTCCATCAAATGTTATAAGAATTTTTATTTGGCTAGTCAGACTTTGGCTAATTTTCCTATTTGATTTTCCTATTTTGATTTTTTACTTGTGAGAATTGATGACATCTGCTTAAGCTGTGGTGATTAATATAGATATAAAACAATGCTTAAACAGTAATATAAGAAAAATACTGTAGATTTTATTTAATTACCATAATATTTTTAAATTGAAGATAATCTTTAAATAGTTGGGAAAGGTTTGATACTGTACACATACACATTTATACTCTACTAATTCAAGGCAAACCAAAAAAGTACGGCATAAAGAAAATGGGTATATTCATATTCTTTCCAAGTTCTGCATGTATCTCTTTAGAAAGATGACCTTACACCTGAAAACATACCACTGTTCATTCCTATGCTACAGTATTTTCCATTTACCTTTCCTGAAGTAAATTTCAAAGGCAAAAAGATGGGTTTCTATTTTGTTCTTCACCAAATTCTTCAACGGAGTTAAAAACTTAATAGCTTCCTCCAAAGGTGCTTCAACCTAAAAATGGGGGGAAAAAATCTTGCCAAAATTAAAAAAAAAAATTAAAGGAGATCAAAATACCTATTGGATGTGAATGGTCATTCTATCAAGTATGTATGTATGTATGTATGTATTAGAGCCTCTTAGTTCTTAATACCTAATGTCACCAAGTTGAAGGAATAGACTTAGCCATGACCCAAATCTAGTCCTTCTTCCTTGTAAGTGATAGCTGCCACTCATTGCTATTGGGGAATAGTGTGGTGAGAGAAAATTTGTAAATCCTTTAGAACTATCTTTGATCCTGCAGTACAACGACTTACAATGGGACCAGAGTTTTACTTAACTCCTACTACTAAATAAATCAGGTAAAACAATACATAAAACACAATGTACTATATCATGTCTTTATTGAATACCTTGAGCCAACATCCACTATCTATTGGGGGGGGGGAATTATAAAGCCCCAAGATAATCAGCTCTTTTAATGATGTAAGTTGTGTCAAATGTTCCAATCAGTGAGCTGACATCTGACATCAGGTGTGAATGTAAGAGGCCCTCCCTTATTTAAAAATAAATAAAAAGTTGGCTGCTACCATCAGTCTACTCTTCAGTGGAAGCAAAACATGCCCTGATCAAAACATATCTGTAGGCCTCAGAAAAAGTTTTTTTGTTTCTCATAAGACTGGAAAGTATATATCAGGCAGATAATTGAGGAAAAGGAATTCCATTATTTGCTAAAGATCACCTGGATGATCTAGCAGGCTAGTGGAACAATTCTCTGTGGACAGATGAGATGAGAGTGGACCTTTGGACATTAATAAGAAACATTATGTTTGCAGAAAATGAAAGAAGGCATTCCAATAAAACTCATCCCAGTAGTGAAGCACAGCAGTGGGAATATCACTGTTTGGAGCTGCTTTGGAATCTGGACAGTTCATAGTAATCGAGGGAACAACAGATTCTGGAACTGTACCAGCAAATTCTACTGGAGAATCTTAGGATATCCATCTGTGAGCCAAAGTTTAAACAAATGTGGCTTGTGTAACCTGACAATGATCCTAAGCACACATGTGAATCTATGGCACAGTGGCTGAAGTGAGACAAATTTCACATTTTAGAATGGCCAAATAAAAACCCCAACCTTCACCCAACTAAAATTGGGGCAACAGTTCATGCAAGACAGTCTCAAAGGATCAACAGGTTGAAGCAGTTCATGACCCAAACACCTTTAAATAAATGGGCAGGATTGATGAAAAGGTACTGGAAACAGTTGGTTGAAGTCATTCTGCTAAAGGAGGTGACACCAATTACAAAATTACCATACATTTCGTAATAAAGGCAGTGAATGTTAGCTCAATATGTTTAATAAAAACACGACACAGCACAATATTTTGTGTTTTGTTTGTTTAACCAGAATCTTTTTAACTATTAACAACTCTTAGATAAAGTTCACATCACAAGTTAGAATACTGTACAATTAGAGAACCTTTTAAAGGGTTTACAAACTTTCATCAATGTAAAGTGCTGCTTAATTCTTATGTTGTGGTGAGAGAAAAATCTAGTCTCCCGATACTGTTCTTCAATTATAGCATAGCTTTCCAAACTGTGTCGTGACACTTTAGTGTGTCGCAACACAGAGTTTAGTGTGTCGCGAAGCGGCGGCTCAGGGTCATGCGCGGCGGCGCGCCATCAGCACTTCTGCGTTTTAGCGAGGTCGCCGCCATACACGCTGTCGCCCCACCGCCGTGCACACGCGCGCCACCGCTGCCGCCGTTGGTGTGTCGCCAACAGCGGCAGTTTGGAAAGCACTGAATTATAGGGTTTCCACAGGTGAGATTTATAATCTACATTACTTTCTCTCATGTACTTATCTCCCATACAATGGAATATAATTTATCAGCACTGTTCATATACTGTAAAAACATTTGTGCTTATTTCTCCAGCAGATGATATAGCTGTAGGAATACTGCTTATTTTATAAAAATTAAGAAAATCACAAAGGTGTTACAGTACTATGTTCAGATCCCAGGAGAGAACCAGAGTTTGGTTGGGAAAGTGTTAGCTGCTTGAGTAACCAGACAATGAACATCTACAGTACCTTGCCAGTTCACAGTGAGGCCATTAATAAAAAACTGAAAAAGTCTATGTCTTAACAAACTGAAAGAGGTTGAAAAGTGAAAGCAATCCTGTTGAGATTTCTATTCTTTTTCAATAATTGTCTAATTTTTTTTTTAAAAAGTGGCCCCCACCCCGTGGAACATCCTCACCGTCACCCCTGATATTCAGCAGGCCCCCACCTTTCTAGTCTTCCGGAAGGCTGGCTCTTCCCCCAAGCATTGGGATAGGGTGAGGCTGCAGCCCAGTGACTGTGATGGTTTACGTACTGGGGAATGTTCTTTTAGGGTGTTATTTTTTGGATGTTGGTTTTTACTACTACTTTTATGTTTTTATTGTTCTTATTCTGAGCTGCCCAGAGTAATAATACATAAGATGGGCAGCCATATTAGATAGATAGATAGATAGATAGATAGATAGATAGATAGATAGATAGATAAGTAGGTAGGTAGGTAGGTAGGTAGGTAGGTAAGTAAGTTAGCTGCCAAAAGCTTGATGGGTGTTGTCAAAGTTCTCTCTTGGTTGTAATAATGTAACGCATTGGTATCTTTCTTCTTCCATGTTATTTCAACCCCATGTTGAAAAAAGCAAAATCTGACTCAGAAGCTTGATGACGACATTATTTTCACTCCCATATCAAGTATTGTAGTAAGAAGCCTCTAGCTTCAAATGTTTCACCATACTACCAAATATTGATCTATCTTTGGAAGCCAACATTCTAGTGCAGGATTATCAAACTGCAAGATCAGTGAAGTAGTCGTCTTTCTTCTAAACAAGAAAAGTGTCTTAACTCTCCAGAATGAAGTATGTGATTACAAATTTCTTTCTGATATCATTGTTTTTAAAATGAGCAAGTTCTTTTAAAAGTTGCATAGATCTAATGAATCATCTGACAATTCTGCTTGAACCATTATTCAAGGAAGCTCAATTACAGTAGTTTCTGTTAAATATATCATGCTATAAGAAGGTAAGTATACCTTTTTTTTTTTTTGAGGGTTTCCTAGGTCCCACATAGTCCCTTATTTCTGCCTCAATATAAAGATACAAAAAAACAACAAAGGACAAACTTTGTGGCCTATTCTTACATTGGCCTTACTTTTTTATATAAATATTCAGAACTGCCACTCCTCAGTTAATGATCTAACTTATTAAGTATCTGAATAATACCAGAAAACTATATCAGGTTCTGTGAGATCTGTGACACGCCTTGTTGCAAAAGTATGTGTCCAGATGTGGACTGAAATCATTATTTCTAGCTGAGTGGCCACGCAAAGGATTATTGAATAGTCACTCTCAAAGTGATATACTACGAAATATTTTTTTATACAGTGAAACCTCAATTTAGTAGATATTAATACAACAGAACAAATTTCTACAGCGATTTACGGCATTTGCCTCAACCTGTCATTTGCATAATGAAGTCATTATGTAAATGATGTAAATCACTGCAATGATATACTTTCATAATTAACAGACATCTGTGAATAATCCACAATTACAGTGTTAAAATGAGATTTAAATGGAGTTCTGTAGAAATGCATGTGAAGCCACTTAACATACTATAATTTGGTACCTTTGCCAATTTCTCAGGAATAAGCTCTTCCTTTGGCCCTCCAATCTCTTCATCATCATCATCTTTTTTCTTTTTCTGGTTTCGTTGCTGCTTCTCTTTTTCAGCATTCTTTTTCTCCTCTTCTAGTTGAGCTTTTTTCTGAGCTCTCCTCTGCTTATTGCGTAGCTTCTTTAACTCTTTATCAGACATATTTGCTTTATAAGAAAAACACATTTGATTGTATATTAAAAAAAATCCACTTTTTATCTAGTTTTCAAATTTTGCATCTATTAAGTTTTCTAGTCCAAAACTTTCAAACTCAAAATTAAGTGACTTGAAAGTACATATAACAAGCTACCTAATTTTTATAACTTTATTAAATTTTAAAACAAAGAGATAAAATCTAACAGAAACTAATAAAGAGAAAGAGAACAGAAGTGCAGGAAAAAAAAGAACAGAAATATAGAAAGGAATAACTCCTGACTTCTTTTACAGTAGATATAAGTAAAACTTACATTAAACTCTTACTCTGTTACAACATAACACCCATTTTTTCTATTGTCAATCACCTAATTTGATCTTTTCCAAAGTACTTGTACTGTTACCCTTTAGTATCAGCTGTTTTGAGGGAGGGGGTGGTTCTGCCTATCTCGAAGGAGGCAGAAATACACACCTTTCTCAAGAAGCCATTATAGGACTCAACAGTCCTGGGCAATTTTTACCCCGTCTTCAACCTTTCCTTTTAAGGTTGTTAAAGGCCCTGGATGAAACACAGTATCTAGACCTCTTCAGTCAGGTTTCAGTACTGAGGCAGCATTTGATTGTGCTTGTTCATGATCTCTGGCAGAGCCATGACAAGGGTGGTGCAACCTTCATCTCACTTCCCAAGAGGATTGGAGGGGGGCATGGTGTTATAGTGGTTCTCCTCCTATCTCTGTGATTAGTTCCAGTCGGGTTTTTTTTGGGGGGGGGGATTACAGATTGAGCCCAAGGCCTCTGATGTGTGCAGTTCCATGGAGCTCTTGACCCTCCGGTTTAACATTTACATGAGGTTATCAATCAGTTTGGGGTCAGGTCTCATGAGTATGCTGATGATACTCAGTTGTATAACTCGACCCAAGCCAACCAGCTGATGTCAAGGTCTTGCTCCAGTGTGCAGAAGCTGTGGAGGTCTGGAGAGGAGGGAAGACTCTGGTAAGATCAAGTGGCTGTGAATATTTGGACACCAAGTCCCAGAGATTTTCGATCTTTAGTCCTGAATGGAGCTGTGTTTCCTTATTAGAGACTGGTGCACAATTTGGGTTTTCTTCTGGACTTGCAGCTCCTATTCAAGGAGCAGGGAGCAGCTGTAGCCAGGATAGTGTTTGCACAGATTCATCTTGTATACCAGATGTGCCTGTTCCTGGACTAGTAGTGAGTAGACAGTTACTCACACCTTCATCAATTCCCATGTGGATTATTGCAATATATTCTATATGGGGCTTCTCTTGAAGACCATTTGGAAACTGCAACAGATCCAGAATGCAATAGCCCAAGCACATATGCTACAATATGCTTATATAACACATCTATTTCATGAGCTGTACTGATTACCAATTGGATTCCAGGTGCAATTCAAGGTGCTTATATTACTTATAAAGCCTTTCATGGCATAGGGCCTAGCTATCTGGGGGACCATCTGTAGTTTTTGCCTATCTTGTACAACTGAACAAAGATGGTGTGCTTTGGGTCTTGATTCTGATTAAATAGCATAATCTGATGGGACACAGGAAGATAGCCTTCTCTGTCACAGAAAAGCAACAGCACCCCCCCCCCCAAGATTTGTATGGTCCCCTATCCTGACTTCATTTAAAAGGCCCCTACAAACCTGGCTCTTCTTCCAGGCCTTGGGATAGGATACATGGCAAGCCTCTTATAGAAATGTTTTATGTCCAGATTATGTGTTTTATTGCTCTTTCTGGGCATTTAAAAACATTTTTATACTGTTCTGAATCTGTTCTTAATACTGTATGACACCCAGGGTCATTATGAAGTTGGATGACCTTAGAAATTTGATAAATTTATGCATTATCCATTTTTACACTTTATGCTTTCACATCAACTAAAGTGCCATTCATCTTTATGAATTTTTGCTCTGAGCTGACCAATATATTGTAATTCCTGAAAATGTTAAACATATAGTTTTTGACAGACTGTAGCTGATTTGAAAAACAGTGAAATATACATTTTTTAATTTTAGGACAATTGCATCCAACAATTTTGCCTCTTAAAACAGCAAAGATGACAATCTGGAAAAGTTACATAGCACATATACAAAACAGGCTGTATGTTTTATACCTGTATCAGTTTCATGTTCCTTATTTTCGTCCGTCAGAGGGTTATCATGGAGCTTCAAGTATATTTCTATGGCAATTCTTGCAGCTTTAAAATAAAATGGGTGCTGTCGAAGTACATCTTCTAGTTTTAACAAGTCTACATATGACCGAAGTGTAATTTTCCTCATACAGTATGTGTGGAAGTCAAACTGGTCATCTGTGATTTCTACAAAATGCTAACACAACATGTAATTATCTAGCAAGCATCCAATATTACGATACAAACTTATTTTAGAAATGACTGAGGTTCTAAAACTGAACTCAGCACTAAGATAAATGCTTCTAATACAAGCAACACATAAGAAACAGTATCCCAAGTTTAGCATTTAAGACAGACAACAATTTAGCATCAAATCCAGTCCTGTCAGATAACATGGCAGGACAGAAGTCTCTGCCTGAGGATCATGACAGTCATGTCATGATGGCAAAGACTAGGTTTTAAAAATCGGAATGGCAGTTATGATTGGGTATAGGTAGTCCTTGCTTACTGACCATTCATTCAGCAACAGTTCGAAGTTATGACGGTGCTGAAAAAGTAACTTTACAGCCCATTTGTGACCATTTACGACATTTGCAGCATCCCTCAATAACATGATCACCATTATAGTCGTATGTGTTGTCCTGTGCCCAATCTGTGGTTTTTTCTTTTCCCCCCATTGCAGAGCAGATTGATTGGAGAGAAAGGAATTGCAAGAAAGTAAGCTGTTTGCTCTTCTACACATTGAAAGCAATGTAATTGTGCCGGCAGCCAGGGGCTGGGAGTCGCAGGTGCTACACAAACAGCTTACAGTATTCTCTTGTAATCTTTTTCTCTCCATTCTCTCTGCTCTGTGGGGGGGGAAGGGGGAAGAAAAAAAGCAAGTGGTTTTTGTAGGCAGTCTTTCCTTTGCCTGACCCTTTCCCGCTGCCTGTGCAATCACATTTATTTATTTATTAATCACATTTATATGTCTGCCCATCTCACAAAAAGCAACTTTGGGTGGCGTACAACAATTGAATAAAACAACAAATACATGCAAATACAAATACATAAAAACAATCATTATAAAAATACAAAAGGCCATTATTAAAAATGAAAATATTATGAACAATTTTAAATATACAAACCATATGGAGAGAGTAAAAATATCAACCACAATGGAGCCATCTAAGAGTGTCTGCGGTTCCCTGGGACCCCCAGGCCTGGTGACATAACCAGGTCTTGAGGGACTTCTGGAACGATAGCAGGGATGGAGCTAACCTAACTTCGAGGGGGGGGGGGAATGTTCCATAAGGCGGCGCCACGCAGAGAAGGCCCGCGTCCTAGGACCCACCAAATGCAAGTCCCTGGTGGATGGTACCCACAACATGCCTTCTCTGCCAGATCTAATGGGATGGGCTGTTTTCGCTCTTGATGTGTAGAAGAGCAAACAGCTTATCTGTAGCTTGAATCATGTCAACTGGATTTCTATTTTCTTAATGGAAACGTTTCGCTCCTTATCCAAGGGGCTTCTTCAGTCTGAGCAAAGTTGGTAAGGGAATCCTAAATATGTTCCTAGGTAGCTGTGTGACCTTACACCTGGGGCTAGGTCATGGTTATATTGAGATGTAATTTTTAAGTCCTTTTATCATCTAATGGAGGGTCGTTAAAAACACCATGCTGCTGTTGAGCTTCTGAAATGGTCTTAATCTTCCTAGGCACAGAAGACAACACGGGGAGGAAGATGGGGGAGAGTTTGTGCCTGAGGCCCCCACCTCTATTCAAGGAAGGATTTTCCAAGTTGGAAAACCCTTCCTTGAATAGAGGTGGGGGCCTCAGGCACAAACTCTCCCCCATCTTCCTCCCCGTGTTGTCTTCTGTGCCTAGGAAGATTAAGACCATTTCAGAAGCTCAACAGCAGCATGGTGTTTTTAACGACCCTCCATTAGATGATAAAAGGACTTAAAAATTACATCTCAATATAACCATGACCTAGCCCCAGGTGTAAGGTCACACAGCTACCTAGGAACATATTTAGGATTCCCTTACCAACTTTGCTCAGACTGAAGAAGCCCCTTGGATAAGGAGCGAAACGTTTCCATTAAGAAAATAGAAATCCAGTTGACATGATTCAAGCTACAGACAATTCCACCTGGATGACTGAGAACCTTCATAGACATACAGCAAACAGCTTACTCTCTTGAAATCTTTCGCTCCAATCTCTCTGCCTCTGCGAGGAGAGGGTGAAGAAGCAAGTGATTTCTGTAGACAATCTCTCTTTTGCCTGACTCTTCCCACCCCTGCAGAGCAGAGAGGTTGGAAAGGGATTTCAAGAGAGTAAGCTGTTTGCTCTTCTACTCATCAAAAGCAATGTGATTGCGCTGGCAGCCTGGGGCTGGGAGCCATGGCGCACTATGCAAACAGCTTATAGTACTCTCTTGAAATTTCTTTCTCTCCAATCTCTCTGCTCTGCGGGGGGGGGGGGGTGTCAGGCAAAGGAGAGATTGCTTACAGAAATCGCTTACTTTTTTTCTCCCCACCCCCCTCACAGAGCAGAGTTTGTTGAGAAAGAGATTTCAAGACAGTACTGTAAGCTGTTTCCATAGTCCCCCCTCAGCTCCCAGCCCCTGGCTTTGGTGTGATCGCATTCCTTTCGATGTGTACAAGACAGTAAGCAGGCACTCGAGCATTCCAAAGGGTGGGGGAGCGGTTAGGGGGCAAACAACCGAAAGTGTGAAACTGACTAGCCTTGTCTCTTTTCAGTTGGAAAGCACAGTTGTGATCACGTGATTTCCCACTTAGCGATTGCTTCGCTTAACAGTGGAGATGCCAGTCCCAATTAGGGTTGTTAAACGAGGACTACCTACCTGTATGCACATATGCAGAAACATTGATAGCCTGCAAAGGACATTAAACCTGTCTTCTATGTCACCATCCAAACAAAACTCCTCCTCACTTTTTAGTATGGGAGTTTGTTTGTTTGTTTGTTTATTTATTTATCTATCATACTTATATCACCGCCCATCTCCCCCCACAGAGGGGACTTAGCAGAAGTTAATACGTGAACCTCTGATGTTTGGACAGCTCCTTATTTATGACTACCAAGAACAATCTATCACCTCACTACATTATAAAGCACTGAGATCATGGACATTCTCCCTGCACATCTGATTTTTAAAATATATATATTCTTAATTAAAAATGAAGAAAAGCTAGTTTCACTCTTATTTCCTGTAGTTCTTTTGGGAAATAGGTAGGCCTGAAGGACATAAAACTGTTGATGGCCACAGTTCAGTACTATGCTTAGAAATGATGAATATACAATTATAAAAATAAGCTGGGGAGATAGGAAGCATCTCTGGTGGCAACTGGAAGGTAAGGAGCAGTCTTACCAGTTTGCCTTCTGGTAAATCTGACCTTTATTACTGGCCACACTATAACCATGACAGTTATTTTGTGAACACACAAAAAGCCCATGGCAGCAATTTTTAAAAGCATGAATGATGTTTTCAAAATGTTATATGGCCCTAAAAGTTTAGGAACTTCAGAAAAGGGTACTGTGTGGCCAAAGAAATGACACCAATGTGTCAATAATTTTGAAGTTCATTTAATTGGGCCAGTTAATCTCTCTCAGGCCCACTTACTTCACTTGGTTGTTGTAGAGAAAAATAGTAGGAGAAACTACATACATCATTTTAAGCTCCTGAATGAAGGCAGGATATACACTGAATAAATAACTATATCTCAAACAATAACTAAGAGTTCCTCTGGTAATCATTCCCACTGGAAATACTTTCACAGTCCATTCTTAAAGTTAATGATGCTTCAGAAACATGTTTGCCAAAGGCAATTTCTGGGATATATAATTAAAGTGTGGTTCGGGGAAGATTATTTTTCAGTATCATATTTGCAGTATGCTACTGGAAAGAAAAGCTTCAGACTTTACTTTATGTGAAGTATGGCCCACCACACATTTATACAATTTCATAACCTTCAGTCCACATCCAATGCTGCCTTTATAATGCATGGCAAAATGTAACATGTAGGAGCAATAATTACGGTAGGAGCAGCTTAGGTAGGAATGTGTTTAAAAAGCAGTGTGTCAATGCAGAGGTAATATCAAACTAGTTTGGGAAATGGAAACAAACGCAGCAGATTAATTTGTTCCTTTTCCTCTTGGTTAAGATCTCTTCTATCTCATGGATTTGCTAACAGTAACTTGCCATTCCATTTGATCTGAGAAACTATAGTTAGTATCTTGGTTCCAATTCATGTCTAAAGTGGATATGTCTAAAGTAGTTTACAAATAAAGCACACAGTCTGCTAAGTCAGATATCATGGCAAGCTATAGTTTCCTAAATCACAAAGTGGACAAAGAAATGTATGTGACAGGGAAAGAGTAAAGGTACATTAATCTTTAGAGTTCCCAAATATCATAAAACATGGTTTTGTGCTATGTCTGAACTGAGCTGTGCATGTCACAATGTGTAGCTTTAAAGTTACATGTAGTTTTTCTTATGTTACTTTAAATAGGAAAACACAGAAATATGTGATCTTACAAAGAAATATAAAGAACTTCCCATTATTAAATAACAGTATGAATGAAAAGTACCATGCAACACATACAAGCCCTTATAGCTAAATACTAATACTTTCTCAAACCTTATCCTTGAAAAATAAGACAAGAAGTATTAGAGAAGTCATTAAATACATACTCTCTCAATTTCATGGCATTTTTTAAGTGCTTCTCCAAATTTATTCATTGTTTTATAAGCTTGGGCATATTCTGTCTGGAACCACATACACTGCATTTCATTCAAGTTTTCCACTGCTGATGTTCCTTCCTAGAAAGAAAAAAAATTAGAAATGTCAGGCATGACTTTGCTACAATCATTTGCTTATATAAAAAAAGGAAACTCAGAAGATTAGGAGTTATTTTTATTCTGAAGTTTATTTTTTAATAATGATCAGCTCTTAGAGCAAGAAAAATATGCTGCTATGAACCAGCTATTTTTCATCAATACAAATTTTTCATCAATACAAATGGAGCCATATAGATCCAAATGCAAAAGATTCAGAAGTGTATGTGTTCCATTCTATTTTAGCAGCTGGGAGGAGAAGCAATACAATATAAAAACATCAGACTTACGTTGATGGGGTAAGAACTGGTGGTAACTGACCAAGAATGTTGCTTTGTGTTACTTGTGCAACAAGTAACAGCTGTTAAAAAACTCCAATTCCATACCGGAATAGAAAATAGAAAGGCAAATAACGTAATATGTCGATGAAGGTTCTCAGTCATCCAGGTGGAACAGTCTGTGGCTTGAATCATGTCAACTGGATTTCTATTTTCTCAGTAGAAACGTTTCACTCCTTATCCAAGGAGCTTCTTCAGTCTCTGAAGAAGAAGAAGTCTCTGAAGACTGAAGAAGCTCCTTGGATAAGGAGTGAAACGTTTCTACTGAGAAAATAGAAATCCAGTTGACATGATTCAAGCCACAAATAACGTAATGTCACGAGCAACTAAAACTCAGAAGTGACTGCAGCAACCTCTTAAATGAAAATATTACATCTGGGATTCTTTAGCTTAGGAAAACATAAGGGGAAAATGATAGATATAATATGATCCAAGAACCCCAAAAATGGATTGGTGTCTCCCAGATCCTGGACCATGTGGAAAAGTCACAAGAGGTAAGAAAATTCCTTTTCCCCCCCAAAGCATGAAAGATATGATATGCGTTATCACAAGATGTATTGATGTGTAACTAGCCTGAATGACCTTAAAAGTGGATTAAACAATCTCATGGAGATAAAATGCTATGTATGAAGTCATCAGGAGTCAAGCTCAGTTTGAAGACAGACTTGCCTTTTTTAACCTCTAGTATGAGAAACATACACTTCTCAGTACTTATTGCTGGGTAATAAGAGCAGAAGGCTTTTAATGGGTTCATATTTTGCCTGTGTACTTCCATAGGCATTTAATTGACTGCTATAGAAACAGAAGTTTGGACTAGATAGTTCTATTAAACTAAAATGGGGTTTCAGGTGTGGCATCAGCCGAGACCCCGGGGCAGGGGAGGAGGGGTGGCGGTTGTAATCCGGGAGTCTCTGGTGGCCTTCAGGGGCCCTGCTCCACAAGTGGCCGGGTGTGAGACCCTGTTCTTCAAGTTGGGTTTTCGAGAGAAGTTGGGAGTGTTGTTGCTGTACCAGCCTCCCTGCTGCGTAGCAACCTCCCTGCCCGAGCTGTTGGAGGCTGTCTCAGGGTTGGCAGTGGAGTTCCCTAGACTTATGGTTCTGGGGAACTTCAATCTGCCTTCCCTGGGACGTGCCTCAGACACAGCTCGGGAGTTCATGGCTACCAGATTGTTCGAAACCCGACTTGAGACAGTGGCCTCACTCCGGACTTAGTCTTCTTGTCGGAGCAGTGGCAAAGTGATCTGAAGGGAGAGTTAGATCTATCCCCATTGTCATGGTCAGATCACGCCCTGGTGGCCTTGAGATTCTCCTAAGCCGCCCCACTCCGCAGGGAGGCAGGACCCATTCGATTGGTCCGCCCCCGGTGACTAATGGACCCAATGAGGTTCCAGAAGGAGCTGGGGGTTATTTCCGAGGATCTACTACACGGTCCAGCGGACGTCCTGGCTTCAGCCTGGAATAGGGAGGTGGCCGGGGCCTTGGACAGGATCGCGCCTGTGCAGCCTCTCTTGCCACATCTGACCCGATACTCCCCGTGGTTTACGGAGGAGTTGAGGGTCTTGAAGAGGGCTAAGAGACGCCTAGAGCGCCGCTGGAGAAAAACAAAGACTGAATCTGACCAAACACAAGATAGAGGCGCGGTTAAGGCCTACCTTGTGGTGGTAAGAGCGGCGAAATGTCTATATTTCTCCGCTCTTATTGCATCCGCAGAATGCCGCCCGACGGCCCTGTTTAAGATAACACGATCTCTTCTGGGTAAGGTGGAGTCTGTGACCCACCTGCAGGGCGGTGCGGAAGAATTTTCTGAGCATCTGCAGGATAAAATCGCTCAGATTCGATCTAGGTTGGACTCCAAGCGTGAAGCAGAGTCTGGGGAGATGCCAAAGGAACGTCATTACCCGGTTATCTGGGATCGATTTGATCCTGTTGGGCCTAAGGAAGTGGACAGGATCCTCCGGACTGTAAAGGCCACCACATGCCATCTAGATCCTTGCCCTTCCTGGCTGGTGCAAGCAGCCAGGGAGGTGACATGTGGTTGGGTCCAGGCGATTGTTAATATATCTCTGGAGGAGGGGGTGTTTCTGGATCCCTTCAAGGAGGCGCTGGTGCACCCCCTACTCAAGAAACCATCACTGGACCCTACTATATTGGACAATTTTCATCCTGTCTCCCACCTCCCCTTTTTGGGGATGGTGGTTGAGAAGGTGGTGGCGTTACAACTCCAGAGGATTCTGGATGAAATGGATTATCTGGACCCCTTTCAGTCGGGTTTCAGGCCGGGATATGGGGTGGAAACTGCATTGGTTGCGCTTATGGATGATCTCTGGCGAGAGCGGGATGGAGGGAGTGTGTCCATCCTGGCTCTCCTCGATCTCTCAGCGGCTTTTGATACCATCGACCATGGTATCCTTTTGGGACGACTCGAGGAGTTGGGGGTGGCTGGTGTAGTTTTGCGCTGGTTCGCCTTCTTCCTCTGGGGCCGGTCCCAATCGGTAGTAACAGGAGATGAGAGATCCAGCTCTCGCCCCCTCGTCTGTGGGGTGCCACAGGGTTCGGTTCTCTCACCTCTCCTATTTAATATCTATATGAAACCGCTGGGTGAGATCATCCGTTGCCATGGGATGAGATATCATCAATATGCTGATGATACACAGTTGTATATCTCCACCCCAGGTGAAGTAAGTGATGCAGTGGCCGCCCTTTCTCAGTGCCTGGAGGCTGTGGGGGTCTGGATGGGGAACAACAGGCTTCAACTGAACCCTGGTAAGACGGAGTGGCTGTGGATTGATGGTTCTTCTGGATCTGGGAAATTATCATCTTTGGTTCTGAATGGGGTTGCACTTCCCCATTCAGAATCAGTGAAGAACCTGGGGGTCCTTCTGGACTCACGGCTCCTGCTCGAGCAGGTGGCAGCCGTGGCCAGAAGGGGCTTTGCACAGCTTCGTGTTGTGCGCCAGTTACGCCCTTTCCTGGATCAGGAGTCCCTCCGTACAGTCACTCATGCCCTGGTCATCTCCCATATAGACTACTGCAATGCGCTTTACATGGAGCTACCCTTGTAGAGTATCCGGAAGCTCCAATTGGTCCAGAATGCGGCTGCGCGCGCAGTTATTGGTGCCCCTAGATCGGCCCATGTGACACCTCTGCTACGCCAGCTGCACTGGGTGCCGGTATGCTTCCGGGTGCAATTCAAGGTGTTGGTTTTGACCTTTAAAGCCCTACATGGCATGGGACCAGGGTATCTGAGGGACCGCCTCATCCCCATAACTTCAAACCGTCCCACTCGATTATGTAGAGAGGGCATGCTTCGGACCCCGTCAGTAAGGGAGTTTCGGTTGACGGGGTCCAGAAGGTGCGCCTTCTCGGCAGTGGCACCTGCCCTTTGGAACATTTTGCCCCTGGAGGTGAGGCAGGCCCCATCACTCCTGTCCTTCCGGAATAATTTAAAGACCTGGTTTTGCCGCCTCGCGTGGGACGGGAATAGGAATAGTTCCTCATGGGGATGGCTGGTGTCTTAGAGCCCTTTTAAGATCATGTTTTGCCCTCTTGGATTTTCTATTTAACTTATAATGATAAGTAATTATATATTGTATTTTTATATTTTTATAGTAGAATTTTAATCTCTATGTTTGTAAGCCACCCAGAGTCCCCTTTGGGGGAGATGGCGCGGTGATAAAAGTCCAAATAATAATAATAATAATAATAATAATAATAATAATAATAATAATAATATAATGTTGGACAGACTAGAACAGCCCTCTTCATGCTTATCTCATGTTTTAGCATCCAAAAAGCACTTTAAAAGGCAATAACTGAATAATACACAGTATTTCCCAAGCAATGGTTGACATTCTAATTGCCAAGTATAAAACTAAAAAGTATAATGAGCTAAACAAACCCTTGTAAATTTAGAACACATTTCTTCAGCTTCTTTTATCAAGTTGGCTTTTAACATGTACTTCGCACATTTAGAGTTGATAAACCTATCTGCTGTGTCCAGTGCCTGAGCCTCATCCATCCACCTTGCAGCTTCTTTTATGTTTCCAGCATGCTTAAATGACAGAAGAGAAGGAAGTTAGATACATAACATTAACTACAGTTTGGCACATCATTATTTGATATGTTATAAAAATGCCAGGATAAGATAAGAAAGATAAAGATGACAATATTATGTTGCCCCCTAAATTAATCTTTCAAAAATTAACCGTAGAAGCATAAAGCGTATTTACTCAAAAGCAAGTCCTATATTTTAACATGATTTACTCCCAAGCAAATGTACATAAATTGCAACCTAAATAATTTAAGAAATGTTTTCTTTATAATTTTGTAATTCTTCAAAAATTCAGTCTAAATTCTCTAAAATGGAAAGGAAAATTTAAAACAAAAGAAAAATACAATATACAGTTGGCCAATACAAAGACAGCTGATGTCCAACACAGTGCTATAACAATGAAAAGTTACCTTATAGATTTTAGCTTTCACAAGGAACAGTTCTATCAACGTGGGTGTGCTTTCTATTGCAGCATTTATATAGTCTAGAGCTATGGATGGCTGTCCAATTTTGTCATAATGCTGTGCCAAGTAGTACTGGACCCAGAGTAAAGTTGTTGGAGGTTCTTCTTTACCATCATCTATTTAGACAAAATGTTACAGTTTTGTTTTAAACTTAGCTATATAAATGAACAGTGGCATTACTTGTGATCACTAATCAGGTATTTTGGTGAGGATGGATTAACTGGCAAAGGAGATTAGATAGAGTTAAACTAGACATACCTTTTTTAAGAATATAAATGCTGCATATTTCTGCTGCCTTTATATTTCAGGAAAAGCATACATCAAAACATGTTTTAATATGGGAAAACACCTCTGGGCTGCAGCTATCACACTAAAATGAAAATGAAGGCCAGATCCATGCATACACAATAGCTCCAATACTTATTTAAATCACTGCAATGTTTGACCGTATGAGTGATTAACTCATCTACTGCTAAAATGATATTGACAATCCAAACTTGCCCCAACCATCTTATACAAAGGTAGCAGTTAGAACATATCCTGAGTTCAAGTTAACCCTGTGCCTGGATATGTCTGCAGCTTATGGGAATGAGTAATGGAAATGGGGAGATCAAAATTACACCTTATAACTGCAAGAACTGCTAGACGATCCACATCTGCATGAGTATTTTCTTCATGAAATACTGATTACTGTGGAGTCCTTGGTGCTCTCTGAGTCTTGTTGTTTTCTTGCAGACGTTTCATGATATAATAAATACTGATTACTGTCAATAAGAATACCACAGTGCTGTAGTACTCACCATTTGGGTTAAATAGCCTGCAACTTTTCAGGGAAGTTTCATAACCCACCACCAGTTCCTCTATGATTGCCACCTATGTATAAAAAACAAATGTATAAATTTTAGTTCAATGGATTATAGAACATAAACATTTTATTCATCAGAAGTATAAAAACAATTATGATTCTTAAGGTATCTGTGCAAAATATTATGGGGGTCATTTTTGGACTGGAGGTGTATTATGGAGCAAAGGTGGCAATGGACACACTAACACACAACAGTGGAAGCCTTTTAACTTTTTTTTTTACTATATGGCTGCCCTTTCTCAGTGTCTGAAGGCTGTGGGGGCCTGGATGGGGAACAACAGGCTTCAGCTGAACCCTGGTAAGACGGAGTGGCTGTGGATTGATGGTGCCTCGAGATCCTGGGAGTTGTCATCTTTAGATCTGGACGGGGTGACACTACCCCGTTCAGACACAGTGCGGAACCTGGGTGTCCTTCTGGACTCACGACTCCTGCTTGAAGAGCAGGTGGCAGTCGTGGCCAGAAGGGCATTTGTGCAACAAGTTGTACGCCAGCTACGCCCTTTCCTGGACCGAGACGCCCTCCGTACAGTCACTCATGCCCTGGTCATCTCCCATATAGACTATTGCAATGCACTCTACATGGGGCTACCCTTGAAGAGTATCCGGAAGCTTCAACTGGTCCAGAATGCGGCTGCGCGCACAGTTATGGGTGCCCCAAGATCGGCACATGTGACACCTCTGCTGCGTGAGCTGCATTGGTTACCAGTTTGCTTCCGGGTCCAATTCAAGGTGTTGGTTGTCACCTTTAAAGCCCTACATGGCATGGGACCAGGTTACCTAAGGGACCACCTCATCCCCAGAGCATCGACCCGCCCCACCCGGTTATGCAGAGAGGGCTTGCTACGGACCCCGACTACAAGAGAATTCCATCTGACGGGGTCCAGGAGGCGGGCCTTCTCTGCAGTGGCACCCGCCCTCTGGAATACTCTGCCCCTGGAGGTGAGGCAACCCCCCCCCCACACTTATGACCTTCTGAAAACAACTGAAGACCTGGCTCTGCCACCTCGCTTGGGATGGGAGGAGTAATAGCTCCTCTTGGGGATGGCTTGCGCCGTAGAGTTCTTTTAAACATAATATCAGAGCCTCTTGGGTTTTATATATTTAATTAATTTATACTGTGCATTGTATTTTATATGTTTTTATATGTTTTAATTGCTAACTTTGTGTAAACCGCCCAGAGTCCCCTCTGCGGGGGGAGATGGGCGGTGATATAAGATAGATAGATAGATAGATAGATAGATAGATAGATAGATAGATAGATAGATAGATATAGATATAGATATAGATATAGATATAGATATAGATATAGATATAGATATAGACAGTATATACACACACCGAAAGTATTTACAGAAGGTATTTGCAACAGGGTGAGTAACACAGTGCTAGTGTCGGGTTACTTCCCACGTCTCCCTACCAGCAACTTTCCCCCCTATACTTCTCCTGCTCCCTTTTCTCTCCATCTCCCTCCTTCCTTTTTGGGCTTGAGAAGCGAGAGAAAAGAAAAAGGAAATGACTGGGATTACTGGAGTGTGGTCATCGTTGCTTGACTTTCTTTCCAGCTCAGCCAAAGCACTGTCCAATTCTGCGTTGGGGAAAGAACCTCTTTCCAGGTCTTCTACCCTGTTTCCCCCCAAAACCAGGACTTCCATTCTGGCAGCTGATCCCCCTCTCTGCCCTCTCCAGGACCTAGGGTGAAGCTGCCACCTGCAACCAGCCGGATCCCTTCTAGCCTTCCAGGGTCTGGGGTGGAATTTGTCCCTCTGGGTCTTCTCCTCACCCCAAACAGGAACTGACCCTTGCCCTGTACACCTCTCTTCACTCTCTTCTCTAGCCTTTTCTCTCCAGCGTCTCCTTCCACTCCAGCAACAAATTTTACTCTCCACTCCTTTTGCCTCTCCCCCCAATTTTGGGTTACTCTGGCAACATGTCTCACAGCTACTGAGGAGGTGGGTGTCCCCCCAGGCTCTAGTCCCCAACACCTATATACCTCAGTCTACCAATGGGACTCACTCAGAATCTCCCCACATCAGTCCTGGCTAGCAGCCAGGTCAGCTCATCAGGCCTCGTGGCAGCACAGCTGCCCTTCAAGGCTACAACTGAGCTGTTTTTTTTCTCCTTTTCCTTCACTCCATGTCTGGCTCCCACCAGCAAAACCGTAGCCATGACAGGCCTCAAAATCCATAACCTACAATCTGTTTATATTTTGTATACGTATATATTGGTCAGTCAACAATTACAGGTAGTCCTCGTTTAGTGACTACAATGGGTTCCAATGACTTAGTTAACCAAAATGGTTGCTAAGTGAACATGTGATAGAGAGAGAGAGAGAGAGACTGTGAAGATCACTGGTTGCTGCCTTCTCGTTCAGATAAAGTTCTCTCATACAATGTCCTGTGCCTGACTTTTTTTCTTCTTTTTTTGCCCTCTGGCAGGGCAGGGAGATTGCTTAAACAAACTATCTCTTCCTGAGCTTCCCTAAAGTGCTAACCCCAAGTTAACAAGCTTAGCTCTGTGACCTTAATTAGTTGATTAAAACCAGCTGGTAGCTGCTACCTGAACTGACCACACCTTAATCAGTTTCACACTGAAGGCTTTTGTTGTCCTATGTGCATGCATTGTTCGGAAAATGAATTATTACCATTTATTTCCATTGTATTTGCAAACAGTCACTATCCAAGCCAGTTGCTAAATGAGGACTACCTGTACTCTTACTGGAGGATCACATTCTATCCTTCTTAGACAGCAGATTAGAATTAGCCTTGTTGCCATAGCCACAGTTCTCTTCTCTTGTCTACACTCACATTTCTTTAAACTTCTCTTGCTTTTATGCTAACATTGACATAGGTACCTCTGGGTGCTGATCATTTTTCTAGAAAATACATAACAGGAAGTTATTTTGTACTTCATTAACTTATCTTTTGTTTTAAGATAACTTAGTACTAGTAGAAAAGTTTAACATGGCATGCGGGGGTTATAACCCTGGGGAAGCATCCCCCTGCCCCCCAGCTTTGAGAAACGTTCACTCACGCCCTGGTCATCTCCCATATAGACTATTGTAATGCGCTCTGCACGGGGCTACCCTTGAAGAGCGTCCGGAGGCTTCAGCTGATTCAGAATGCAGCCGTGCGGGCGATTTTAGGTGCCTCAAGATCAGCACACATAACACCTATGCTCCATGAGCTGCATTGGGTGCCAGTTTGCTTCTGGATTCAATTCAAGGTGTTGGTTATCACCTTTAAAGCCCTACATGGCATGGGTCCAGGTTACCTGAGGGACCGTCTCATCCCTGTCACATCAACCCGTCCCACCCAGTCATGCAGAGAGGGCATGCTACGAGCCCTGTCTGTAAGAGAGTTCCATCTGACAGGGTGCAGGAGGTGTGCCTTCTCTGCAGTAGCCCCTGCCCTCTGGAATATTCTCCCCCCTGAAATAAGATCGCCCCCCTCTCTCCTGGACTTTAGAAAAAACCTAAAGACCTGTTTTTGCCACCATGCTTGGGGAAGGGAGGGGAATAGCCAGTCTTGGGGTTGGCTGGTCTCTTAGATCTATCTTGACCAGCCTTACTAGCCCATGGGATAAGTAAGATGTAACTACCATTGCTTGAATTGGACTGTAATTAGGTATTTTTACTGACTATTAGTGTTATTTATGGTTTTTTATTGATTTTAAACTTTTTATTGTGAACCGCCCAGGGCCCCTCCTTGTGAGGGAGATGGGCAGGATATAAATGTGATTGATTGATTGATTGATAGATAGATAGATAGATAGATGATAGATAGATAATTTTTTTCATAGAGAATCAACTTTTTGTTCCAGAAAAATATACGGGTCTCATTTTTTACTTCCCTATAAATGCTAAGTTTTATACAGAGCACAGTTATCTCTCAGGGTCTTCATAATGCAAATATATTAAATATGTTTCTTTATTAAAGTCAGGAATTTGTAGCCAACTGCTTTAAAGTCATCTGGTGAAGCTCAAACCACATAGACAGAAAAGAGATTTCTGCCTAGGAAGCATTACGGAACTCCAAGCATTTACTCATGCTTACACATAGCTGCCTTCATCCCATGCAAATTTAGACCCATAGCCAGATCTCTGAAAACTTAACATTTACAAAGGGCAAAACTATAAATTGGTATTTATTTATTTATATTTATTTATTGTTCATATTTCTATCACCGCCCATCTCCCCAGATGGGCGATGCAGAAATACTCATTGGCCCATTACATACCTTTATTACAAAAATAATTACAGTTGGCATACTATTTGATTGAAAATCCTATTCGAAAACAGTCCAAATCTTTAAAATACATGCACAAACCTTTTCTTTATCTTTGTATAGTGACCGTAATGTATTGAAAACTGGTGGGCAGCCTTTGCTGAAATTCATCCTTAGAAATTTGTCCAAGCATTCCTTAAATTTGTCACCTAAAGAAAAATATGTGTGAATTCTGCCGCAAACATGTTTTTCAAACCAAACAAATACTACACTTTTCTCCAATCAGATGTGTTGAATTACAATTCCATCATACCTGGCTAGCATGGCTAATGGCATGCCTGGTACTCTGTAATGTCTATGGCAGGCTAAACAATTTCTGACATTTTAAAAGGGAAGATAATGAGAAAAGACATAACACCAAAACAAACCTCTCTGTCTCTTTTACAGATAGTTTTAAGTATCCAAACAAAACTCACCGGATAAAAAGTTTAACGGCAGTCGTCTTGGAACTAGTCCCCTTGGGTATTTAGTCCAGGCTTCTTCATAGATCTTGAATGTCTCTAACATATTAGCTAGGAGAACAAAATCATGTTTTTATAGACTCATATGCAATCTAAGCTGCCAATCAAATCTTACATTAACTGCCATGGATTTTAAAATATAACAGAAGCTATAGAATTGAAACAGAATTAATTTAGCTAAATATCAAAGTGACAATTCCAGAGTGCCCTTCAGTATGACCAGCACAAAAATGATCAACATTATGGTTTTTAAACAACAGTTCCTTAGGCCAAATTATAAGCAGAATTTTGAAAGCTGGTTCCTATAAGGCATCAGGCTTTTAGAAAATAAGATTAGTTAATGAGACATAAATTTAACAAAAGCCCTGATTATCTGCTAGTTCTTCTGGCAATGGTTTTTTAAAGCTGAATGTTTAGCATGGTTTTACTGAAATTATTTCCAGATAGAATAGCAGTATAACCAAAACTGTATCTGACTGATGCACTTAAAGATGATTTTGTTTTTAACCTAAAAGTTGTCGATCCTATTTCACTAGAAGTGTTCTGACCTTAATTGAATTAATCTAAACTCGAAATGACAGCCTGCATCACTTTCTGGTATACAGTAGTAAGGTAAGAACAGGATTTTCAATTTCAGCCATTTTGCACACATTTAGCACACTGAAGTCAACGTAAGTTGCAATGCAAGGATTACTGTTGTGAATCCTTAAGTAATGTCACTATCCCTCTATATAAGTATTGATGATTGTATAAGTTTATATATTATGTAACAGGTTTAGATTAATAATAGATTAATAAAAACAAAATAATGGGAGTGATGATTCTAGGAAGCATTTTGTTATATTTTATGCCATAGAGAAGCTAGACTTCACTGAGCAATTCATAAGGTAGAGCTTAAAACTATCAAATATAGCCATATAATGTAAACACCTGAAAAAATTGATACTGCTACAGATAAATTAAGAGTAAAACCAGTACCAAGAGACTTCAGCAGTAGAAAAATTTGAATAGAGTTGAGTTCCCTGTTGGGGGAGATGGGCAGTGATATAAATTTAAATTTAAATAATAAAAATCTAAACTGCATTAACAGAGTTTTAAAAACTGAAAAATTACAAAGCCTGGTACAATAAAGTGATTAACCTTATGACAAAATATAGTACTCCCTGAGGAGTACATTGCATACTTTGGGCAATTCATCACTAGCAGAAGCTCTTATCTTGTTTGGGCTAAGCTCAGCATTAGGCACCAGGGCTTCCATTTGCTCTTCTTCCTTCCTCCCATGGGCAACCCACAATTCTTTGAAGCTGACTGGAATGTGAGGGGTAGGGTCGGTCAGTCAGGGCTTCACTAGGCAGCATGGTGGGCAGTATGCAAACAGAATCCTCCATCTATACCTGTTTCCAAGACTAGGGGAAACATACTCAGTTTGAATCGTCTCAGCAATATCCTAGTAAGGGAAACACTGTTCTTATGGATCACAGACACACCACCACCCTACCTACTTCCATTGGCTTGCTGTGGTACCTGGTACCCAAGCTGGGCCCACCCTAGCTTTCCTACCTCCCCTACACAGGTCTCTTTTACACAAGCCAAGCCAGCTTTCCCGCTCCCTTTTTAAAAGAATATATATATTTATTGGTAAATGTAGCAACCAGAAGATATGATAAAGTACAACCAAAAGTATAGCAGTGCTAATAAAATCAGAATATATAGAATAATGAATAAGTGACATTTATAGAAACTAAAAGTATATCCATAAAATACAGAACTAGCTCAACTCTTTAACATATTATTAAATGCTCCATCTTCTCAGTTTTAGTACAATATGTTTAGATACAATATTTATATAATATGCTTAGTTTCTTAATATTCTATTATGTGCCTTAGAGTATTAAATGTAGATAAAAAAGGAAAAAAGTGGATATTCTATCAGTATTAATTACAGTTTCAAATGTTAATGTTACAAGCATTATAATTATTTGTATTTTCTTCAGAATTAAATATAATGAATATATAGTAAAATGAAAAAATGAAGAAAGAGCATTAAAAAAGGTAATTTGTTTTACAATAATAGTTTTGGTCTAAAGGTAAATTACTTGTTATTAGCTTTCTCATCCATAATCAAAACAAATCATAAATGGTCTGTTTTATTTTGGATTCCCCTGGCACTACAGAGGAGCAAGAACTGGTTAATTCAGGGTGGCAACCACTGCCCAAGGCCTGAGAGAAGACACAGCTGCTGGAAGGGGAAATACTCCTAAATTTTTTAGTCTCTTTTGTTCTGTTTTGACCAGCTGGCCTGCCAAAGCCAAATCTATTTCCCAGCATCATTGTGACAGCTGACCCTGTTTCCATAAATGAAAGATGTAACATGTCATTTAGAACTTTTAAAAGGGTATCTTTTAGATGGAATGCTTCAGTCCAGCATCAAAGCAGAGAAAACTGTCAGGAACTCTTAGTATCTTACCACTTGTAAAGAATGAAGCTGGTGAGGTAAGAACCCATGGTTTCTGGGCGAGAGAGAACTGTTCTGGGAACATAGTTCATGTGCCTCCCAAGGCATCCTGCTTGGGAAAGGCAGGACCCCACCCCTTTAAATTTGAGGATAAAAAACGATTTGACTTCTGTGCACTGTAGGGGGCAAATCCTCTGTGGATATATAGCTTCATCTTTGTCTGAATAGACACTAATCTAGCTTATTTTTCTCTGAAAACCTTCTGCCAGTAAACCAAAACCTGAACAAGGAGTTAAAAGTCTGGTGAACTAACATACTCAGCTGAGACTAGTATGAAACTTAATACCATCCTCCAATCATTCTGGTATATCCACCGGGATGGCAACCAACTCTCACTTTGGCTATGACTTTCCAGTACTCCACCTCTCATCAGCAGAGAGATCAACACCTTGGATTTGTCCTCCCCAGCTTATCCTGACTCTTGCACAGAAATAAACACAAACTGCTTTATAGAAACACATCCATATATTCTACTACTAGCAGATGTGGCCCTTGCCCTCATGTCACCCTGAAGTGGCTCTAAGGGGCAACCTTTAGTGGTATTACCCCCTTCAGGGTTTCTGCCACCAGAGGCATCATTGTCCAAGCCAGGCTGTCTCAACTGAAGCGTTCTCCAACAGACAGACAAAGGCTGGATACCAAACACTCCCAAGGAAGAGCACTCAGCGGGTTCTGAGCTGGCAAGCAATGAGTCTTCACTTCAGGGCCAAGCAGGCTGCAATCTAAGTGGCGGAGAGTATGGAATAGCTGCAGAGCAGTGATTCTTAAAGTGTGGTCCTAGGACTCCTGGGGGTCTCCCAAGACCCTTTCAGAGGTCCGCAAAATCAAAATTATTTGTCAGCCTATGTTGAAAAATAATACAGTATTAAAATCCCATCAAACAATCATGAGAAGCGGCAGTGGCAGCAAATACATTAATTTTAATGTTTAATACGGTAAATATTGATAAATATAACCCATACAAACAAAAACTCTTTTGGGGTCCTCCATAATTTTAAAAGTGGGAAGGGGCTCAGAGAAAAAAGTTTAAGAAACACTGCTGTAGAACATCAGGAAAAATTAGAATAGAGCCAGTCTGGTCTAGTGGTTAAGGCACCAGGCTAGAAACCAGGAGACTGAGAGTTCTAGTCCCGCCATAGGCACAAAGCCAGCTGGGTGACTTTGGGCCAGTCCCTCTCTCTCAGCCCAACTCACCTCACAGGGTTGCTGTTGTGGGGAAAAGAGGAGGAGGAAGGAGTATTAGGTATGTTCACTGCCTTGAGTTATGTACAAAAATAATAAAGGCAGGATAAAAAATCTTTTAAAAAATTATCTCACCTATTCCTTTGATGTTTCATACTGCTGTTGCTGCTTTATTTTATCAGCCTGTATTTGGAAATCTATGACTAAATATACATTTATTATAATCTAAAAACTTTTGAAAAATTCACTATTGCAAAAACAACTGTAAGGAACGTGTAAAGTGGTTCATGCACAAACCGTTCCATACACAGAATAATTTTAGGTGATCCATGCACAAATGCATATGTGCACGTGTAGTCTGATTATGGAATGTAATGGGGCTGTATTGGTCTTGATAAGAACAAAAGCACAGCTATTCTGATAGGATGCTTTGGGTAGGGTAAAAGTGGGAAACCACCAAAGAGGTTGATGTTGGTAGGGGAGGGGAGGGAAGGCATTGGTTGGGTCGATGGGTATGCTGCACCTGGACATTAGTGGTGGTTTAAGGGATACAGGAGGAGGAGCTACACTTGATCGTAGTCAAAAGGCCAAGAATATCTAAATATAGTCTGAAAAACACTTACCATTTTTTACTTTTCCTCTCCTTTCTCCTCTCTTTCGTGTAAATTGCTCAGCTACCTTTATCCCACTTCTTCCCCCCCTGTAATATTGTTACTGAATTGTAACCTCTAACTGGTCATTTGATGTGATTTGATTTTCAGGAGGAGGAGCTGGAAAGATGGAGGGGGTAGGTAGGCCAGTGGGAGCTCCTGTCAGAAGAGGGAACAATGTGCACTAACCTTATCTATTGCTTGCCTTGTAAAATCACTCTGAGATCCCTTTGAGTTTTGCTTTAGCCAAACTAAGAGCAAAAAGACTTCTGGATTTTGTCTGTGCTGAGCTGTGGCTAACCCCAAATGTCTCAGCAGAACTTCCAGAACAGAACATGTTTGTTTCAAGACTGAACTAATTTCTTCACATCCTCAGCCATCATATACCAGAACCAGTTTTAAAAATTCTTAAATTTGAACAAAGTGATGCATCATCAGGAAAGTTTTAATATCTATATCCATAATAGTGGTACTGTTTTACTGAGATATTTTCCAACTAGAATAGCCTTTGATTCAAACTCAACTCCTGGTGAGTAAAAGGGCAACATGCTTGGGTTGGCGCTCATTTTCATGGCTATTTACAAGGACTAAGCTGCCCGCCCTTGACATAAATAGTTGACATTAATTTTGTGCCAACCTTTCAATTGTTTGGAATAATAAAACATACAGAAAACATAGAAATATGTATTAATTTACTAAAATTCAAAATAAATTTAAATGTTTAGGGTAGCCTTCATAAAACAAATTCATTTTCCAACGGTAAAATAATTCTGTATACATATTATGGCTGTACAAATCATTTGAAAGAAGTGTTCTGGAACACAAAGAGCACATACAACTGCACCTCTTTTCATCATAAAAGTAGCCGTATCTTTTTCCAGCTCACAAGACTATATCAGAATCTGCTCCACATTGCTCTCAGCCTACAGGTATGTATGTATTCCAATTCATATGAACCTCATCCATCATATTCAATATTCTTTCAAACTGCATAGTTGTTCAAATTGTGAACTCAAGATAATAACACATTTTCTGAATTTTTCCTAATTCTTAATTTTTACATATAAAAATGTAGGGCTATATAATTCACACCTATTTTAATCAAAGCATATCATTACCTGGTTTAAGTGCTTTTTCTAAACCTTTATAATAAGCCCAATTTTCAGGATTTCTTTCTTGCAATCCTCTATAAATCTCAGCTGCCTCTTCCAGCCTGCAGAGTTGTAACAGAAGTTCTCCTGTTAAAGATGCAGAGTTATCAATCAACCATGATAGGGTATTATATACATTTGTCAATGAAATCTATGTTCTAATTTCTATTTGCCCCACGTATCTCCTTATTCAAGAAAAAACTAAGTTTACATACATAGTTTACTTGCTTTAAGATACAGCACGAATCCAAGAAAAAATTTACTTGGACACAACAGTTGTCTCTTCCAGCAAAAAGAATAGATTGATGCACTTACTGAAATGCCATCTAATTATAAAATATATTAATGGAATAAAAACAAATACTCATTCTTACAATTCAAAGCATTAGAGCCAGTACGAAAGCCAGCGCAGTGCAGTGGTTATGGGGGGATCCAAGATCAAGTCCACCCTCAGCCATGAAGCTCACTCTGTCTTTGGGCTGGCCATTCTCTTTCAGTCTAACCTACCTCACAGGGTTGTTGTTGTATGGTAAGATAGGAGAAGAAAGCATTATTTATGCCACCTTGAACTCTTGAATGAAACACACAATGTAAATCTAACAAATAAGCTAACAAATAAATAAATATTGTTTTCTTTTAAAAAAAGCTAAAACTTTGGTTTAATGGCTGCCATTTTACTGAGCTTTCCAAAAACTGTCACATAGTGGTTGGGATGCTTTACAGTTATATATTCACTATGGTATCTTTTAGCTAGATTTGTCTAATTTAGCTATACAGACCGTGATCAGTCCTCTCCTCAAGGGACATCTAGTAACTAGATGAAACAAGAACAAATCAATTTTCACCAATTTCCTGTTCTTCTATAACTGTATAGACAAAATGTGTCCAAATTTAACTGTTTTGGTACCAGAATCTGTTAAAGAACTCCAGAATGTTTCATTTTTCCTCCAGGCCATTCTGAATTGACTATTCTGGGGGTTATTTAAATGTTAATCCTCTGCTGCCGAAAAAGAACTAGACTACCCCTCCTAATCAAAACAGCCAGAAATGTGTGGTCCAGAGGAAAAAACCTTGGGCCAGTCACTCTCTCAGCCCAACTCACCTCACAGGGTTGCTGTTGTGGGGAAAATAGGAGGAGGAAGGAGTATTAGGTATGTTCGCTGCCTTGAGTTATTTATAAAAATAATAAAGGCGGGATAAAAATAATTTAAATTAAATTAAATTAAAATGTTCTGAAATTCTCTGGAACACTCCATTCCTGGAATTGCAGATTTTTGACATTTCTATTTGACACCTTCATGAAAAGCTATTAGAGGGGTAGGAAGCTAAAGGGTCTAGTAAACCTTGATCTAGTCAACAAATACAGAAAAGCACAATTTGTTGGTCAGAAAACCATACTTAGTTTGGTTCTCTGACCAAACTAAATGGTTTGCTGGAGCATGAGCATGAGGGGGAGATGGTGCGGTGATAGAAGTTGAAAAATTAATTAATTAATTTTAAAAAACTGAATTTAATTATTCACTATAATAATTTCCCATTTTTGTCACTTTAAAAATTACAACTTGGTAGCAACTTTGGTGGAGCTCTGAGTGCACCTCCACATAAAAAGGAAGATACCATCATTTTGAGGAACACTAAGTCTGGAGAAATTTACCTTAAATAAATGAGTTTTATTCAATTCTTCCATAGCTATAGCAGCTATTAAGGAAAAAAAATCAACTTTGGGCAATGATAGTGAAAGCCATGTTAAAAGCATGTAATTTTCCTGTGCCAGTCAACATGTACCAGGAAATACAAGAAGAACAAATACTGGGGTTATGGGGGTTAGGGAAACTAAGAAAATAGACTGCTCTGATGAGTCAAACTGAAGGGTCAAAAATGATGTCCTGTTCAATTTCCAGAATATGTACAGGTAAACATATTTTACTCAGGTCTGAACTACATTATATTATGTTATAAAATTTAAACCTGAGAAAGGTGTTACCAGCCTCATTCCTTCTAGTTATCAAACTATAAATAATTTGTCAGAACATTTGACAAATTATTTCTATTACCTATAGAAAAACATATAATCATATCAGTAGCACTTTGAACTTCCAGATTATAAGGTGAATTGGTAGTGATTTTATTGCTCAGACATTTAAATCAATCATACAACAAAAACATTTTTATTTGTAAAAACATTTAGATGCAAAAGAATTCTGATAGCCCAGTTACCTTTAGTTTCTTCAACAGCTAACTTGTCACAGATTTGCTTTTCATAGGTTCCAAGATGATCCAAAGCTTCTTTATAAAGTCCTGCTTCCCGGAGAACTTGATTTTGATACAATAGCAACTCACTATACTCATAGTCTACTTTATCAGGAGATGTCTACAAAGGCAAGAAAAAATTGTACTACTCATATTTTTAATTTCAGCAACACAAATAAGAAAAAAACCCATATATTAGCTTCAATGCAACAGGGGATATCTATATTATGTGGAAGCATATATGTGGATTGCCAGATCTGATCCCCATCTATACAACATTCCTGCTTCTTCTTGAATGGTAACTGGTAAAGTAAAAGCATCTGACACCATCTTTCATTTTCTACAGTTATGCAGATGTATTAATACAGCCTAGAGTTACATACAACATTCCTAGATCAGGACTAACTTTTCGTTTGATTGTAATCTGCCTACAGTACTTGGAATAGATGGTATACAAATGTTTGTTAAAAAAAACACCATACATTTACAGTTTTGATCAACAACTCATTAACTTACACATAAATCTATGTAATACCTGCTGGGTCTTCCTAAATTCCTCCAAAATCTTTGCTGCCATTTCATAGTCTTCTAGCAGATGATAAGCTATAGCATAACCAATCCATGATGCTCTCTGTGCAGGTCTAAGCTGAAGTAACTGATACCTAGTTTCCTGTATAACAATAATAAATACCAAATTAATATTCTAGCCTTCTGTATTAATTACTGAATTCCACAATATCTAGCAGGAAATCCATACTGCTGCTGTTATACTTTAACAAGTTGCATCAGATAAAAAAATTAATACCTTCTAACTTCACTAATTATGTTTCAATATTTTTAAATCAGAAAGTGAGATAAAATATGTTTTAACTTATTGACAAGGCACAGCACCATTTTGCATCCTGATTCTGTGATTTAGAAAACAGCTTGTTTTGACTGAGATAAAACCACAGAATATTCAATTGAATTCAGGATCTGAGTTGAAAACAATAATCAGAATTCAAAAATTTGGAGTTACAAACAAAGAGAATAAGGAGATGAAGCCTTCTTTAAAAATGGAACGTACTTATGCTTTTATTTTTATGACAGAACTACAAGGTATTTGAAGGCAAAGCTACATGTCTATTGCTGTAATAGGATAGGCTTATCCAACTGCTAATCAATATGTACTTATGGTTTTGTATATGGGAATTTTTATAGATTTCAAAAGAGGATCACTTTAGAGCAGTGCTTTCCAAACTGTCGCTGTTGACGACACACCAATGGCGGCGGCGGACACGACGGCCTTGCGAAAACGCGGAAGTGCTGATGGCGTGCCGCTGCCGTCGTTGCCGCCGCCGCCGTGCACACCGCCTCCGCCTCCGGGTTGTTTCGCGACACACTAAACTGTGTGTTGCAACACACTAAAGTGTCGCGACACACAGCTCGGAAAGCTATGCTTTAGAGCTAGATACCTGTTTTTTGAGTTGAGGACGAAATTAGATCCCCATTTGCAGGTGAAAGATAATTTAACACATACACCCTCCACAAATTATTACAGGTAATCCTTGACTTATGACAATTGGGACCGGAATTTCCATCGCTAAGCAATGCGGTCATAAAGCATGACTGCATTGTATAGCAACGACAATCCCTGCAGTCCTGATTGCCATCATTAACCGAATCCCACAGTTGTTAGATGAGGCAAACCACTTTCCCACTAAGTCAGTGGTTGTGGGAAGCCAGCAGGAAGTGCAAGTCTTAGGTGGCTTGCAAGCAGGCCGGCAGGCAGGCAAGTGGCTCCTGCCAGGTGGGGGAGGGCATGAGGGTGTGTGTGGGGGAGGGTGCACAAGGACCAGAGACAGTGCACAAAGGTGCGAGGGAGGGTGTGCAAGGGTGCAAAGGGGTACATGAGAAGCATGGTATGGGTCAGGGAAAGTGTGAGGGGGTGAGAGGTGTGGGTCAGGGAGGGTGCAAGGGGGTGCGCAAGGATGCAACACGGGTCAGGAAGGGTGCACAGGTGTGCGAGGGAGGCGCGGCAATGGTTGCGAAGGGTATGTGAGTGGCTGGTGTGAGTACAGAGGGGTTGGGGGAGGCTGTGCAGGTGGGGGAGACTTAGCCCAGCAAACTTTCCTGCCAGTTTCCCCATTGACTTTCTGGGGAAGCCAGCAGGGAAGGTTGCAAATGGCAATCATGTGATTGCAGGGCACTGCAACTGGTCGTGTGAACCAGTTGCCAAGCGCCCAGATTGCAATCACGTGACCATGGGGGTGCTGGAACAGCCAGAACTCCGAGGACTGGTTGTAACCACCATTCGTTCAGCACCGTCGTTAACTTCAAACGTCCGCTGAATGAATGGTCGTAGGTTGACGACTACCTGTATTACGATCAGGGCCCTTGACAACCTATTCTCTGGGATCAGAACATATCCTCATTTAATGGAGAAGCAGAAGTTAAAAGAGGCATTTCTGTGACAAAGTTCTACTTTATTGCAGCATGCTGAATTATGCAGAAAATTAATAATAACCAAATCTCATTCTGAGTGCTATAACAGGGTCCTGCTTTGCCTCACTGAATCAAGAATTCTACCAAAAAATTGCCTCCTGATTATTTAAATAATAAAGAGTCACTGTAGCTTGAATCATGTCAACTGGATTTCAATTTTCTCAGTGGAAACGTTTCGCTCCTTATCCAAGGAGCTTCTTCAGTCTGAGCAAAGTTAGTAAGGGAATCCTTAAATATGTTTCTAGGGTGGCTGTGTGACCTTGCACCTGGGGCTAGGTCATGGTTATTTTGAGATGTTTATTTCTGACTTAGAAATAAACATCTCAAAATAACCATGACCTAGCCCCAGGTGCAAGGTCACACAGCCACCCTAGAAACATATTTAAGGATTCCCTTACTAACTTTGCTCAGACTGAAGAAGCTCCTTGGATAAGGAGCGAAACGTTTCCACTGAGAAAATTGAAATCCAGTTGACATGATTCAAGCTACAGACTGTTCCACCTGGATGACTGAGAACCTTCATCGAAATAAAGAGTCACATTTTGTGAGATGGGCGGCTATAGGAACATGATAAATGAATGAATGAATGAATGAATGAAGAAAAGCCATTTGTTATGAAACTTGTAAAACATTATTGAGGTTTGCTCTTCACTCACCCTGTAACCTTCTAGATCCCTCATTTGAATTTGTAGCAGTGAAAGGTCCCTCAAGATTTGGAGATTGTCCTTATCCCATTTCAGTGCATTTCTATAACATTTGATGGCTTCATCGTATTTCTTGTCTGATCTCTGAAGAAGACCATAGACATGCCAGCCTGGAAACTCAGTTAAGGATGTGAATTGTGGAGCAAATGAGAAGTGACTGAACCCATTCCAGTAAGAACAGAACAGAACAGAACAGAACAGAACAGAACAGATCTCTGAATTGGAAGAAGTCTTACCTAGTATACATAAATGAGTTAGTATACCACAAAATACTATCAAAATGTCCTTATAATTTCAACATAATTATGAATAAAATCTTATCAAAATATCATAAATATGTATTTATTTAAGCCACTGTTAAATACAAATAGCTGTGGACTAAATTTTTACAGGCAGTCCTCATTGAACAACCATTCGTTCAGCGACTGAAGTTATGACAGTGCTGAACGAGGGAGACTTACAACTGTTCCTCATAGTTGCGGCTGTCGCAGCATCCCTGTGGTCATGTGATCGTGATTCGGGTGCTTGGCAACTGGCTCGCAGTTACAATAGCTGCAGCGTCCTGAGGTCACGGGATCACTGTTTGTGATCTTCACTGCTGGCTTCTGACAAGCAAAGTCAATGGGGAAGCCACCAGGATGTCTCAAATAGCGATCACGTGACTGCAGGAGGCTGCAACCATGCAGGATTCGCCTAACAACAGCAACTGGAACTGCCACAACTGCTGTCATAAGTCAGCACGGTCATGTGACATCACACTTTATGACAAAGTCGTTTAGCGATGGAGTTCCTGGTCCCAATTACTATCGTTAAGTGAGGACTACCTGTATAAGATTCTGTACTGATCAGAATTCACCTAAATATTGTAATTATAAACACAAAGCTGTGAAGTGAAACAGTGCATTAGTGATTAAACATCTTAGTGACTAAAAACAATTTTCACTGTTAAGCTTGTTCCAAATGAAGCATGTGGAATGACTCATCAAAGATTTCACAAACTCTTTAGAATATACATAAGAAAAATTCAGCATTCTTTGCATCTACAGAGTTAATATGGGTTGGTATTCCTGCAAATACCTTTTCTCTTTTAAGTTTTGTGAGAGCCTAAGTTAGCTGACAAATGTATATCTACCAAAGGTGTGCTGGACTAAAGGCAGAATTATGTTGAAAAATTTTGCACTTACAGTACTCTTACCTACAAATTCTGAGGTTTGAAAACAGTTCATCTTTAACCACTGGGAAAATGTTCCTAAAAATTAAAATTATACAGGCATAGGCCTCTTAATGGGAAGAGCCAATAAAATACTCAAAAGTTATTAATACTTAATAGCTCTACTTAATCAGAAGATAATTGTTTTTTAGGGAAAACTAAAAAAGAATAAAGAAACAATTAGTAGACTATTAGGGATAGTTTAGCAGAATAAATGGAAGAAAGAACAAAGAGAGGAAAGAACTGAGCTAATGATCATTATCAGGCAGCTAATGGGAAGCATTGTGGTTTAGGGACAGGTGAAATCCCACCCATGGAACTGGGCCAGGACAGCAGTTGTAAAACAAGAAGGAAATGTCTACATACCAACAACAGTATTTTGGGAGAGAAAGAAAATTATTCAAAATGATTCCTACATGAATCAAGACTTTACTCTTGTTCAGTCGTTAAGTCGTGTCCGACTCTTCATGACCCCATGGACCATAGCATGCCAGGCCTTCCTGTCCTCCACTGTCTCCCGGAGTTTGCTCAAGTTCATGTTCATTGCATCGGTGATGCTATCTAACCATCTCATCCTCTGCCATCCCCTTCTCCTTTTGCCTTCAGTCTTTCCCAGCATCAGGGTCTTTTCCAGTGAGTCCTCTCTTTGCATTAGGTGGCCAAAATATTTGAGCTTCAGCTTCAGTATCTGTCCTTCCAATGAGCAGTCAGGGTTGATTTCCTTTAAGATTGACTGATTTGACTCCTTGCAGTCCAAGGGACTCTTAAGAGTTTTCTCCAGCATCACAGTTTGAAAGCATCAGTTCTTCGGCGCTCAGCCTTCCTTATGGTCCAACTCTCACAGCCATACGTTACTACTGGAAAAACCATAGCTTTGATTATACGGACCTTTGTCGGCAAGGTGATGTCTCTGCTTCTTAATATGCTGTCTAGGTTTGCCATAGCTTTTCCCCCAAGGAGCAAGCGTCTTTTAATTTCATGGCTACAGTCACCGTCTGCGGTGATCTTGGAGCCCAAGAAAATAAAATCTGTCACTGTTCCCATTTCTTCCCCTTCTATATGCCAGGAAGTGATGGGGCCAGATGCCATGATCTTAGTTTTTTTAATGTTGAGTTTCAAGCCAGCTTTTGCACTCTCCTCTTTCATCCTCATCAAGAGGCTCTTAAGTTCCTCTTCGCTTTCTGCCATTAGGGTGGTATCGTCTGCATATCTGAGATTGTTGATATTTCTCCCGGCAATCTTAATTCTGGCTTGTGATTCATCCAGCCCGGAATTCTCAGGACGTACTCTGCACATAAGTTAAATAAGCAGGGTGATAATATACAGCCTTGTCGTACTCCTTTCCCAATTTAGAACCAATTGGTTGTTCCATGTCCGGTTCTAACTGTTGCTTCTTGACCTGCGTACAGGTTTCTCAGGAGACAGGTAAGGTGGTCTGGTACTCCCATCTCTTTAAGAATTTGCCACAGTTTGTTGTGATCCACACAATCAAAGGCTTTAGCGTAGTCAATGAAGCAGAAGTAGATGTTTTTCTGGAACTCTCTTGCTTTCTCCATGATCCAGCGAATGTTGGCAATTTGATCTCTAGTTCCTCTGCCTCTTCGAAACCCAGCTTGTACTTCTGGTAGTTCTCGGTCACATACTGCTGAAGCCTAGCTTGTGGGATTTTGAGCATAACCTTGCTGGCATGTGAAATGAGCGCAATTGTACGGTAGTTGGAACATTCTTTGGCATTGCCCTTCTTTGGAATTGGAACGTAAACTGACCTTTTCCAATCCTGTGGCCACTGTTGAGTGTTCCAAATTTGTTGGCATATTGAGTGCAGCACTTTAACAGCATCATCTTTTAGGATTTCAAATAGCTCAGCTGGAATACTGTCATCTCCGCTAGCTTTTTTTTTTTTTTAAACAAATTTTATTTTGTAAAACAATACCAGACATAACATAACATAGCATAACATAATATAACATTACATAATTTACCTTAATCTAATACAATCTAACATAACAAAAATAAATAAACAAATAAAATTATATATATATATATATATATATATATATATATATATATATATTAAAAAAAGCTATCCAACCTCTTCCCTTTCTAATTTAATAATTATTGATTATTAATTTATTAATTCTTTTCTTCTTCTCATCCTTTCTTTCTCTCCTTTCTTCCTCTTCCTTCTCTAACCTTTTATCTCCATTTCCTTACTCCATCTATCTATCCCTACCTCTATTTACCTTTCCACCCAAAAAAAAGGGACTTCTTAGTTCCCATCTAACATTCCCATCACATATTTATATACCATTTTATTCTATTATCTTATTTACATTAGTTGAATTAGTTTCCTAGTTTAATATTTTGAGATTTTTGAATAAATTTAAAAAAGGGACTCCAAACTATATTAAATTCTTCCATATTTCTATCATTAATTTGATCAGTCAGTTTTGCCATTTGCATCAAGTCCATTATTTTTATAGTCCATTCTTCAGTCGTAGGTGTGTAGTCCTCTTTCTAATACTTGGCAAAGATGATTCTGGCAGCAGTTATTACGTAGAATAGTAATTTTCCGTATTTTTTATACAAGTCTGGTTTTATAAAACCCAATAGATAGAATTCTGGTTCTTTGGTGATATCTTCTTGTGTAATTTCACAAATAATTTTGTGTATTTTGTCCCAATAGTTCTTTGATTTTCGGCAAGTCCACCATAGATGAAAAAAGGTACCAGTTTCTTTTTTACATTTCCAACAGTTATTTGGCATGACATGATTCATTTTTGACAATCTATTTGGGGTAAGGTACCATCTGTACATCATTTTAAAAAAGTTTTCTTTCATATTGTAATTGAGAGTAAAATTCAAATCTTTTGACCATACTTTCTCCCAATTTTCAACTTGAATATTATGACCCACATTTTGTTCCCATTTGATTATACAATTTTTATAGGTAAATTGGACATTTTATTTTGAATTAAATTTTTATAAATTTTTGCAATTAGATGTTCCTCCTCTCTCCACAATATATTGTCCCAATTTACTGAGTGACTTCTAAATTTGAAACTTTTGGAGTTGGTCTTAAATTGCTCTTTTATTTGTAGATACGTATACCAATTACAATTATAGCCCTCATTTTCTAATTCTTCTCTTGTTTTAAGTTTATAGTTTAAACCATCAAATAATAATAAATCCTTATATTTTAACCATTTATTTCTAGTTGTAATACCTTGCAATGCAAATGCCTCATGTGGGGAGATCCATAATGGTAAATTTGGTAGAATCGTATTTTTATATTTGTCCCAGATTTTTATCTCCGCTAGCTTTGTTGTTAGTAATGCTTCCTAAGGCCCACTTGTCTTCTCTCTCTAGGATGTCCGGCTCAAGGTCAGTGACCACACCATTGTATTTATCAGGGACATTAAGATCTTTCTTGTATAGTTCTTCTGTGTATTCTTTCCACCTCTTCTTAATCTCCTCTGCTTCTGTTAGGTCCTTGCCTTCTTTGTCCTGTCTTGACAAAGAAGGCAGGGACAAAGAAGACTTTACTCTATGTGTGAGTAAAAGAAGATGCAGAAAAGAGAGCAGAAGGAAGCATTCTAGCCCTAGGGCAGTGGTCGGCAAACCGCGGCTCGCGAGCCACATGCGGCTCTTTGGCCCCTTGAGTGTGGCTCTTCCACATTGCAGGCGCAATGGCAGGCATGCTGGGCGTGGCGGCGAGCATGCTGGGCATGGCAGCCGGTGTGGCGGCAAGCATGGTGGGCATGGCAGGGGCAGGTGCGGAGGCGGGCATGGCAGTGGCAGGTGCAGTGGCGGAGGCAGACGCGGCAGCGGGCATGGCGGCCGTGGCGGCGGGCATGGCGGCAGGTGCAGTGGCGGCTGTGGCGGGGGCAGGCGTGGCAGCGGGCATGGTGTGCGTGGCGGCGGGCATGGCGGCGGGCACTGCAGTGGGCGTGGCGGGCATGGCGGCAGCAGGCCCTAAGTGTGCGCGATTGGCTCCTGCCCGCAAACCCCGCTCCCTTCCGCGCAATTGGCTCCCACCTGCAAACCCCGCCCCCTTCCACGCGATTGGCTCCTGTCCGCAAACCCCTCCCCCTTCCACGTGATTGGCTCTCACCCTCAAACCCCGCCCCCTGGCCCTCGAGTGATGTTATAAATGTCAAAATGGCCCCTGGCATAAAAAAGTTTCCCCACCCCTGCCCTAGGGTAAATGTTCTGTGGAAAATTCAAGAAAGCTGCCCAAGAATTGTTACATCTCCTACCAGCTCCTTCTCCAGACATGGAACAACCAATTGGTTCAATGGTGTTACATTTAGAATATTTCTATATTTAGAATATTTATAGCCACCCAGAGTCGTTCGGAGTTGGGTGGGATACAAGTTTAATAAATCATCATCATCATCATGCATACACCAGCATATGAACTTACTTTGTAACATATCTTTTTGTACTTTTTAAACTGTGTCTATGCATCCTAACTCCATATCCAGTAACATACAATCCAAAGTAGAAAGATTCATTGAGTTTTTCCTGAAGGAAAAGATAGTGGCAGGACAAGATAAAAGGAAGTAATTGTCCAGAACAAAATAGGACTAGGAATGTGATCTCTTCATATGCTTGCTTTCCTATTTGTATCAATAATGTGGTTGTCATCTGCAGTGTGATCGAGCAGCACCTCTCCCTAACAATCACTTTCACTTTTCTACAAGAGTACAAGTATTTTAATTCTTCACTATAAAAAGAAGTTAAGTAGCACTTTGCATGCTACAGCATAGTCATATTTACATGCTTTCTTTTGCAAATTTAATCTATAACTTGAAAAGGATACAGACATGACTCTTCAAATCATTTCTTAGCCCCCTACGAACCAGTTCATACGCCTCATCTTTTTTACCTAAGCAATTTAATGTCAGTCCTTTCATAGCCAAGGTTTCTAAGACAAAAACATAAATATAAATAATAATTTATATATGCATTCTACTTAGAAATCACTATCAGCAGATTTTAAATTTCAAGCTATCTATTAAGTATTTATTAAACGTGGAAGTAGGAAATATGTTTTGTTTCCTTAGCTGTAAAGCAAAATCTTGTTCTTTAGAAAATGTTTTCAACTTGTTAAAATAATTATTTAAACAGACCTATTTAGATTCCAAAAAGGGTAGCTAACTTAAATGATGTACAGTATATTCATTAAATAAGATGTATGATAAACCAATCAAAACTTTTGATATCATAGTAAGAGTTTGCATTATCAAACCACTAAACATAAATACCATATTTTATGAAATTATACAGCAAATCTAAATTATATTCCCTCTTTCACGCCTGACCTGCAATTGTAAATGGAACTTAACATATATCTATGTGCAGGACCTGCAGGTCAAATCTCATATAATAGAAACAATTTGTGATTTGCTGTCTCAAGTTATTTTCCTTTTTCTAAAAACAAAGGTGAACTAGGGTAGAAAAACATTATTACTGAATTATTTATCCTCTGTAGATAATGAAATGTTGAAATCAATTTGGTTTAGGAAATCAGTGCATGAAGTAAATCACTTTCTCTACTCGCCCAAGCAAAACTGTTCCACAGAAGAGCTAGAGTAGTTTGATTTTTCAGGATGAAACTAGGCATAAAAGCAGAAGACTTTTGTCCCAAATGCAGGACTTGGCAATGAAAATAAACAGAAGATGAATTAAGATTGGGTTATGGTCAGTAAACCTAGAAGACCCATTTAAAATCAGAAATCACATGCTTTCATTTGTAATACTATCCTATCTAGCACGGCTCCATGTCTGGAAGTTTATAAACTTAAAAGTAACCCATTGCTTGTTATTCTTCCTCAAAATCAGACAATCTTTTAGAATTAGTCTAAATCATTTAGATTTAGGTGTGTTTTGATGGCTGGCATAATTTTGGTGGTGGTGGTGGTGGTGTGGCACTGTGCTATATTGTTTTTATTAAATGTTTAAATTCAATGACAGTATAGACATATTAAAATAGTGTTTATGATTACTGAACTTTCAGGATAAAATACAGCAGCAATATTACACCAGTTTCAGAATTTAATTTAGCAACCATTCTAAGCATTATGCAGAAATCTGAACACTTACCCCCATGTTCTGCAAACTTTGGATTAGAAAGTATTTGTTTGCAAAATTTCAGACCGTTCCGGTACTGTTTGTGTTCATAGCACCTCTGTAAGGAGACAGAATTCCAAACACTATAAATTCATCATCAGGTTACAAATATAAAATATATGTAGATTCATCAATATACCTACTTAATCCTATCTAGCTATTATTTATAATATAGTACACTAGTAATCAAGAACACAATATTAAATAAATAAATGACTACAAAAAAGTGTAATTCCCTGGAAACTATTTGCCACAGTAATTCTTGCCACACCAATTCTTTGAGTGCAATCATTTATGTTAACAAAATTAATCAGAACTTTAGTTTATCAAAAAAATAGTACCTTTCGTTTTCTTGAAAATCTAGAATAACCTAATTTGCAAGTAGTTAAATTATAATGGTGTTACCTATATACAGCCCGGTTTAAGAACTTTGGAAAGAGGTGGGGAAGAGGAGATTAATCATTGCCAGGGTCATAAATCAATTCTTTCTCCTCTATGAGATTTCTGCATCTCTTTACCTTATGTGGAAGAGGTACAATTGAGTAAAAATATCAGACCAGAATGCCCTTTGTTTTATTAAAATTAAATAGAATCTTCCTAATAATGATTTAAATAATTAACAGTCTTCTTGAGGAGTAATTAGAGTCACAATTTAAATAAATTTGGTTAATATCAAGTATACTCAATGGGAAAAAAATAATGCACTTTGATTTTTCCTGAAGTTTCTTCCATAATTATACCTATCACTGCTGACTGAACTTGAAATGCCAGAACCAGCAATAACCTGAATGAGGTTAAGAGATTTCAAAATTCTTTTGGCTACACCACTATGCCTTGATTCTATCAATGACTCTTGAAGGGTGTGCCCTAAAGTGTCCTGCTAAGCTGGAATAACAACAGCATGTTTTCAAATATACACTCAAGATGAAAAAAAGGAACAAAAAACAAAACACACTGAGGTACACATTAGACAAACCATATAAGAAGTAAAGCACCGCAAAGGGATTATTTTTATGAGCCACTGACTAATTTAATTTGCTGTCCAAATAGCAGTTTTAACATACTAATTCACAACATTTAGGACATCAGGCATTGTATACTTACATAACAATATAAACAGCAAGATAATGTGTAACTAGGGGTATATTATAAATTGGATCCAGAAAATCCATGTATTTGCCATCCCTTCCTGACTCACAAAGGCTGTCTTAAGAGTTGGTGGATCCAGCTGAATGGGATGCACTGTGATAGAGGCTGAAGCAGGATTTCCAAAAGTCAGATGGAGACACTTTCCTATGTTGGTTAATTACCAATCTTGATTTCAATAAAAAAACAAATAATCAAAAAGGTACTTCTGAAAAATATATTCCAGAAATTAAGGACAATGGCATTTGTTATATACAGCATGCCTTCATTCACTAGGATCAACAATATAGTTACAGCTCAGCTTCAGGTAAAAAGTGGAAAAATGTGTGGTAAAAAGAGGAAAGTAAGGAAAGCACAGGAATAGAGGAAGACGAAGGAGAAACACAAGACAAACATAAATATGTATATAATAAAAAATACAAGCAAAGTTGAGTCCAGATCTGATTTTAACTGATCTACTGATGTAATAACAGGGATAAAGGTAAAGGTAAAGGTCCCCCCTGCACATTTGTGCAGTCGTGTCCGACTCTAGGGGCCGGTGCTCATCTCCGTTTGTTAGCCGAAGAGCCAGCATTGTTCGAAGACGCTTCCACGGTCATGTGGCCGCATGACGCGCGCGGAACGCTGTTATACCAGGCAATAAAAAGAGTAAAGGCAACCCCAAGTTGAGCTTGACTACTGTTATGTGGATACAACCCTGCCGTTTTCTTGCCAAGAGTGCAGAAGTGGTTTGCCACTGCCTTCTTCCTGTATATTTTTTGACTTTGCAGTCTAACCTACAGTCCTGATATTCCCCTGTGGTCTCCCAACCGTACTCTAACCAGACCTGACTCTGCTTATCTTCCTGGCCCAAAGTCAGCCAGGGGTCAGCACTTGTTGAAATAGGCAATAAGAACACAGGAGTAATTCCTTTCTGTAAAGTGAATACTAATTTAAACTATTTTGAACAATATATGCTGCAACCCCATCCATGACTGATAGCAAACCCTATTCAATAATAGAACTTAGAAGTTTGTATTCCTAGCACTATTTTGCACAAAAAGCAGACTCTGATTTTAAAATAATTTGTTAAAGCAAACTTGCTATATTATGTAAGTAATAAGTAGGTAAAAGAACACTTACACAAATTTGCCCCAAAGATCAAATATAATTTCAATTATCTGTACCTAAGTTTCCATAATATTCATGTATAAAATTTTATTCTGCTGACAGCAGGTCCTCTTACTTTTCAAAGTCATTTAAGGCAGACTTTTTAAAACATGCAATGAAAGCAGTTCTTTATTCAGAAGTAAGACTAGACCCATATGGTACAGATCAGATGGCTGTTTATAAAATATTTGCTAAGCATCTGGGAGGGGGAAACGTGTATGCTCTAAGCTCTTATCAACTTACTCTTCTCTGAACATAGTCATTATCCCATTAATTTTGTAAGTTCTTAAAAGTGTGCCAATAATATCCCTATAGATCTAATGGGCATCTAAAGCCAAACTACTGAGCTTTGATGACAGTTATATCTTTTCTACAGACTTTTTCACTTGAAGACACTACCTGATATTAAAGCATTACAATTCAACATTGATTTCTGCATTAGAAGAGGATAAAAGTACTTCTGAGAAGTCTTCCTAACAATAATCGATAATATATTCTGAAGACCAACAGTCTGAATAAGTTGTAAAAAACCCCAACTTTGCTTAGAAGAATCAATTGTTTGAACCCTCTTGTATATCTTTCAGTAGCACCTTCTGAATTTTCCAAATGTCAAGCTTATACAACAATATTATGCTATTACGCTAAAGATACAGGTAGTCCTTGGATTATGACAGCAATTGGGACTGGAATTTCTGTCACTAAGTGATGCGGTTGTAAAGTGTGATGTCACACAACTGCATCGCTTAGCAACGGCAATCCCGCAGTCCTAGTTGCTGTCGTAACCCCAGGACCACACGGGTCATTAAGCGGGAAGAGGCGAGAGTCCCAGGCAAGCAGGCGGGTAGGTGCATGTGTGTGTGTTTGCTGCTGGCCTTTTCTGCCTCAGAAAGGACAGGTAAGTAATGCCACGTTTGAGAATAGATTTAAAATTACAGAAAAATAAGCCATGCCAAAACATTACTTAGCAGTCAATGTTCAACATGTATTCAATGGGATTGCAAGCATGGGAAAAGTTGAACAGACTTCCCACTGTAGATAGCCGCACTGAATGTGTGATGTCTGCAAGGAGACCTTATAAAAGCTATGATAGCAAGTGGCACAGGTAAGTTATTACATTTATATACAACCATAATTAAAAAACCCAACTCTTAGTAGCTCTGTAGAGCAGTGGTTTCCAAATTTTTTTGATTCTGCACCATCAGCAAAAAATATTTGAGCATGCAACCCAATATACATATATTGTATATATAAAATTATTTTATTTATTTATCAATCAAATTTATATGGCCGCCCATCTCACACAAGGTGACTCTGGGTGGCGTACAATAAAGCCAACAATTAAAATATTACATAAAAGCCATTTAAAACAAATATAAATAAAAAACAAGGTGACGGAAGGGAACACATTAGAATATTATACACAATGCAGCCAATTATATAATGTACCACTGTACCAACATATACATTGTAAAACATATCTCCAAAACATTTTTGTATATTTTGTATACAGTATTAAATATTGTATAACTTAATTTCTTACTTTTTAAAAAAGTAAAAATAAATATAAATGAACATTCTAGTATTTTCTTCTCACACCCCAATGGATCATCTTGCACAGCTCTGCTGTGTGCGCATCCCACTCTGGAGACCACTGCTCTACAGTACTCACATGTTGAGCATTCCAAATGTATTCCTTGTTCTTTTAATTCCTACTATTAAGACCAAAATAAATAAAAATCATAAAGCTTTACTCTGAAGTACGAGGAAATTGGACTCTTCGTACAAACTGTAGCATCACACTGTTCTTTGTATTAAAAGCAGTGTTTAATTTATGTTCAAACCAAGAAAAAAAAATCCCAACATTCACTGTAGCAATTCTGGTAAACAGAATAATTTAAATGTAGAGTATTAATTTACATATTAATTCTTTGAATTTATGGAAAATGTGACTTTGGATCTAGATCAGGGCTTTTCAAACGCTTCAGTTGGCGACACACCAACGGCGGCGCTTCCGGGTTTTTCTGCGGTGCCACCACCACAGCGCTTTTGGGTTTTCGCCCACCGCCGCGCTTCCGGGTTTTCACACGCAACGTCAGCGGTGTCCTGGAGTGCCGCACAAAAATGTGGAAGTGCTGATGGCCCCCGCCGCACGCACTACTGTGCACGGCGGTGGCACGCCATCAGTGCTTCCGGGTTTTTGCGCGGCACACCTGGGCCCCACAGGCGACACAGTACTGTGTCGCGACACAGTTTGGAAAGCTATGATCTAGATATTATAAAATCTGTACGTTCCACATGACAGGGTCAGTTTAGTAATTGCAAATAGTCATGGTTTTCACTATACAGTAACAGTATTTAGTACCTGTGAGCTGAACATGATTATTTCAAAATTAACTTTATTTTACTAAATTTAGTTAATTTAACAGTTAAATTTTATTTATTATTTATTTATTTTATTTTATCCTATTTATACCCCGCCTATCCCCTCCCTACTGGAGGGCTCTAGGCGGCTTACAACATCAATATATTTCAATTATACATCATATATCATATACATTTTTTAAATTTACCGCGCGATAGGGAAGAGGACAGGGAACCGGCTCTTCGGCTGCAGGCACCGGACTACATGCCCCAGCATGCCTCGCTTCCGCGCCGGCTGCTGACGTCCAGGAAGCTGTTCTTTTCTGGATCCGTCGTCCTCCGCCGTCATCACCGGGATTCCCTAGGTCTTCTTCGGAACGAGGACGACCCTCCGCTGGACGCCGGCAAATTGACCCACGAAGTGGTACCCATTTATCTACTCGCATATGCTTTCGATCCGCTGGGTGGGCGGAAGCTGGAGCTAGTGGCGGGAGCTCACCCCGCCCCGCGGTTTCGAACTGCCGACCTTATGGTCGGCAGACTAACGGCTCAGCGGTTTAACCTGCTGAGCCACCGCGCTCCTCCTAAATGAATACAGATCAGTGCTATATTATATTCCACTTATGTTTCCTATGACGAAGAAGTATTAAAGGCCATCATTCCCCTGATATAGCAACTCAGCTTAAGTTTATTCAGGTTTTTCAGTCCAGTCCAAATTTCAGGTCAATGACAGTTATCCTTCCATATAGTAGATAACAAAATAATTGGTAGGATTTACTGAAACATGCTACTTGGCCAAAATATATAAAAGGTGGGCAAAAGTATTAATAACAATAATAATGTAAACAAGCTAGTTGTTGTAAAACATTTTATTTAATTTTAATTTATTTAATTTTATTTTATGCTGAATTACATGACTCTAAAAAGGTAAAGGTTGCCCCCGCAGTTGTGCAGTTGTGTCGGACTCTAGGGGCCAGTGCTCATCTCCGTTTGTTAGCTGAAGAGCCAGCGTTGTCCGAAGACGCTTCCACGGTCATGTGGCCGGCATGACGCACGCAGAATGCTGTTACCTACCCACCAAAGTGGTACCTATTAATCTACTTGCATTTGCATGCTTTTTGCTAGGTTGGCAAGAGCTGGGGCTAGTGCGGGAGCTCACTCCGTCACGCGGGGCTAGGGATTTGAACCTCCGAACTTGCGATCTTCCGATCGACAAGCCTGGCGTCTTACCCGCTGAGCCACCACTCCCCTTTAAATGACTCTAGGCAGGTTACAATTAAAAAGAAATAGGGGAAAAAATCAAAGAACACAGCAGAGTGGAATGCTGACTCAATATCACAAAAAGCCATACCAAAACCATAGGGGCTCCATAACCATCCTATCCCAAGGTCTACCCCCAAGATAACAAATTTACAAAGAAATCCTACTATATTATACTGACAGTATCATGGAAACTGTTATATTCCTGTTTAATATTCTTAACAAGTTCAGTTCTCTTTATTTCTTCTTCTTATAAACAATCTGGAATTATTCTTCTCTTTCCAGATTATTTCTCTGAACAACCCAGAGTCATAAGCCAAAGTAATGCTTGTGATTCCAGCCTGTTTAAATAAAAGCAAATTGTAATCTTCACTTTGTGTGTAATGCTGAACTAACCACAGATACAGCTGTCTGGGTCTCTTTATTGCTCCTGCAGTAGCATCAACTGATTTGCATGCACCAGCACACCAAGATATCTGGATTATTGTGATGTCCAAACACAAACATGTCCAAATCAAAGAGAATAACATTTCAAAATTTGGTACAATATGTAACAGTATACAAAAGGAGTGGGACTTCTCATCACAGCTATGTCCCTTCTCCTCATATATGGTCCATATCTGGTGTAGGCACTTCTGCTGCCAGTGGAATTTTATCACTGAATTCAACATAGACACTTTTGCGGTTTCACTTAGAAACTGCTTTGCTTCATGACCGAGTTGCCGATCTCAATTGGGGTCCCTAAATGAGGACTATCTGTACTTGAAAACTGAAAGATGTATTAAAGCCAAAATAGGTAAACATAGGAACATAGTCTCTCCTATTGGTGAGGTCACCCAACAATAAATGGTAAAGAGAAGTTATTGATAATCTTTACTTAATGGTAAAGTTTCCAATGTTCACAAATCTTTTGTTTTTATCCTAATTGCAGAAAATCCTCCATCAGAAATCAAACCAGATTCTATTCTACCTTATATAACATTTACTGTATCAAAAGCAGATATATCCCAAAAGTAATGCACCTACTATATGCAATATTTACAATGAAAATGTGGTGAAGACTGACTACAGTAACATGTATACTGAAGAATACATAAGCATGTGTGCATGTGCAGACATACACAAATAGTCTTTCAAATGTCTGAAGGTGGGATAAACATATTACAAATGCAAATAGGTGGAGAAAAAAATCTGGGTTTTTTGCCTACATATATCTAAAGTATGCTATTTCACATGTCTAACACCTAAAGCATTTTCTACTTCACAGAATTTTAAAGATATGTATATACATGCCTTTCCTTTCATTATACATTTTGTACTGATAAAAAGTTTTACAGAAAGCACCACTATGTTCACTTGTCAAAATGAACAAAACAACTGGGATGAGATATCATCAGTATGCTGATGATACTCAATTGTACATCTCCATCCCTGGTGAAGTAAGTGATGCAGTGGCTGCCCTCTCTCAGTGCCTGCAGGCTGTGGGGGTCTGGATGGGGAACAACAGGCTTCAGCTGAACCCTGGTAAGACGGAGTGGCTGTGGATTGATGGTTCTTCTAGATCTGGGAAATTACCATCTTTGGTTCTGGATGGGGTTGCACTACCCCGTTCGGAATCAGTGCGGAATCTGGGGGTCCTCCTGGACTCACGACTCCTGCTTGAAGAGCAGGTGGCAGTCGTGGCCAGAAGGGCCTTTGCACAACTTTGTGTTGTGCGCCAGTTACGCCCTTTCCTAGATCAGGAGTCCCTCCGTACAGTCACTCATACCCTGGTCATCTCTCGCATAGATTACTGCAATGCGCTCTACATGGGGCTACCCTTGAAGAGTATCCGGAAGCTTCAACTGGTCCAAAATGCGGCTGCGCGTGCAGTTATGGGTGCCCCTAGATCGGCCCATGTGACACCTCTGTTACGCCAGCTGCACTGGGTGCCAGTGTGCTTCCGGGTGCAATTCAAGGTGTTGGTTATGACCTTTAAAGCCCTACATGGCATGGGACCAGGCTACCTGAGGGACCGTCTCATCCCCATGACTTCAAACCGTCCCACTCGATCATGTAGAGAGGGCATGCTTCGGACCCCGTCGTCAAGGGAGTGTCGCTTGGCGGGGTCCAGAAGGCGAGCCTTTTCCGTGGTGGCACCCACTCTTTGGAACATTCTGCCCCCGGAGGTGAGACAGGCCCCATCGCTCCTATCCTTCCGGAAGAATTTAAAGACCTGGCTGTGCCGCCTCGCGTGGTATGGGAATGGGAATAGTTCCTCTTGGGGATGGCTAGTGCCATAGAGCCCTTTTAAAGAGAACCATCTATCGCCTATTGGATTTTTATATTTAATGTATTAGTTCTGTAATGTATTTTAAATTGTAGTTACTTTTAAAGATTTTAAATTTATTTATTTATTTATTTATATTTCTAACTTATATCACCGCCCATCTCCCCCCATTCCGGAGGGGACTCTGGGTGGTTGTACTGTAAACCACCCAGAGTCCCCCTCGGGGGAGATGGAGCGGTAATACAAGTTAACATATAAATAAATAAATAAACTGTCTTAACTTTGTATTTTAAAAAGTATAAAAGTTCTATAAACTTAAGGTAAGTCATTAGACATGTTTGGCATTTTCCACAGGAAAATGAGACAGTCATCTGAGAAAGTCCATTACATGTGCTTAATAAATGCAGTTTAAATGCCTGTTTATTTGCATAACAGTATTAAAACCTAGAAAATCAAGTTGGGACAAGTAAGGAACACTAAAACAAGTTCCTTATCTTAAGCCTGACTGCTCCAAAAGCATTCTCCTCACTTCTACATTATGGTGTAAATTATTCTGTACAGGATTTTTACTATGAATCTATGCATTTCTTAGGATAGAATTCAGCCTGGAATTGGTTCCAAATTCCACCTGAACAAATATAATGTCAGGAATTCTGATTTATCAGAATATCAGAATTTTACTCCAATGTGCATACAATCCATTTGGCCCCATTTGATTTGTCTTACACATACTCGGCTCAATAAAAAGACTTAAGTATAGCTTAGTATTATATCCAGACAAACTGGCATTCATAATCCAACAATGAACCCTGATTTAAAGCTGATGATCCCAGCTTATTTGGGCACAATATATCAACTGGGATATAATACTACATGATCACTGATTTCTGTTTATTTATTTGTGCAAAGGATACAGATCATACATATGGCAGAATTCTATGTTTACCAAAACTAGGTAAATAAGGCTCCATATAAAAGCCTGAATGGCACTAAGAACATTCCAAAGTAATTTGCTCTAAGCAAACTTGGCAAAACAGAATACAAGGATAAATAAAATTCCTACTTCACATACACATATTACATTCAATATTCTAATATTCCACCTTTGTAAGATGTGAGGATACAGCTAAAATATTTTCCTCATCAATTTTACATTGTCATAATGTATCATAAGGATCTTCCTGCAGACTACTGTGTGAGATTCATGCAAATAAACTATTGATCCCAGAAATATAAAACCTGAACATTAAGGAAATATAGGCACAGTGCATGTTCACGTATCTTCCAGTGAACACAACTGAATAAACAACTGCTCTATGGCTGAATTATTCCCTGTATCATTTATTACATTTATTTATTACTTCCACAAAGTTGCCTACTTTTAAGCTATTTGAGAACGATACAGCTTCTCTTTCTGAATGTTCCTTTACTATAGATTGTTCCAGACAAGTGTTAACAAATGTAAGAGGACATTAATAGCCTCATCATTTCTGTGCAATCCCAATTACTCATTCTGTAGTCTACAGTTGTCATACCATTCTAAATGACTGCAATATTTTTGGTATAACATCCTCTCAAGAACAAATAATTTATTTTTTTAAAAACAGATGACCATTAGATACACAGATACACAGGCTTGGGTTACACAGTGTAATGTGATATATCTGTTTTGGTTTAATGTTATGCATGACAAATCACCATGATTTGTCCACTAAGCCACAATTTGAAAATCCTGGCACAATATTGCATACATTATACAAATGTTCAAGACAGAAATCTATCTTTTTTAAATTTAAGTAGATAAAATAGCAAACATAACAAGTTTTCCATTTCACCAATTGCTAGATTTACAGAGTGCTGGGTTTCAAATAATTTAATTTCATCTATGTTTAAAAAATAAAATTGGACTGATGAATTTTCTAGATCATTTTGTAAATTCACTATTACATTAGGCAAACTTATTTTAGATCAGCACAATGTACCCAAACTACATTTTTTAAAGATAACACACACATATGATCCATTCCACTAGCATGTAGAACAGTTGATTTATCAAGCTGGTTTCATATTATGAGACACAGATACTATTATTTATTGCTCAAATTATACTCAAAGTTTTAAAGAACAGCACAAATTGCAGTATGCTTGAAATAACCTTTGATAACTGAAAGGCTGTTTTCAAAGCGATCAAACCAAAGAAATAGTAAGATAACAGCGCTCTGACTTTTATCTCTTCTTTAAATAAAAGAACCCAAAAAACCACCTTTTTCACAATCTGCCTCTCACTGGACAAACGTTCTTTTGCTCTGTCCTCCCTATTGTTTCGCCCACCAAAGGCGTGTCTATTACTTGCTTTTAAAACCAGAAAATAGCGATTCTCAGTAACCAAATCCCTTCTAAGCTGGCCCTGGGGCGTGATGAAGTAAAGAATGCCCAACACATTCTACTGGCAGTTCTGGAACAAGAAACGCTGACATGGGCGAGAGATCCTTTAAAAGTCCAAGTTGCATTTGTCAGCAGAGCCCAAACCAAACGAAAGCGTGAGACATTGTTTCTGACCCGGGAGTTGCTGACAAGCATCCCACTGGGGCCCCAGTTTCATGGAAAACTCCGTCTGGCGGATAGGTAGGGTTAGAGGAGGGCTTCTTTCACTCACCAGGATGCGCTTGAAGAGCGCGTTTTCCTTCGGCGGGAGGCTCACTGACGGCATTGTCTCTGCTAATGCTGTCGCCGCCGCCGCCGCCGCCGCCGCCCTTCTTGCTACGACCGGGCCGGTGAACCCGCTCCCTTCTACCGCTGTTTGATCACCACCCCTACCGCCGCCTCTCAGGAGGGACTCCACGCCAGGGCGTCGCTACCACCAGTACTGCCGTCGTTTGCTACGGCGACTCCCCCTTCTACTGTGCGCGGCTTCCCTAGCCGCCAGGATACCTGTGCCCGGTTACCACTGCTCCGCAGCGAGCCCCAGGCGGCGGCCGGTTCACGTGGTAACTGAGCAGGCCAGAGAGAAGAGGCGCCGCCAAAATGGCCGCCAGTGAGGGCTTCCCCAGCCGGGTCACCAAGAGTTGCGCGCATGCGTATGACCCCATTTTTTCCTCTGTTTTCTCCATAGATTGAATGGCAGCTGCACGGGAAGTCGGGAAATGGGATCAACCTTACTCACTCTCTTGCTGTGTATTGGGGAAGGGTTGCGCCTGCGCGCTTACCCAGCTCCGAGGCTACGGAAGTCTCTGAGGTGGGTAGAAGCGCTGTTGAATTCCTTCAACATTATAGAGTTGCACGTGCATAAGACTTGGTTCATTCTTACAAAAGGAATCCGAAGGACTAAGATTATAGGAGCTATGGTGATTGTTGGATTTGTCCTGGGGAGAGAATATTACAGCTTAAAGCTGTAATATTCCAACAATATTATAAGTAAATAACTGCATGGTCAGAGCAAACAGCCATTCATCACAATCGCCCACTTGATGCCTGTAAGAAGCTCAGAAAGCAGCACATAGATAACAGATGCAGTATTATTGTCCCTTAATTCTCCCTTAAATATGAGTATGTGTTAGTTAAATAGCTGTAGTAGTATCTTTTCTTAATTTTTCTTTTCTTGATTGTATAATTTTTTATTGAGAGCTCTTGCACCGAAGTCAAATTCCTTGTATGTTTAGTCATACTTGGCCAATAAAGTATTCTATCTATCTTCTATCTATAAGGAAAATAGTCCCCTGTCATGTCTTTAATTTTTGTTGTTGTTCAGTCTGGCATTTAATGTCATTCTACATTTAAAGCTACAGATTTCCACTGTCACGGTATCTATGAATCTAGATGTTAGTTATTTGAAAAAACAATAGTTGTCATTCACCATATCCTGTAGCACGAAATTCCAATTAAGTGTTGGGTCGGGAAAAAAAGTTTGACATTGTGAAGATTTTCTGCTCCTTTTTCATCTCCAAGATAAAAGTTAGAATCAGCTTCCATACCTACACATGTTTTTTAGCACTTCTTACAACACTTTTGTATTAATGTCAGAAAACTGGAAGAACCAGCTGTAAGGCAGCATTCCTGGAACCTCTGAGGTGTCAAATTTGAGTTCAGCATTACTATGATTATGAAATAGCATATGGATTCCAAAATGATTGGCACTTTTCAAACTTTAAGGAACCACCTGATGCTGAAGAAGATTGTAATCTTGTGACTTTGACCAACTTCTTTTCTATCTTTTTATTTCATTACAAATCATGCGAAGCCCCGTTTTATATCTGTTCTGCTGTGCTCTGTAATACATTCAGAGAAGCGCATTACTGCTATTTGAAACTTCATATTTATTCAGAAGTCAACTTTTTAAAGCATTACTCCCAGGTAAATGTGTCCATATATATAAGTTATAGGATAGAGGTAACACTGATTGACAACAATCTTTTAAGTATTAAATGCTGTTGAACTTAATGGGAGGAGGTTCTGAATGTACATGCAGATATCTTTAAAAACTCATACTTACCCTGGACTGAATAGATTTGTACTGATATTCAAGATCTGATTTTTGGCTACCTCAACTTTCATGCTTTTAATGAATGTTTTAAATGTAATGCAAACTTTTCATTATGAAAAAATAATGTCGTGATTAGGATAATGTATTTATTATGACATTATTTCCTAATTACTACAATCCACTTTAACAGATGAATTTAGGAGAGTTCTGCCACAGCAGTAATTTCAGGAAAAGCTTGAAGATGTTGCTCCGGTTGTGTATATTTTAGTTCCCGGAAAGAGGATAGCATAAAAAAACACAGCAGAACATAGCATCAAACAAACAAACACCCAAACCCGACATTTTCTCTAATTTGGTGTGGTGGTGGTGAGCTTCTTTTACAGCAGATTGAGTTGTTTGCCGAGTTGCCAATAGATGACGCTCTTCGTGCCCAAAGCCTTTTCCTTAGATCTTTTTAATAGCCGCCCCTCTCGCTCTTGGATTGGTGCATTTGTCTCATCGCTTATCTCGAGGAGAGAAAAAGTAACATGGCGGCAACCTTGCGGGCCGCGAAGCGATTTTTGCAGATTTCCAGCAAGGTGACGCCAAGTGAGTTGCCTGGCCTTGGGTGGGACTTGTTTTCTTTTCGGAATCTTGGCGATTCAGAGGAAAACATTACGTTTGCATGAGCTGTTCTCTGTTGCCGTAATCTTGTTGAGTGAACGTGTGAGTGTTACGCCCTAGATTCTGAACGTATAACCTTCAGCTTCAGTTGCCTTTCCCTCTTGACCTTTTCGCTGAGCCCTCTGTGCATACAATGATTTGCCGTGCCCCGTGTGGTCAGGTTAGGGCAGCGAGTTGGGGTGTGTGTGTATCACCGGCATCTGTATATGGGAGTGATGGGTATATGATAGTCCCTTTACTGCACCGTTGTTACGTTCTTCTTTTTTCTTCTATCGAAAGCCTGATGGGACTCGGATCTTGAACTTTGTGTAAGATGCCTGTTTTTAGGGCTGTGCAGTGATCTGGATTGGAAGGGCACCTCCTTAAACAATCCCCCCCCCCGGGATTATACATGAGCATAGGGGGGGAAAACTCATTTTCTTTAAGGAGTGAGTACTTAGTAAAAAGGTGGAGTAAACATCTGTATAAAAACAAAATATTTTTAATTTTAAAAGTCATTGCTTCTTCATGTTTGTTACAGGTTTATTAGGTTTATATATTGTCCTTTATGAAAAACTATGATATTTTTCTTCTGATACAACTAACCATACAGTATATGAAAAGAATTGATCTTTAACAAAATACTAATTTCATCTAATAACTGCTATACTTATTCACAATGATGACACTTCAGCAGCTGAAATTGTTTCCTATTTCTATCTTGTCTTGTCTGTCTTACGAAAACATAACCTGGGACACAAATAATAAGTCAAACCATAATGTGGCTTATTTGTTTTTGGTTTAACTGGGAAATGTATACCCAGTTTATAACTGAAGAATTATTCTCCAAAGGTATTTCACATTCATTTCAGAACTAATGTATTTTGAAACTTCTTTATTTTAGCATTGTCTCGTTCAGCATTCCAAGCAGGAAGGAATGATTCAAATAATCCTAACTGGATAACAGTTGGCCTGAGTCTTTCTTCAACAGTCCTATTATGGGTTATGGTAAGAATAATCTGTGTGTGATTAACAATATTTGTAAAGTACCCTTTAATCAATTATTTTTCTCCATCTTTTCCTGATTTTTAATCATTTGAGCACTTATAACCCCATTTTCCATAGTTGCCCTTATATATGAACATTAATGTACCTCAAGGAGCTACACTTCCTAGTTGGTGGGATGCCACCAACAGACAACAGTATGTTGGCTTGCAAATTAGTCTCTAGATTAAAGATCCTAGCTTGCATAGAACTGTGGAAGAAGCTTGCTTAAAACTGGACTTTAGTTGTGCTTGTGGCACACTAGCCAATATGTACCAAAACTGACTGGTACTATCCTTACTTGTTATCAGGGAATGCTGCATGCGGCTTGGATAGGACTGAAACTGATAACCTTCTCTACACCTTCTCTCTGTTACTAAAAAGCATTAAACATATAGGTTGGAAGCATGCTTAGTTCTCTTTTAAAATATAGAAATGAATGAACTATCATCTTGCTGCAGGTTTCCAAACTGGAAGGTACTGCTAGAATTGTTTTCAAAGTGTTTTTTTTCCTAGAAAGAGCTCAATCTACAGTGAACTCAGGGGCTACAATATCCTTGGCTTGATTCCACTAGAGAATCCACTAAAGCAGGGATAGGAAATTTTTTGTGACCTAGACTCAGTGTTTTTAGGTAACTGAAATCTATAGGGGTGGGATGATAATGCAAAATGAGTAAGGTTCCATCATTCATGGCAGAGCCAACATTCTCTTTGGATGAAGGAGATTCTTATTTTAGCACACTCCAGTTTCACACGATTCTCATCTTAAAATGAGAGCCAATGTGATGTAATGAAGGTGTTGGACTGGCACAAAATAGCTGGCACAGTTACACTTAGAATAGGTTCCAGAAGTGCAAAAAGAAGTCTTGGAATCTGCTAGTTGCCTACTCCTGTATTTGACTGACAAGCAATGTGCCCTCAGAAAAGAACTAAGTTTCAGTGACCAAGCGTAGCTATTGGCTGGGTTTGTATATGATATTAAGCCACAATTTTTAAACTACATTTTGATGAATTAGCTGGGGACATTATTGGCTTACGGATTATGTTTTTTGTTCGGGCTTAGTGCAAACATGTTATGGGTTAACATGATATATAAACCTAGCGAAAAGCTGGAAATTGGTAAGATTGATTAATTTAAAACTAATATAGTCTTTCAAAGGACGTGTGAAATTATCATTTGAATTCTGTCATTTTGTCAAATTGTAATTATGGAAACTCTAGTATTCTAAATAAAATAAATGTATTTTAAATATATAATTAAAAAGTTGTGGTCAGGCCATTATAATGAAATAATAGAAGCTCATAAGATCATGCTAACCTTGTATGTTCCATGCATTTATCTATGTTTATCTTTTAGCTCATCAGGCATCATAATTATGAATTAGCAGAATATGAAAGGAGAAAAACAGAGCAAGGTTCTTAATACCAATCTGATTGTTATGGTGAGTATATAAATAAAGCTATATACTTTTTTTCTGGTATTGATTGATTTTTTTTTTAAATCTTGTAAGATTTAAAGAACCTTCTGAACTCCTGTGTTCCTTTATATCAGCTTTCTCCATCATCATAATATAGGCCCCCGAGAAATTCAGGGTTCTATGCTCCATATGTGAGTGATGGTCTTCACTCCATTTTCTTTCAGTGCACTTTGGTTTTCAAATTCTGGGTCTTGCAAACTGAAAATGCAATAGCTTTGGGTTCAGACCACACAATAAACTCTGTCACTGCTCAAGGAGCAACATGATAGGGTAAAGATGGTGATGCATGCACATTTGTTAAACCTGTATAGAAGCTTAGTATGTAATAGAAATACAGCGAAGGTGTTTTCACTTCCATTTTAGGATAACCACGATTAGCACTATGTTTGAATTTAGACAATGGTTAGTCTTAAATACTGATAATTGAAGAAATACAACTTCAAACCATGAAACTGGCTTGTTGCAACCAACAGTGATTGAGATTGAGCATAGTTTTGGTTTTGATATGGTAAACTTTGATTAACTGAAACTGGTGGCAGATGCTTCTGGGGAACTCACAACTCTAGCGGAGAGAAGCTGGCTCATTTTCATAAAGAGAAAGCACCATGATATCTGAACTCTATATGTATATTTTTGGTTAGCATTTAGAATTCTTGTTTCTCATCATAAATGGCAGAATAGAAAGGGGAGAGGGAAAGTGGATTTCTCAGCACTAGTAATTGTTAAGTAATGGTAGTAAGGTATATTCTTGGCTTTGGTGTGGATTATCATGTACTGATTTTCTTGAGTAACATTTCTAAGAGGATAAGAAAGAACAGCCATAACAGCACAATAGTTGCCTAGACTTGAAGGTGGGACCCTGCAAATGCCAGCTTTCATAACAGTGTTTGCACAAGTCTCTGTACACACAATTATTTGTACTAAAAATTGCTTGACATTTATTTAGCACAGTTTCTCTGCAGAATGCTGATACTAACATTGTGAATAGTAGCAGACTGTGAATGAGGTAGCACTGCCCCATTTAGTATTAAACTGTGTTGCTATAACAAATATACTAATCCTGGGAATAATTGGGTCATTATTTTCCTATTAGTTAGCTTCCTGATTTTAGAATGGAATAATTTCAGCCTACACTATAACCAGTTTAGTGTAGTGGTTAAGGCACCAGCCTAGAAACCGGGAGTTTCTTGTCCTGCCTTAGGCACAAAGCCAGCTGGGTGACATTGGGCCAATCACTTTCTCTCAGCCATAGGAAGCAGGCAATGGCAAACCACTTCTGAAAACTTGCCAAGAAAACCTCAGGGACTAGTCCAGGCAGTTGCCAAGAGTCAAAAACTGACTCAAAGGTGCACACACACACACTAACCATTTCTAATACTACAGATAAGTCAGTTAAAATTATGGTGTGTCTGATTAACAGTAGTAATTGTAAAATATATACTGTTTTGTCACCATGACAAAAGAGAAAGTTTAAAAAGATTTTTCAAGAGCTAGGTAATCCCCATCCTATAATTTCACTCAAAATCTTTAAGACTGACATTTCTTTATGGGTGGGTCATACAGATAGATATGACTTTGAACCTACTGTATTGTGGGATATACCATTCCTAATATGTTTTAATCTTTAAATCTTTTTTCTAGGTTGAAGCTATCATCTTATAGCTGATGCATATTCTGCAGTGAAATTATCAAAGCTGGATCTATTCCTAATTAATACTAATCTTCATGAAATAAAACACTGACTAGTATGGAAAATGACTAAAATATTTGTTTCATTTGGCCTCTTCCAAGAGCTATGATAAAACATTCAGATTATATAAATTTTTTTCACAGAAAATTGCTGTAAGCTGGCTGGGAGACTTTCGGCCAGTCACTCTCTCTCAGCCCAACCCACCTCACAGGATTGTTTTGGGGAAAATAGGAGGCAGAAGTATTATGTATGTTCACTGTCTTAAGTTGTATATAAAAAATGTGGGATAAAAATATAATAACAACAACAAGTCTACTTAGAATTAAGACCCATTGAATCTAACATGATTGCTGCCAGACAAGTACTTGGGGAAAAATTAATAAATACTTTTTTTGAAAAAGCGCATATAAATATTTGTGGTCTTCCTCTGCATTTTTAAATTGCTGCCCTAATTACTGATTATTTACTAAATGTTAATGTTGAGGTTACATAATTGAATAAGAACATGTTAACACTATTATTTTTTACTCTTTAGTGAAAAAAGGAGCATAGAACTTTCCAAATTGTTTTGATCTTGAAATGGTTGCTTTGGATTTAAAATTAACTCTTTTAACGTTACTGAAAATATCCCCATGCTATTCCAACTATACATAAGTAGCCCAAGCTCAAAATGGCCTTGTAAGCTTGGAAGAGCTGCTTTGAAGTTGAAACACTTTGCATTTTTATTACTGAAATACTAGCGTAGTGATCAAAAATATGAAATAGAAATCTAGGGTTGATATTTTATTCATTCATTAACTTGAATCAGAGATTTTTCTCAATTTTTTTTCTCTACATGTTACTTCTTAGTGAACTAAAAATCATTTTTCTCGTTGAATATCGTTATAGTTTGGTCAGTCTCTTAACATATTCTCTTTTTAAAAATAATTTTACTGAAGTTTTAAATAAATATAATACAAACTAATACAAACTAAACTAGAAGGAAAAAGAAAAGAAAAATTCAGAAGGTGCAGGAAAAAGAAAAAAGTAGAAGAGAAAATAAAAAGGGAACAAAGACAATAATAAAGAAGTGTCCCAACCTTCATCACACTGAGCATAAGCTAAGATAGTAACTCTTCACCCTTTTTTAAAGTTACAAATAAAAAAACTCTTCTCCCCATAGCGTAACTTTTATTTATACGCAATCCAGAAATCATAATCTTTTCAGTCCTAGTTCAGCAAAAAGTCAATTAGGAGTTACCAGAAATATCAAACAAATAGTTTATCCCTGGTCAAATATTCCAACTTTATATTCTTTTTGCTCTACACAATCTTGACCTTTAAATCATTCCTATGACATTGCAGGATTTGATCTTTCATTGTCTCTTAGCATATTCTCCACATGACTCAGCCATATCTCCAAAATGTGCTGTTGCCTCATACATCAGAATAGTTCTAGAATTAATTGGTTAGGAATATGAAATTGCTGGCACTGTCTTAGAAAGAATGCTGCTGAAAGGGTTGAGCAGCAGAGAAAGGAACTGTAGAATTTGATTGGCCAGTTCCATTGTTTCACAGAACAAGCTTTGCTGCTCAAAATGATATTTTTCTTTCCCAGATTCTGTGCATAAGAAAGGTCCCTCCCTTTCTCAGCACACAGCATAGAATGCAATACTGTATGTTTCAATCTCTTCCTTTGGTACTGCTCACCTGATGGCAGGGACAAAGTCAGGAAGCATGGTGATGATTGCTGAGGGCAGGATGAGAGTGGGCAAAACTTGGAGGAAGAGATTATAAGCAGATATGGAAACAAAGCTGAATGCTTATCCAGTAATATAGCTTAGTATCCCTACATCAAAAGCTGTATTGTGATGTTTATATTCTTGTCACTGCACTAATGCTTGAGCCCTTTGATCTGTTGAAGCTCTACAGTACAGTCTTATGCATTCTTACTTGAAAGTCCTGTTGTATGTAATGAAGCTTCCTCCTAGAAAGGTGCTTAGGATTTAATCTTACGAACATAAATACTGCATAAAACATTATTTGTTTGATATTTTGTTTCACTTCCCATTCTTAGAAGGATTTACAATCACTTCAACTGTAAAGTGTTTACAGTTGGTTAAAACAGTGCAATGTCATTAAAATATCTTCAATTTTAGAAAGTAAAGCAGAGGACAGCAAAACAAAACCATGCATGCAGCATTAACACAGGGAAGGTCTAGTTGAAGATCAAGTCTTTAACAGGTGCCTAAAACATGTACAGGTAGTCCTCGTTTAGCGACCACAGTTTGGGAACAGCAACTCAGTTGTTAAGCAAAGCAGTTGCTAAGTGAAACCACGACTGCTTATGATCTTACTTCAGCTTTCCTTTGCTTTACAGACCTGCGAAAGTCGTAAATGTGAGGATGGGTCATAAAGTTATTTTTTCATCACTGTTGTAACTGAACGGACGCTAAATGAGTCAATCACTAAATGACGACTATCTGTAATTAGACGTGCCTCATAAATCTGAGGGACCATCTTATCCCGATCACATCTACCCGCCCGACCCGATCATGCAGGGAGGGCATGCTTTGGATCCCATCATTAAAAGAATTCCATCTAGCGGGGTCCAGGAGGCGTGCCTTCTCTGCTATAGCACCCGCCCTGTGGAATAACTTGCCCCCTGAGGCGAGACGGGCACCCTCGCTCCTGGCCTTCAGGAAGTCTTTAAAGACCTGGTTCTGCCGCCTTGCCTGGAACGAAGGAAATAATAGTTCCTCCTGGGGGTGGTTAGCGTAGTAATATCCTCCTTTTAAGAACATACCATCCTTTGGATTTTTATTTTTTATTTTTATTGTAGTTTTTAAATGTATAGGCTTTTAACATTTTATATTGTGATTGTAAACCGCCCAGAGTCTACCATGGTAGAGATGGGCGGGGATAAATCCAAATAATAAATAAATAAATAAAATAAATAAATAAATGCCAGGTGGGAGAACATTTTAGACTGAAGGGACCATAACTGGGAAAACCTGACTGAGTAATTGCAGTATGGCACTCTAGTTCACAACCCATACCCAAACTTCCTTAGCAATTGATCTGTAATGGTAAAGGTGGTTTGTCAGCTATCCCAGTTGTTTAATGCTTTATACATCATAAACAAAACTTTGAATTTGGTTTGGTAGCTCATTGGCAGCCAGTGGAGTTGCTTCAGCTCAAGTGTAAGATATGCAAGGCGAAGATGTGCATCACTCAACAATTTGCTACTTGCATTCTATTCCAGCAGCAGCTTCCTGGCCAAGTGCAAGGGCAGCCTCATAAGTGCAATACAAAAAGCTGAACATGAGATTAAGAGCCACTTTGGTGTAGTGGTCAAAAGCACCAGGCTAGAAACCAGGAGACCATGAATTCTAATCTCTGCCTTCTGCACAAAACCAGCTGGATGACTTTGAGCCGGTCGCGCGCTCTCACTGGTTGGAAGAAGGCAATGGCAAACCACTTCCAAAATTATTGCCAAGAAAACTGCATGGATTGACTTGAAGGCATTAAAAAAAACTACCAGTACATGAACCACTTTCAGCTGAAGATAAATCAGAAATAAAATGCTTTGGTAGGGTCTGTGGTCTGCTTATATTTTAAAGAGAAAACCATTGTAAAGCTGAGGGGAAAACAGGCCCACTCATTCAAAAGTATCTAATTTTTATTAATTTAAAACATTTTTTATCCTGCTCTTTAGCCAAAAAGACTCCAAGAATAGCTTACAAATAATAGTGAGAAAGTGTCATCTTTCAAGCATACTATGAAATACATGATATGCAAGAAAAAAGGATGGTAGAAAACAGCAAAACTGGGCACAAGTTCTTAAAAGTTAGTTTTTGTCATAACCAGTGGGTCTTCTGGTCTTCTAACCCTCTGTTTACTCACATGCATATATGTTTGCACTAAAGGCAAGTATCATCACTCCAATTGTCTAGTGTGTGCTGTAGTGGGAAAACCCCTGCCCTTCCAGACCCCGCTCACTGCTCTCCACACTTGCCAAACTGAATGCCTCCCTCAGAAGGGTTTAATATACCCAACCTTCCCTAAGGGACGTGAGTTCACATCCAGGGGTCGGCAAACTTTTTATGCCGGGAGCCATTTTGACATGCTCGTGCACATTTTGAAATGCTTGAGAGCCAGGGGGCGGGGTTTGCGGGCGGGGGCCAATCGCGTGGAAGGGGGCGTGGTTTGCGGGCGGGGGCCAATCGCGTGGAAGGGGGCGGGGACCAATCGCGCACACTTAGGGCCTGCTGCCGCCATGCCCGCCACGCCCACTGCATTGCCCGCCGCTGCCACGCCTGCCCCGCCACATCCACCACTGCACCTCCCCCGGGGTCCGAGTAAGCCGCGATGGGCAGCGAGCGAAGCGTCGCCCCGCCTCCTCCCCCGGGGTCCTTCGTGAAGGCCTTCTCCATCCTCGCTGCTCCCGCCGTCGCTCCTTACTGCCTTCCTTCTTCTCTCCCTCGCCGGCACCCACCACCCCTGCCCCACCTCCGCCCACCCTTCTCCTCCCTTCCCCTCACAGAGATTTTGTCTCTGTCTCCTTTTTCTGTCTGCCTGTCTCCTTCGAAGCAAGCAAGCGCCCAAGCGAGGGAGAAGCCGCTCTTTCTTTCTTCCTACAGCGTAGGATATAGGAAGAAAGAAAGAGCGGCTTCTCTCTCGCTTGCACAGTTTAGAGGCAAGGAGAAGGGCCGCGAGGGGGCTAGGAGAGAAAGCACGGAGCCCAACGCGAGGGCAGGCGGCAAAAAAAATAGAGCCTTCCTTACAAAGCTTTCAGTAAAGCGGACATTAGAAAGCCCGCCCGCGCGGATGTGTGCAGTGTCCTGAGGGTAAAAAGGCTCCGAGATCTGGGGAAAGAAACAAAAGAAGCTCAAGGCAATAGACGGGGCAGGGCGGCGCGTGGGTGTACCTGCGTGAATTGACCCTGTCAGCCTTACTCGCGAGGAAGTAGACTTGGGCTCTCGAGAGAACAGGCTTAGGATCCCTTCCAACCTCAGCTCTGTCAAGAGTTGTCCTCCTCCTCTTTCCCGCCCTGATTTGGAGGAAACGCTGCCCCCAAGTTCCTTTAGGTTTCCTTTTCTATTCCGTTGAAAACCAACGAACTGCTGTTCCTTCCTGCCCCGTTTGCGTCCTTCTCATTAATCCTCTCTTCTGTACGCCCGGCTTAGAGGGGACGGCGGCGAGGCGAAGCTGAGTTCTTCCTAACGCGGCCTCCTCCCTCCCCCTCACAGAGATTTCGTCTCTGTCTGACCCAGGTCTCGGCCTCCGCTCAGCCGAAGCCTCACGGCCGCCGAATAAGGTAAAGGCGCCGGCGGGAGGGAGGGAGAGCGGCCGGGAGGGAGGCACTCCGGCCCTTCCCTCCAACCTCCCCGCCATCCCGCCTCGTTCCCCGGGCAGGCGGGCGGCGCTCGGGAGCTGCGCTTGGGCTTCCTCGGCGGCGGCGCTCATGGATAGACGCGCGGGCCTGGGTAGGGCTCCCCGCCGCACCAGAAGTTGGGCGCCTGCGGCGTCTCCAGCAGCCAGAGCGGGTGCGACGGGGCGGGCGCGGCAGGTGGCGGCGGCAGGCTCTGTCCGGCGGGCAGCCGGTAGTAGTGGCAGTCGCGGCCGCGTGCCGGGTCGTAGGGCGGCGCCAGGATGTCGAGGAAGGCGGCGGGGCCGCCCTCAGCTGCGATCTGGTGCAGGTTGTCGCGCTGCGGGGACAGCAGGCAGGGCGGCGCAGCGGCCGTGTAGAGGCGGTGCGAGCGCAGCAGGGCGCGCAGCCGGCGGGGTTTGATGGGGCGGGAGCGTGCACCCGGAGGGCCTCCTGCGGCCGCTTCTCCAAGGCGGGTTGCAGAGCGCACGCTGCGCCCACGGGAACGCCTGGTCCCTCCGCTCCCTCCAGCTCCGCCACCAGCCCCAGCAGCGCCGCCCGCCCCGTCCTGCCGCCCGGCAAACCTCCGCCGGCTCCGTCCCCCCGCTGCCACCGCCCCGGCCAGGCCCCCTGCGCCGCCCTGCCGCTCGCGTCACGGGCCCGCGCCCTCGCCCAGCGCCTGGATGCCGTGCCATCTCCAGCCGCAGCAGCCCCTGCAGCCGCTCCTCTGCCGCCTCCGACAGCGCCGCGTCCCGGGCCAGCAGCGCCTCCCTGCCGCGCCGGTCCTCGCTCAGTGCGAGAGCTAGGGGCGGGGTTTGCAGGCGGGGGCCAATCGCGTGGAAGGGGCGGGGGTGAGTTCAGCTGCGGAAGAGCTACACTCAAGGGGCCAAAGAGCCACATCTGGCTCGCGAGCCGCCATTTCCGACCCTTGACATAGCCCATTAACTGACCTGTGTGGCACATTATCCAAATATAGGTAGTCCTCGACTTATGACAATTGAGACAGGAATTTCTATTGTAAGTCATCGTGGTTGTAAGTCAATTTACCATGTGACCAGGCCCGATTTTACGACCATTTTTACATGGTCATTAAGCGAATCACTGTGGTCATTAAGCGAATCCAGCTTCCCCAATGGGCATTTTTTTGCTGAAAAATGGTAAAAAAGTCGCAAAGTGCAACCACAAGACGCTGCAACAAGTCGTAAATGCAAGCTGGTTGCCAAGTGCCTGATCATCTGACGGGGGGGGGGGATGTTTTGCGACACTTGGAAGTGCTTTACAGGCCATAAAGCACCCATTTTGAGGCTGTCGTAACTTCGGACCATCGTTAAATGGTTGTAAGTCGAGGACTACCAGTAGCATTTTACTCTTCATTACTGATATAGTACTTACTTAAAAAAAGTGTTATAAAGCTACACATAAAAGTACACCTTTGCATGCACAACAACCTGCTTTACAAAAAAGCTTCCTTGCTTACATTTTCCCAGGCTCAACTCCATAATCTCTGCTGCAGCTTTTCTCTCTGAGCTACCCACATTACTGCTTCATCACTCTTGCTCTCACTTGATGTAGAAGGGAAAACTAGCAAATTCTCATCAATTTCAACCCAACTCCCAAATAGCCAAAATGGATAAATGACTACATTTACTTGGGGCTGGGTAAAAAAGAGAAAAAAAGCAAACTCCAGTGTTTTATCTGTCCAATGGTGGACTGATTTTAAAAAAATAGCAAAGGACTATTTTGATACAAACATCCCCTCACACCCTCCCCCACCTGGCAGCAGCCACTTACCTGCCTGCCATCCTGCTTGGGAGCCACCTGGGACTTGCACTACTTGCCAGCTTCCCCGCTGACTTGGTTGTGGAAAGCTGGCAGGAAGTTGCCTCACCTAACGACTGTGGGATTCGGTTAACAACAGCAACCACGACTGCAGGGATTGCTGTCGCTAAGCGATGTGATTGCGCTTTACGACCACATCGCTTAGCGATGGAAATTCCAGTCCCAATTGCCATCGTTAAGTCAAAGACTACCTGTATAACAAAACTATTGAAAAGAATGTCCTTCTGTTGCTAATTGTTCTCTTATCTTCCTCTTAATTTCTTCCTTAAAAAAGGTAAAGGTTTCCCCTGCACAGTCGTGTCCGACTCTAGGGGCCAGTGCTCATCTCCGTTTGTTAGCCAAAGAGCCAGCATTGTCCGAAGACGCTTCCGTGGTCATGTGGCCGGCATGACACACACAGAACGCTGTTATCTACCCACCGAAGTGGTACCTTGTTACATATTGAACACTTGTGTGGTCTCTCTTTAGTATGAGTCAATTTGTGCATTTGCAGGTTAGCTGCACAAAAAAACTCCTTGCCATGAAGGGGGCACTAATATGAATTCCCAGCCATGTGTAGCTTCCTGTGTTCTTGAAGCCTAGTGAGATCTTGGAAAGATTTCTGACATTTTTTTGTAATGACAAGGCAAAGTTTTTCCCAACTGAGGTGATATATTATCATCCTCATTTAAGTCAATAAGAATAATAAAATTATTTTCTTTGTCCTTGAAGATACTTAGAATGTTCAAAACACTGACGTTCCAGATCTTTACCCTAAGAAGTTGGATTATAAATTATCCTAGTAGGAACATATACCCCAGTGTAGATGGATTTTGCTGTTGTCAGTAAATTGAAATTTTGGGAAATGCTGTTGAAGATATTTTGTCTTGTCCACACAGTGGTTTTGCAGAGAGATCCACATGACAGGAAAGTATATCACGACTCCTGTTTAGACAGGAAGGTGTCAGATTGTCTTCCTTTACCGTGAGTTGAGGACTGGCTTTATGACCTACCCAATCAGAAATACTGTAGAAATCACTTGATTGATCTCCCCTGAAGTTATAGCCATCACTTTCAGGTTCACAGTCTAGCTGTATCTCCATTACGTGATCTTGACAGCTTTTGTCCACAATCTTCACAATGTCACTGCTATCTGGTTCACTAGCCGCCTCCCCGGCTTATCCAAACCACAATGCGCTAAGAATGCCAATGGTGTTGAAGTGATCCATGCGCTACCAGCCACCTGAAAACTCCAGCTATTGCAGCTGCTGCCCTGGGCAAGGACGGCTGGAGAGAGGTGGGTGTGCCCTGTGCTCTCTCAAGAGCTATTACCTAGGCCAGGGCTTTCCAAAGTTTTCCCGTGGCGACACACCAACCGCGGGAAAACGGGAAAACCCAGAAGTGCCGCCGTTGCGGCAGCGTGCAAAAACCCAGAAGCGCTACTGCTGCTTTTGGTTTTTGCGCGCCGCCGTTGGTGTGTCGCCGCGGGAAAACCCGGAAGCACTGATGATCAGCGCTTCCGGGTTGTGTGGCAACACACCAGACTGTGTGTGGCGACACACTTTTGTGTCGCGACACACAGTTTGGAAAGCTCTGACCTAGGCATTGTTTTTCATGCCACTGGCTTGTGGAAGCCCCAAATTCAGTCCCTAAAAGAGAAGGTCAGAAGAAGTGAAGCTGCTATATTAATTTTTTTTTTTGCACAATAAGAGGTAATTATATACCTGGTGGACTAAAAGTATTTGAGGCCAAAATAATATCACAGCTGTCCTACGGCTTCCAAATGTATGCATATAAGAATCTAGAACCATTAGAAGCTGTAAGGCTTAAGGAACCTGATTTTGGTTCCTCATTGTATTCCTAACTCAACCCTTCGGGCTGAAGCTGGAATAGTTCCAATTAAAACTCGTACCCAAATAGCACATGTTATTGACTCAAACTAATTATCAACCCAGGTTGTCTGGCTTCTTTCACTCTTCAAGACAATTCCAGACTTCTTGGCAAAAATTACTTGGTGCTACCCTAAGCCATTGTGGATTCTCCCCCAATGTATTGATTCCAATGGAATTTGATCAGGCCAAAGCATCTTTCATGCAACATGCCAGAGATATGGCCCTGCAAAATGATCTTAGCCAGGCTCCACCATATATTAATTCAGTGCACCCACAAAAAACTGTTGCTCCTGCATATTACCTGTAGAATATTGTCCCCCAAAACACCAGAAGATCTATTAATCTTGCTTGCTGTAACGTCCTCCTCTCTGCACCCTTGGAGGGAAGTTTCTATAATATACCAAAAGAGCTGTGGCTCTGCCCTTGTGGTTAGGGGAAAATTGAAACTGTGGGTCATGTGTTGCTACATTGCCTTTTTAATAGAAATCTATGAGAAATGTATATTATATTATACATTTCTCCGGACAGGCTGGAGGCTGATTACCTTAGTCTCTTGCTAGCTGACCAGGTGGCAGGGATTTCAGACAAGGTAGCCCAGTTCTGTGTCAGAGCTATGATTAAACGTAAACAACTCCTCCAAGTGAGGTGATGCTGAGCCTTAACTAGGCTTCCATAACTCAATATATTTTCTCTTCCTTTTTTTTCTTTCCTTCTTCCCCCCCCCCTTTTTTTTTTACCACTCTTCTCCTTTTAAATATGCACATACTGTACCATTCTATGTTTTATTTTGCTATTTCTTTGTTATAATTGGCTGGAACATGATGGTCTTCATTCCAACAAACCCTAGCAGGGCTTCAGCAAGTATTAGACTTAATATAAATTAGCATAGCCTTACATTCTTGTAGTGTTTTATAAATTCTAGTATTAATTATGTCCTTTTATAGTTATTTGTCTTAGTAATTTTACCTTAATGTTTTTATCTTTACCATATTTTATTCTATCAATATGACTTTTTATTTCTATTTTAGTGTAATTGTTATATTATTAGTTATATGCTGCTGGTCTATGACTGAAATAAAAATTGATTGATTGATTGATTGATTGAATAGTAATACCAATAGAAGATAATATATGTAGCTCAGGGTTGAACTGTGGAGTTCTTGGTGCTCTCTGAGCTTGGAGTGCAAACTCAAAGTGAAAAGTAATAGTATAGAGCAGAGCTTTCCAAACTGTGTGTCACGACACAAAAGTGTGTCGCCACACACAGTCTGGTGTGTCGCCACACAACCCGGAAGCGCTGATCATCATCAGCGCTTCCGGGTTTTCCCGCAGCGACACACCAACCGCGGCGCGCAAAAACTGAAAGCAGCAGCAGCGCTTCCGGGTTTTTGCACGTTGCCGCAATGGCGGCACTTCCGGGTTTTCCTGCGGTGACACACCGACGGTTGGTGTGTCGCCGCGGGAAAACTTTGGAAAGCCCTGGTATAGAGTATAGTAGTTGTCTTAGTAATAGTAATTGTCATAATTGTCATAGTAATAGTATAGAGATAGCAATAGAACAGAACATAGGAAGCACTCACATATCACTTTTATATGTGTTTTACAAAATAAAACATTTCCCCAACCCTTATAGGGAGATATAAAGACACCACCTGTCCAGGGTCCAGTGCTTTTGTGTCTCTCTTGAGTCTGGGTCAATCTAATTGGGCATGGTTTAAAAAAGAACCTGTGACAGCCTCTTAATTACTATGCTGAAAATTCTTATTCCAAGGCCCTGTGCTTCAGAAGTATTGCAATTGTGTGAGATCTCTAGATGCAGAAATGCATGGAGAAGGGTCCTTTAGATATCAAAGCAGGGTTATAAAAGAATGGAAGATATTAAGAAATTATCAGGTGTTTAGTTCTCTTAAAAAGGTATAGCCCAGCATATCATTTCCTTCTGATCACAATAGAGACATTCCAGAAATTTTGTAGAATTGTCTTGTAATACATGAAAATACATTGCATAGTTCAGGGCTTGAAACTGCAGTCTTGGAACTGAACCAATGCCTGGTGAGTTCAGTGGGACTTCTCAGTAATTGTGTATAGGAATGTAGCATCCATTCAGCTTGCTGTTGGTCTGCCTTCTGTCTTCATCATGCTTGTACTGGGAAATTTGTTTTGAAATCTTTCTGTCTCTTTACTTTTGCCTTTTCAGATGAAAAAAAAGAAAAAGTAAATGTCCTTCCAAACCCAATGAAATAGTGAGATTTCTTCAATCAGACTTTTCCAATGCCAAGAAATAACTCTTTTTAAATGCATCCTATAAAAGATAACTTGGCATGTATAAAGGCACTGCTGTTTCATGTTATTGCACTTGTAGTTGACCATCCAATAAACAGTACTGAACATTAATTTTGCTTGCCAATCTGTCCTTTGTGTGAACAAATTAGTTTGCTGAACTTTTATTATATGTCTTTTAGAGATACAATAAAGTACTTAGATTCAGTGGTATGTATTCAAGTTGATTATTTAAAAACCCAACTATAGCTTATTTACCTATTTTTATTATCTACTAAAATTATAAATATGGTGATATGAGGTAAAGTCTGAAGTTATTGATTGATTTACTTTTGCCTGTATATTGGGGAGGGATTTAAAACCGGTAAAATACCTATTTCTGAATACAAACTTGTATCTGTTGTAAACCTCTTTCATCTGTATGGCTACATGAAATAAATTAGTAATAAGAATTAAGAATGGAGTCATACATCAGCCTGACAGTTGGTTGTTTCTTTAAGAAGCTTTAAGCTTTTTGTCTGAAACTGTCCGAACTTTTTGTCTGGAAAGGAAGCTTGCTTATGAAGTCGCTATCCGAATTTCAATCTGTTCTTTCATTCTGGCAGTGATGCTAGCCAGGTGTTGTATGTGTTGGAGATTCTGGCAAATCCAGCATGCCTCATCAGCATATGGATGGCTGCTCTAGGATGCAAGCTCTCCATGCTTTTTGAGGCTGTTTGTGGCCCACTTCCTCTTTCTCTCTCCACCTTCTTGGACCGGGAGCAAAGCACACGGCTGTGTGCTGCTCCATCTTAGGCCATGGATGGGCCTAGGAGATTTTTCCCCCTTTCTACACACATCTCTTGCCAGCAATGAGGGGCAAGAGTTAACTAAGTTTAGGGAACAGAAAGAAGAAATGGAACATCATTAATTAACTACCAAAAATGCTGTACCTGCAATGAATAAACGTAAGGACTCTTTTGTACTTACTTTTCATATCTGCCATGTCTAAGCACATGTTTCTTTATGCTAAGGCGGGCTACAGGTGTAAGACTAACCTGGATCTCTCTAATATGGTCATGGGCTCTGTTTTTAAACAATATTCTTTTTCTGTACACGAGTTTAGCTGCTCTGCTCCATTTCAGTAGTTCTAACAGACTGCTAAATGGACTTCAGTATGCACAGTGGTTACCACAGGTCCTCACTGGTGGACTATCCTGTTTCGATAGATAGATAGATAGATAGATAGATAGATAGATAATTTATTTATTTATTTTATCCCTGCCCATCTCCCCGAATATTATGTGCCCTCACAAAAGAAAATACCACAATTTTATCATTCTTCCTATTACTTGGGCTAGAAGGGAAAACTGGAAGAACTCTTGTCAATTTCACCTGTTTTTCTTTTTAAGGGTCCATCATCAGAATCCATTGGTGAACTTGTTTAAAAGGAAAGCTGCTCTGTTTCCCCAGTCTACTGGGAGGGGGGTCACTTCAGAAGGTGGCAAGCAGGATGAAATTATTGAAGAGGGCAGCAACCTGTGGCTGGAAGGTAGGGAGTATTCTTGCCACAGTGCACAGTAGCCAGTTGGAGTGGAGACATTTATCTACAACAAAATGAAGCACAGTTTGTAGCAGCAGAAGTTGGAAAACATTTACCTTGACAAAGATGAAAAAAAGAGAAGGAAGACTGGAAGAACCCAGTGGCTTTGTTGGTTTGTTCCACAGATTTATTTCTAGCATTGTCTGTCAACTATCAAAACTTGTCAAGAAATTCATGATGCTGTATACATTCCCTTAAATCTTGTTTACATGCACGTTATATATTCAAAATATATACAGTATAATCCGATAGAAAACAAATCCTCCAGTTTTTTTATTTTGAAGTAAGCATTTCTATTATGTTTCAGTGATCTTTAATTTATAGAATGGCATCAAGCAATACCATTATTTTCACATGATTATGGAGAGAACAAATAATGCTTATTTGTTTCCTGAGTTATATCTAGAAAGGACAGAATTGTGCAGGCAGTGGTTTTCCTGTAACATTCTATAGAAGCAAAAGTTGGACTTTGAAGGAGCAGGATTAGGAAGAATATTGATGATTTTGAACTTTGGTGCTGGAGAAGACTCCTGAGCACACCATGAATACCCCAGGAAACAAACAAATGGATCATAGACTAAATCAGTTCAGAATTCTGACAAAGATGGGCATTTTTATGCTTATACATTTCTTGGAGAATTTAACAAATTAAGTCAAAATTAAAATTCTCACTTCAGGTTTTGAGGTTTTTTTCCCTCTTCTCTTTCTTGCTGCCCAGGTTCATGTGTTGGTCTTTATACATGCACACAAGTTGTGCGGTGTTTTGGATTTGATTTTTAAAAAATTCTTTGCAACATGTAGAAGTGAGAACATAGCACCTATCTGCAATACCTTAAAGCAGCTTTGTCTTTTCCCAGGATTGTGTGGTAGCTGCGGAGAGCAGGCCCCGCGCCCCATCTGTTCTGAAGCAGATTTGGAAGATCAAATCTAAAACACTGTACATACCTACAAATCACGTTCTGCCACTGAACTATAGCAACTCCCCTATTTCACAAAAGAGGCGCTGACAAGTACAACATGGACACTTACACATGCTTTGAATCACCTAACCCTAATTCTCTCTCTCCTCTGTGCCTAAATAGCTACCATACTGAAACCTTTTGCATTGAAGGTTTGGTTGCTATCGCATCAACATTATTTATTATTATTGCCCAGCTATGAACAAGCCTGGAAACAAAGAACCTATCCTCCTCCTCCAAGTTCTTTGAATGATCTTGGCAAATGCCTTAGTGCAGGGGTCGGCAAACTTTTTTTGCCAGGAGCCATTTTGACATGCTCGTGCACATTTTGAAGTGCTCGAGAGCCAGGGGGCGGGGTTTGCGGGCGGGGGCCAATCGCGTGGAAGGGGGAGGGGTTTGCGGGCGGGAGCCAATCGCGTGGAAGGGGGCGGGTTTTGCGGGCAGGAGCCAATCGCGTGGAAGGGGGCGGGGTTTGCGGAGGCAATCGCGCACACTTAGGGCCTGCTGCCGCCATGCCCGCTGCAGTGCCCGCCGCCGCCATGCCCGCTGCCATGACTGCGCAGGCGGAGCTGCCTGCCTGGCACTCGGGCGCTCCGGCTGGGGTGCAGCGGGACGGGAGCATCGCCGGTGGCCCGTGAGGACCGGCCAGGGAAGGCGCGCGGGCGGAGCTCCCGTCCCGCTGCACCCCAGCCGGAGCGCCCGAGTGCCAGGCAGGCAGCTCCGCCCGTGTGCCTTCCCTGGCCGGTCCTTGCGGGCCGCCGGCGATGCTCCTGTCCCGCTGCACCCCAGCCGGAGCGCCCGAGTGCCAGGCAGGCAGCTCCGCCCGCGCGCCTTCCCTGGCTGGTCAAGATCCCTTCCCCGCCCCCAGCAGAACCAAATATGTTAAAAAGTGGGTAGGTAAAGCACACTCGCGTAAACATCCTGGTTCCTTCATGATCAGTTGAGCAGCAGCCACGCAGCAGCAGCAAGTGGGCGTCTTCGACAAATTGCTCTGGAAGGGGGCGGGGGAGGTTTGGAAGAAGAAGGGAAAGAGAGGCTCGACTGCTCCAGTCGCTTCTCTTCCGGAGCCGCTCACGGCCCCAGTCCAGGCAAAGTAAAGGTGGTGGGGAATCCAGCGCGGGAGCGGGGTTTGCGGGCGGGAGCCAATTGCGCACACTTAGGGCTGTGGGGTGGAAATGTGCTGCTTTTGCACGGAGAAAAAGAGTAAGCAGAGCAGCAAGGAAGAGGTTAAGGCAGGGCTTTCCAAACTTTTGCCGTTGGCGACACACCAACGGCCAGCCCACAAAAACCTGGAAGCACCGGCGGCGGTTGTCGCTGCGGCGGCAACGGCTGCCCCTTCGAAAGGGCAGGCTCCGGGGACCCCGAAAATGCCCTCGGTTCTGGCAGCGAGGCAAAAATCGTGCGTGCAGGCTGCCGGGCTTCCCGACGCACAGCTGATTGGCGTGGAGAATTTCCACTCCGGGTGGCCTGGCAGCGCGCGCGCACGCGATTTTCACCTCCCTGCCAGAACCGAGGGCATTTTTGGGGTCCCCAGAGCCTGCTCTTCCAAAGGGGCAGCGGCAGCAGCGGCGTCCTGGAACCCAGAAGCACTGATGGCCCACCACCGCCGCTGCCCCTTCGAAAGGGCAGACTCCGGGGACCCCGAAAATGCCCTCGGTTCCGGCAGGGAGGCAAAAATCGCACGTGCAGGCTGCCGGGCTTCCCGACGCACAGCTGATTGGCGCGGAGAATTTCCACTCCGGCCTGGCAGCGCGCGCGCACGCGATTTTCACCTCCCTGCCAGAACCGAGGGCATTTTCATCAGCGCTTCCGGCTTGTCACGCGACACACTTGGGGGCCCCCGGCGACACAGTATTGTGTCGACACACAGTTTGGAAAGCCCTGGGTTAAGGCGATGGGCAAGTGCCCGTCGTCAAGATGGCTGCCGGAGACGGAGGCTTCCAAACTCTCACGAGACTGTGTGAAGCCCGTCCCCGGAGGAAAAAGAGAGGCTGGGCCTAGGCGGTTGCCAGGGGTATGCCCACAGCCATGCACACCATGCCCGCTGCCGTGCCTGCCCCCGCCACACTCGCTGCCGCACCTGCCCCCGCCACGCCCGCCACGCCTGCCTGCGGAAGAGCCACACTCAAGGGGCCAAAGAGCCGCATTTGGCTCGCGCCCCTTGCCTTAGTGAAAAAACAGTTTCCGTCCCTTTCCATCATATGGTGTGACTGAATCTTGGGAATTGCTTGAACCAGGTCACAATGACTGGTTAAGAAACCATTGTTAAAATTCTTCTGTATTAAAATTATGTGACTCAATCCAATTTGTGTGCTTTATACATCCCTCATCAGATAGAAGTAGATGTGCCCGCTTTACTTTGCTTTTCAGCAAGATTGCTGTGGAGCTGGAAAGATAGCTTGATGGTAATGTGGTACTAGTGAAAGGAGTCTGTTGTTACGGCTTTTATATATATGTTTGGGCAGGGTTTTTTTTGCAACTCTTTTCCTTGAACTTTTCTTGCTAAGTGGTGAACAGGATTAGAGCAAGGTGGCAAACAAGAATTAAAACAGGATACAAATTCAGATGTAATGTCAAATCATAGCTAACTCAGCCAAGATTCATAAATTGAAGAGAGTCTGAACAGTCTTTTATGAGTCTGATTTGTTCACTCCAAACTAGAGTTAGTGAGAATGGATGTATAAACAAGTCATAGTTTAACAATATGTTCAAAATGGTTGTATTTTTGGCAATGTATTTTTAGGCAAGTTTGAGCCTAACTTGATTCATCCTATTCACACATGCCTGATTTGATAAATTTCTACTAAATTCAATTGTAAAATGGGACACAAAGGCAGAAAACTATCCCCAAGTTTAGAATTCTATAACTCATTGAAATATGTTGAATACACAACATTGTTAAATGGCCTTTCAGATATAGTATTTTTTTCTTTAATGTTGTGCTTGTCTTGAGAATTTGGGCTAATTGGAACTTCTACTTCATTTTAGTAATTACAATAAGAAGCAAATTGCTTTTTCTTATTGTTTGCTCCAAGACTTTCAATTAATTCAAGGTTCAGGAAGCATTAATAATTAATATACTGTATATGTCTTTAAAAAGCATTCATTAATAACATAGCTTACTCCAAGATTTTTATAATATTTTTAAATGGAATTGTTTTTTTAAAAGTTCCTCCCAGATATTACTATAATAAAAATAAAACTCTTGGAATAATGTAAAGGCACCTTTAACTCTGAGCTGAACTATTGGTGATTGCATCCATGCAGATTTGATTAAAGAATTATGGAAATAACAACAACAACAACAACAACAACAACAACAACAACAATAAATTACATTTATTTGCCACATGACTCCCAGCATCTCAGGGTGATGTATAATTGTTAAAAACATTTAAAAACAACAGTACAAAACCAGCACAAGTCAAAAGAACAATAGCAAAACACCCCCCAAACCTGGAAGGGAACAAAAAAGGAAGAAAGGGGTGTCAATCGTTCTCGCTAAAGCCCTGGGTGAAGAGCCAGGCCTTTACGGCCGTTTGAAATACCAGTGGAGTGGGAGCTGTTCGAATCTCGGGGGGGGGGGACGACCTCATTCCAGAGGGCAGGTGCTGCTACAGAGAAGCATGCTTCCGGGGTCCCAATAAGTGGCATTAATTGATGGAACCCAGAGCATGCCAACCCTGCCAAATTGAACCAGCTGGGCAGATATTATGGGAGACAGGAGGTCTCTCAACTAACCAGGCCCAATGCCACGTAGGGGATTATAGGTAGCAACCAACAGCTTGAATTGCACCTGGAAGCAAACTGGCAACCAGTGCATGAAATAGATCCTCGAATACCCTGGCTTTCGGCTGTTGCTACTTAACGCCAGGTCCGTTAATAACAAAGCCCCCCTCATATGTGACTTGATCACGGAAGAGGGGGCGGACCTGGTGTGTATTACTGAGACCTGGTTGGGCACAGAGGGAGGAGTAGCACTCTCGGAGATGTGCCCGGCCGGGTTTCAGGTATGGCATCAGCCGAGACCTCAGGGCAGGGGAGGAGGGGTGGCGGTTGTAATCCGGGAGTCTCTGATGGCCTTCAGGGGTCCTGCTCCACAAGTGGCCGGGTGTGAGACCTTGTTCTTCAAGTTGGGTTTTCGAGAGAAGTTGGGGGTGTTGCTGCTGTACCAGCCTCCCTGCTGCGTAGCAACCTCCCTGCCTGAGCTGTTGGAGGCTGTCTCAGGGTTGGCAGTGGAGTTCCCTAGACTTATGCTTCTGGGGGACTTCAATCTGCCTTCCCTGGGACGTGCCTCAGACACAGCTCGGGAGTTCATGGCTACCATGGGCCTATCTCAGATTATTCGAAACCCGACTCGAGACAGTGGCCTCACTCCGGACTTAGTTTTCTTGTCGGAGCAGTGGCAAAGTGATCTGAAGGGAGAGTTAGATCTATCCCCATTGTCATGGTCAGATCACGCCCTAGTGGCCTTGAGATTTTCCTATGCCGCCCCAGTCCGCAGGGAGGCAGGACCCATTCGAATGGTCCGCCCCCGGCGACTAATGGACCCTGTGAGGTTTCAGAAGGAGCTGGGGGTTATTTCCGAGGATCTATTGTACGGTCCAGCGGAGGTTCTGGCCGCAGCCTGGAACAGGGAGGCGGCCGGAGATTTGGACAGGATCGCACCTGTGCGGCCTCTCTTGCCACATCTGACCCGATACTCCCCGTGGTTTACGGAGGAGTTAAGGGTCTTGAAGAGGGCTAAGAGATGCCTAGAGCGCCGCTGGAGAAAAACAACGACTGAATCTGACCAAACACAAGCTAGAGTCACAGTTAAGGCCTACCTTGTGGCGGTAAGAGCGGCGAAACGTCAATATTTCTCCGCTCTTATTGCATCCGCAGAATGCCGCCTGACGGCCCTGTTTAAGATAACACGATCTCTTTTGGGTTGGGTGGAGCCTAGGACCCACCTGCAGGGCCGTGCGGAAGAATTTGCAGGATAAAATCGCTCAGATTCGATCTAGGTTGGACTCCAAGCGTGAAGCAGAGTCTGGGGAGATGCCGAGGGAATGTCATTACCCGGTTATCTGGGATCAGTTTGATCCTGTTGGGCCTAAGGAAGTGGACAGGATCCTCCGGACTGTAAGGGCCACCACATGCCATCTTGACCCTTGTCCTTCCTGGCTAGTGCAGGCAGCCAGGGAGGTTACATCAGGTTGGGTCCAGGCGATGGTTAATACATCCTTGGGGGAGGGGGTGTTTCCAGATGCTTTTAAGGAGGCGCTGGTGCACCCCCTCCTCAAGAAGCCGTCGCTGGACCCTACCGTATTGGACAACTTTCGTCCTGTCTCCCACCTTCCCTTTTTGGGGAAGGTGGTTGAGAAGGTGGTGGCGCTGCAGCTCCAGAGGATTCTGGATGAAAAGGATTATCTGGACCCCTTTCAGTCGGGTTTCAGGCCGGGATATGGGGTTGAAACTGCATTGGTTGCGCTTACGGATGATCTCTGGCGAGGGCGGGATGGAGGGAGTGCGTCCATCCTGGCTCTCCTTGATCTCTCAGCGGCTTTCGATACCATCAACCATGGTATCCTTTTGGGACGGCTCGAGGAGTTGGGGGTGGCTGGCGTAGTTCTGCGTTGGTTCACCTCCTTCCTCTGGGGCCGGTCCCAATCAGTAGTAATAGGAGATGAGAGATCCAACTCTCGCCCCCTCGTTTGTGGGGTGCCGCAGGGTTCGGTTCTCTCACCTCTCCTATTTAATATCTATATGAAACCGCTGGGTGAGATCATCCGTCACCATGGGATGAGATATCATCAGTATGCTGATGATACACAGTTGTACATCTCCATCCCAGGTGAAGTAAGTGATGCAGTGGCCGCCCTTTCTCAGTGCCTGGAGGCTGTGGGGGTCTGGATGGGGAACAACAGGCTTCAGCTGAACCCTGGTAAGACGGAGTGGCTGTGGATTGATGGTTCTTCTGGATCTGGGAAATTATCATCTTTGGTTCTGAATGGGGTGGCACTTCCCCGTTCAGAATCAGTGTGGAATCTGGGGGTCCTTCTGGAGTCACGACTCCTTCTCGAGGAGCAGGTGGCAGTCGTGGCCAGAAGGGGTTTTGCGCAACTTCGTGTTGTGCGCCAGTTACGCCCTTTCCTGGATCAGGAGTCCCTCCGTACAGTCACTCATGCCCTGGTCATCTCCCACATAGACTACTGCAATGCGCTTTACATGGGGCTACCCTTGAAGAGTATCCGGAAGCTACAACTGGTCCAGAATGCGGCTGCGCGCGCAGTTATTGGTGCCCCTAGATCGGCCCATGTGACACCTCTGCTGCGCCAGCTGCATTGGGTGCCGGTATGCTTCTGGGTGCAATTCAAGGTGTTGGTTTTGACCTTTAAAGCCCTACATGGCATGGGACCAGGCTATCTGAGGGACCGCCTCATCCCCATAACTTCAAACCGTCCCACTCGATTATGTAGAGAGGGCATGCTCTGGACCCCGTTGGTAAGGGAGTTTCGTTTGGCGGGGTCCAGAAGGCGGGCCTTCTCGGCAGTGGCGCCTGCCCTTTGGAACAACCTGCCCCCGGAAGTGAGGCAGGCCCCATCGCTCCTGTCCTTCCGGAAGAACCTAAAGACCTGGTTTTGCCGCCTCGCGTGGGATGGGAACAGGAATAGTTCCTCCTGGGGATGGCTGGTGCCATAGAGCCCTTTTAAAGATCATGGTCTGCCTTCTTGGATTTTCTACTTAATTTATAATAATAATTAATTGTATATTGTATTTTTATGTGTTTTTATAACAGAATTTTAATCTCTATGTTTGTAAACCGCCCAGAGTCCCCTTGGGGGAAATGGTGCGGTGATAGAAGTCGAAACATACATACATACATACATATATACATACATACATACATACATACATACATACATACATAGTTTGTTACTGCCTTCCGGAAAGCATTTCATTCTAGAATAGAATTCTAGTTAACAGCTCTAGAATTCTCAGGTGGATCTCCTTCCAAGTATTAATCAAGGCTGGTCCTTCATAGCTTCTAAAACCTGCCAGTCAGCTTAGTGCTGCCATCTGCTGAGGCCTCTTGGTACTAACTATTAGTGAATTACTATGTACTTTAGAGCAGGTTTTTCAAACTGTTTTCCCATGGAACCCTAGGATTCCATGACATCTTGAAGGGGTTCTGTCTATATATAATATATATGTCCCTTCATATATATATAGCATTGTAATGATAGCCCTGCCTTTTTTGTATGTGTGCGAAACACTGGCACATGTACAAAAGGGGAGGGGCTTACATCCTGTTGCTTTGTCTCCTATTTTGCAAGTTTGAAAACCGCCCACCCCCCAATTTTGGATGCTGAATTTATTCTTTCTTACCCATATGCTGAAATTGTATTTTCCTGCTGATATGGTAAAATGCCTAAATTCTGTGTTCTAATCTTCACGTTGCTTGCAATTTAAACAGTGTTTTTCCTATTTTTATTTCAGAATTGACCCCTTTAATATTTTTGTAAGCCTATGTGGGGAATCTCTTATCAATCAGCATAAACAAGAATGGACTGGTGGTCAGGGATGATGGGATTTATAGTCTAAAAATATTTGGAAAATCATGGTTTTCTCATCAATGGCCTAAGAATCTTGACTAGCTTTATGAATATTTATGAATCTGAAGATTTGGATGTTGCCATTTCTGTAATATTGCTAGGAAAACTGCATGGATGTGTGCATGTAGTCATCAGGAGTTAAGCTTCTTTACATATTGTTGAATAAGTTACAGTTGGCCCAGGGCTAGATTAAGGCCAACTGATGCCTAAGCAATGGTGCTCCTTGATGGAAGCAAAACTCTCATACCATGAGATGGAAACAAATGTGATATCTGATAACACTTTCAAACCAAACTTTTAAACTTTAGTCATTCACCATGGCAAAGAAAACTTTTTTTAACAATGCAGATTAAAGTGGAACATGGCAAATAAGGACAATTACAAAAAATTGACTAAGTCAAGTGTGGCAGTGAAAGAGTTAAGGGCATGACAGCTACAGGAGGGGGACTCTGGATGCCCCCCTTCCCTGGGTGCCCTCACAGTGTGCTTATTTTGCTTAATGGTTAATCCAGGACTGAGTTGGTCATATATTTACATAACAAGCTAAGGCACATCAAACAAACTGCATTTTCACTTCGCAGGATAAAATGTGGGAGACCTGCTAACTGATCTAGCTATATTCTTAGTAATTATTGCTTGATGATTTTGCCATGGCATTCCCAAATATTTATTAAGAGTATTCATCCCTACTAAATAGCATATCAGCTGTTCCCATCAGATTCCAGAAAGAGAGAGAGAGAGAGAGAGAGACAGAGAGAGAGAGAGAGAGAGAATGAAGAGTGGCTTTGAACTTCATGAGAGGTTGGTTTCATTTTTCTTACTCTTTTCTCCTCTGCTACAAAATATTCACAATACTGCTGTTATATATTAGTTTTCTCCAGCTTGTTTGCAACCTCAGCCAGCATCAACAGTGATCAGAGAGAGGAATTGCATTCCAAAACACTAGAGGGCACCAAGTTGGAAAAGGTTGTTTTATACACATACGTACTAACAAAGTCTTTGATGAGAAATGAAATGCCACTTTCTCTAAGTTCTGACAATTCTTTCACTCAAGACACTAAAATCTCCACCAATTTCCTAAGCAGTAGCTCTCCTTTGAGGACATTTCTACACATAATCTTAAAGAAAATTCCCCAAGTTCCCTAGTTGTGTTGGGATTACAATATCAAAAACTGTTTTATGCATGCTGGCTGAGAATGTTGGGAATTGTAGTCCCAACAGATGTAAACAACACAATTCATACTGTAGCTTCCCTCAATCTGACAGAAAATCCTGAAAATATGTCTCTGGCTTCCTAGCAGTGAACACATTACAAATTAAATAATACATGACTCTTTGACCTTTCAACGAGGCCTAAATTCTGCTGCTTGAAGTTACTGTCTTGCTCTGTCTATGTTAGAGTCAGCTCCCATGAAGGTTATCCCAATGAGCTCAGGGTCATTTTCAGAGTGAAGAGAAAGATTTGCATCTTTGCAGAAGTGAGCTTTTCCAGTCTGAAAGCCAGAGTGACAAAGGTGCAAGGCAAACTCATAGCTCTAAAGTAGCAAGCTGAGATCAATTCTAAATCAGATGTCAACAGAAAAGTAAGCCAGCAGGACTAGCAGAATTGAAAATCCAAGATAGAAAAGCAAGGGGTGACAGAAGCTGTGAGATATATGCTTTGCTGTACAAAATCCGCTAGCCAACTTTTACCTACAAGCTTTTCATTAATCCCCCTCCTCTTCTCCACACAATATTTGTATATCATTTTTTTCTCTTTTTCATCAAAGGAAATAGTTTCTGCATCAGGGCACTATATCAAGGACTTCAGGGCTGATGGAAGCTACCAAATGAAACTCATACAAGCTAGCAACAGATCTGACATTCAACAATAGAGACAATAATGCTTTATGTATTTTTCTTTCAGTGGGGAAGAATGACTTGATTTTAAAAGGAATATACTGCTTTGAGGGAATGTTCAGTATAGTACATAATGATTTCTTACTATCTTTTATAGACCTCAATTGTTATAATTCCATTATCCTCATTACTTTATCTCTCTTCTAAGAGAGCTCAAGCTATTTTTTATATGTGAGGCTCCTGTTAAAGAGATAGGTAAAGTCTGAAAAATAAGGGGCAAAATCCTTGATCCAGCATGAGACAATTTTCTCTGTTTGTTTTCACTTTTGATTTGTCTTTAGCAGTTCCAGTTTTAAAGGAGTGTTTTTGGTCTTCTTCTAACACAAGTCTTGGCATACAAGTAATGCCTCATTCACAATCCTGGTGATGATACAACCAGGGGCTAACATCTGCTGAGCTCCTATTGGCTGGTTGAGGCTGCTGTAGACATGTCCCCTCCCCTCAGATCATTGCGCTCTATAGCTATTTTGGCTTAGACTGCAGGAGAAACTGGACATTTAGTTTCTGAGAAGTATCCGCCTGTGTAACGCCTGGGCCAGCTTTGCAAAGTGCCATTCAAGTGTTTCGGGAGCTCCTTACATACATTGGTATATCAATCTTCTGGAAGACAATGACTAGTTTTATTGATACATGCTCAGCATTCTTTCAAAAGACCAACAGACCTGTCTGTATTTAAAAAAGGGCTGCTAGTTCAGTTAAATTGAGAAAGAGAGATGTTGATGGTGCTGTCCCAGATCAATGCATTAAAGATTTCCTGCTGCTTCTGCCAAAAGGGGTTTTTGCATGGCTATGCTTTCTACTGTTTTTATTACTTGGGAGGTAGGCAGTGCCATTTTGCCTACTCTAACAGTATTGTGCATGCTCCATGGGATACTTCCAAGTCCTGCTGACCGTGGCCACATACTACCTGCCCTGCCACGGGCTTGCAGCACTTACCAATTTGAAATACTGTATTTGAAAGTTGGGGGTGAAATTGACCACAGTTCAGTCAGTTTCCCCTTCTAGCCCAAATGACAGAAAGCTGATCAACTTCTGTCTAAAAGTAGCCCAGCTGACACTTCCTGGGATGGAGGATGGGCTGGGATGAAGTGGGAGAGTGCTCTCTCAATGAATTGCGCAAGCTGCTCCACCATGCTTTACCCTGCTCCGCTCCAGTGACTTGTCAGTTGGGTAGTATTTGGACAATGGTGTGCTTGTGTGGCAGAAGACTGCTAGGCACATATTTAGAAACAGCCTGACAGATTACCAGGCATCTTGAAAGCTGGCCAGAGCCTCCATCCCAGGCACCCACCCATACTCACCCTGCCACAGTTTAAGGAGAGTGCCTGGTTGGTGACACTGGGGAGGTGGGGAAATACCAGGGAATTTACCAACTCGGTCCTTAACTTGTCCAAGAACAAAACCACCTGCAAGCCTCACTACTGAGGCAGATTAGGGCAGTGTGTCAAGGCAGTGCAAATTATGTCACCGTATTATTTGACAATTGAAAAAATAGAGGAACAGCCCACATTGAGTGGGTGTGTCATATGCACATAGCCACTTTATCTTAGCCCAACATACCTCACTGAGCTGTGAGAATAATGTGAAGGATGGGCTCGCACATCTTCTTGTGCTCAAGGCTGCTAAAATCCCGATGACCACTAAATGCAGCAGTTGCAGAAAAAAATAATCCTTTGCCGCCATCCGGTGGTCGCCCAGATTTTTGCGGCCCAGATGCTACCTTGGAGAAAGACAGCACAGAAATATAAGAAAGGCCCCGGATGGGACTTGCCTAAAGAGCCGAGAAAGAAAAGTATCAACTCTCCACCATTGCTAAACTGACCTGACCTCCAGAAATGTTACTACTGTAGTACTCCTTCTCCTCCTTGTGTCCTTCCTCTGTAGCAACCGGCGGAGAGAAATCGCCGAATCTTTCAGCTTCAATTCCTCAACATGTAGCAAAATAAATCGGGATATTAGCTGCCATACCCCAGCAGTAGTGAAACAGCAGCAGCAGCAGCAGCGGCTTCTTTATGCGATGGAGAGCGCGGCTCTCGTGCGCTCATGCCTGCTCAGCGAAGGCGCTTCAGGTGCGCGAGCATGTGCAGAAACGGAGATCGAGGGCCGGAGTCGCGTAATTCTCTTGGCAGCGAGCGGCAGGGCGGCGGGTGAATGAGGAAAGCAAAAAGGCCAGCCTGCCTGCCTGCCTCCCCTATCGCATGGGCCCAGCTCCCTCCCCAGTGTCTCCTCCCCCGCGTTGGGCGGCTGCTACTCTCGCCACTGCTGTTAGCGAGCAGCCCTCCCTTGTCTTTCTCATCCCCGCCCGGAGCTGGTTCTCTCCCGGCTGTTGCTACCGGCTGTTTGCCTCCCGCTGCTGCTTGGCCTGCTGCGAGAGGGCGAACGACAGGAGGCTTCGTTTTGACACATAAACAAGGTAAGGGGGGGGGGAGACGGAACAGGGGAGGGGCTCCCTCGCGGCGCCCCGGTCCGCGCCGTCGGAGGCGACACCCCGAGCCTTTTGGCCCAGAGAGAAATGGCAGCGGCTGTCTGGGGCTGAAGCCGGCCTTGGCAGCAGCGGCAAAGAGAGACAAGCCCTCGTTTAGTTTCCCCCCCCTCCGAGGGCCCGTGAATGAGAATCGGGGGAGGGGGGTCGTCCCTCCCGTCAACTGGAATCGCCGCGGGGAGGGAGAGCCGATACCTATCTCACCCCCCGCCCCATTTCCCCCTCCGTCCGTTGGCGAGTGTGTGATCTGGGCGACCGGAACGGCCGGGAGAGGTTGGGCTCAGGCTAGGAAGTCCCACGGGGCTTGGAGTGGGGGGCGATATCTCAGACAGGGAGGTGGGTGGGGGGGAAATCCAGCTTTCCTTGTATTAATCGGTTTATATGAGTGATGGTGTGTATGTACGTTATGGGAGCCGCCAGTGATTAAGGGAGACTGACATCAACTGCCCCTGGAAAGTCCCCCCCCCGGGTCCGCCGAACTGTAATTTTCCTTCTTTCTTAGTTAAATGATTGTGCAACTTGTACACAAGAATGTGGTGTGTGTAGCGAGGGAAAGACGGGGACGGGCAGGGAAATCTGATTGAGCTAGCAGTAGGTTTCGCCAAGCGAAGATTTGCCTGTCAGGTTTTTGTTTGGGGTAGAAAGGAAGAGGAGTCTCTTCGCTCCCCGGCCCTGGCCTTTAATCGGAATACTTACGAAATTTGCAAATAATGAGGGGAGAACAGAACATCTGAAGGAATTGTCTGAAAGCCGCAAAGGGGAATCTTTGAAAATACCTTCTCTTCCACCCCGCACCCTCTTCCCACCCCGGTGGAGGCTTGGCTTTGTTGATGATCTTGGAAAGGGAAGTGCAAATGGGTAAGCGAGGCCCTCGTTGCCGGGAAATGAAGCCGCTTCGGCCCGTCCCCTTGTCAATTGGGATGACATTTCTTGCTTCCTAGCTCTCCCCCCGCAAGCCTTTACTTTCGGTTTCTCGTATTATTTTCCGGATGAGCACTGCGTACGCACGTACTTGGGAGAGCCTTGTTAGACTGCTAAAAATCGTGTTCCTTCGTGGTTGTGACAGGGCTCCCCATCCCCCCCCCCCGTTAAATTGCAAAACAACAACATCGGAACCTTTGAATCTACGTGGCCTACAAATATTTGCGATGTCTACTAAGATTGGCTATACAAGAAAGTTGTAAGTGCATCCCGACCATTTCTCTTTATTGCTGGCTCCATATTACTCCAGAGCGTTGTTTTTAGTCCTGGATTTTTTCCTGTTTGGGGAATCTGAATGGGATGGCCCTTCTAACTGCATTAGTAAAAAAATGAAAAAAGAAAAGGAACCAGTTGCTGATTGCTTCTGAAAGGGGGATTTTCCTTTTACATTTTTGAAAATACCTTCAGGCATTTACCTGAAGATCTTACTTCATGTTATCCCAACAACAACCCTGTGAGGTAGATTGGGCTGAGAGAGGAGGAGTGGCCTAAAGTCTACCTGTAAGTTTCCATGACTTAGTCTAGTCTGGACTTGAACCAGGGTCTCCCCGGTTCTATTTGAAAACCTGAACCATTTGACTGCACTTAACATTCTTTTGTTTGCAGGATCTGTGCATCTGAAATACATTGTAATGGTGGAGCCAATTGTGGATAAGCAAAAAGTCATACATGCTTTTCTCTCAAAATATTAGCAATGAAATATACCATAAAGATTAATTAATTGTATTGTTTATATTCATTTGTATTTGATTATATTTATATTTTGAGAGAAAATGAGAATTTTAGCTAGAGAATCAGTATGTTATAATGATTAAGATAATGGACTATGATGAGGGAGACCCTCAAATCCACCCTCACCTATAGAAATTTTCTGGGTTTTTAAGGTCAATCTTTTATCTCTCTGCTCAATCTACTTGATAAGAGTTATTTTTATGGAAAAACATCTGAAAAGTGAGTGTTATGTTGCAATACTGTTAGATATAGTTATTATGCCTAATATGGCATTATCTATAGAGTTTTATTTTTTCAAGTATTTTAGAACATTAAAACAGAACAAGGTTTTCAGCATTTTCGACAGTTGGTTGTTAGTATATGTACGAAACTACATTGGGTCATTTATTGGGTGATTTATTAAGAATCAAAGCATGTAGAAAAACTCTGTTTTGGAAATTTTTCTGTCAACCAACCAGTCTCACATAGAGTTGGGTGACATATAAATTTAATTAATTATTGTTATCATGCATATAATTTGTGTGCTTGTGCTTTTTCCCTCTTGATCTTGTACTTCTATTAAAATAAAATTAAAGGCATATGTTTTCTGTACATTGTCTTATATAGGTATGTGACGAATTATTAAAATGTTAAAAATTATTTTGTAGTACCTTAAGTAGTTAGCAGCTAAAACAGAACACTCTGTATTAGGTATGTTCGCCGTCTTCAGTTATTTATAAAAATAATAAAGGCGGGATAAAAAATAATTAATTAAATAAATATGGTATTTCATTTAGAAATGACTTATTTGGGAAGTATGAATCGGTGAAGAAACTGTTCTGAAAAGTCATAAGTAACATTAAACTCACATGTTTATATATAATCTTAAGAACATGAAATGCAATGTGAGTAATTTAAGTTTTCACATGGAAAATACTGTAATATGTCTTGCTTGATATATAAATGAAACAAAGTATAAATCTGGGAGGGGGCAAAGGTTTAATCTTTTTGGTTTAATTAATATCAGTGGGTTCTGAAAGTTCTTTAACTTTGGATAGATTGTGCTTTACCTTTTATTTAGTTCATGTTTGTAGCAAACCCCACATTTAGTGGGACGCAATCTCTCTATCATTTTGTTACTAATACATATTATTAGACACAAAGAAGGTTGCTTTTACATAAATGTCCATGTAAGTTGCCTAACCATGACTTTTACTGGATGACAAATGGGGCCAAAAAAAATTGAAAATAGACACACTAATCTTTGTGGTAAATAAAAAAATAAAAGGCTATATTTTTGCTTTGTCCTTAAAAGTGTAGAACTTTACAGTGTTTTGCAGAAATAGAAGAAAAAGCTTTAAAGGGAAAACATTCAAATAAAACATTTCTAAAATGTAATTATTATAACAATATGGCTTTCTTTTCCCACCTTTTCTTCAACCATGTGTATATATTTTCCTTTTAGGATAATACTCATTACATATGATGAAATGAACTCAAATCCACAAGTTATGCCATAATAAAATTACAGTTTTAATACTAAAAATGTTTCTTCCTGAGCTCAAGTGGAGCTCAAGATAGGCATACATGGGTTTGTACTGTAAGAGGTCAAAGGACTGTTTCCCCCCCCATAATATAGGCTCGCCCTCTGAAAATACTACACTGTCCTTTCATATAAAAATAATCCTTTCTCTCCACATATGGGCCATATTTTCTTCTCATTTTTAGTTCAGCTTGCTATTACTAAACAGAAGTTAACTTTGAAAATCCTATATTTAATATTTAATATTTAAGTTTCAGTATTATGGTTGGATCATTATTTGATCAGACTCCATGTAAGATTGTCACAGTGATAGGGTATCCACTAGGATGGTCCAATTAGAGACAAAGGAATTACTTCACTTTTAATTTACTGAAATCTGTTGGGAAATAATTAGAGTATTGATCTCAAGCAATTCTGACTGAATCTGGCTGAACATGTCACAGAGTCTATTTGCAGGCCTATGAGATGACCATAATGGTAGAAATCAAATCCTTTTTTGTCACGATGCATTAATTGAATCGCATCCAATTTTATTGTTCTGGATGGTAAAGGGTGTTATAGCTCATAAATAATCTCTGTTGGAGGATGATCCATTAGTTGTAGTAATTGCTTGAATCATTTCATCCTCAAAAATATTTAAAAACCACTTGATTCTGTTAAGGATGCAAGATGGAATTTGGACTTCTTTCTCCAAATAGGTGAAGAACCCATAAAAGAAAATGGGTGAGGTTAATAGCTTGTGTAATAAATGTCTCCCTGAATCAAGTATTTTCCTTTGCCTTTTGTGAAGATGGTGATTTGCTCTATTCTTAAGAAAACTACCATTATACAGGAAGGAGTTTATCAGCTTTGAACTTGTCTGTGATCACTCTCCCATTTCTTATTAGAGCTTTTAGCCTTTATAGTTAATTGAAGGTATTTTAGCATGATACACCATGGTGTGATAATTTTAATTTGGTTTGGGGGCAAGTTATGGATGTTCTTTATCTTAATATAGACACGATAATGCACCTGTACTGTGCTTGACCTAGATGTATTACTTGAACAGAGAATTGAAGGTAACATAGAGATTGAGTGCAACATTTTTTTTCCAGTTCCTAGTGGAGTAATGGGTCTTGATTTCTGATGATTTCTATCTTTTCTGGTGGATCACTACAGATGCTGAATCATGTTTTCTATCTTTTGGAAGCCTGAAAATAAGTTATCATTACAGTAATATAGTCACAGCTCTGTATTTCAGTGGTTGATTTAGAACAAAGCTGTGAACAGTGGTTGGGTGAATAAGATTGGCTTTCAGTCTGGGTAAATCAGAGATGAAAGTAGTACTTTCTAGGGGGGGGGTATATTTTCTGCGATTGATTGGAGTTTTAATTCCTAGTGGAACAGGCTTAGAGTCTGGTCTACAAAGAGTTTGACCCATTCCTCCTGGTTGTTGCAGTTAGTTAATTGTCATTAGGTTGAGTTTGAATCCTGGTTGACTGTATGGACAAATGCTCACTCTCTTGACCTGTATTTAATAATAAATTATTGCTCTTCAAGGACATTCTAGTAATCTTTGATTCTGTTCACATTATCCATTGTCTTTCCCCCTTTTTACTTTTCTCAGCCTTCAAGCTTTTTTTTTGGGGATTGATTGATTGGTTCTTTTGTAGTCTGTAGTACTCTTAGCAACCAAACTGCATGCCCATAATTTGAAGGTATATATTTTTTTCAGTGTTCAGTTTTCACAGGCGTACATTACGAATGGAAATACTATTACTTTTACCATTCTGATCTTTATTGTCATTGAATTGTCTCTGTTATTTATGATTTTGTATAAGTTTGTCACTGCTTCTTCCATAGAATATCTACCACCTTCACTTTTTTGCTGTTGGCTTTAGGTTTATTAAGTGTGCAGGCAGATTGATATTACATTACCTTTTTTCTTTTCAATATTTAACATTAACTCAGATTTTTCACATTTAGTTTTACTTGCGTAATGGGTTTTCCTCAATCATCTTTACTTGCAGCTAACAGAACAGTGCTTGTCTTTATACAGCATATCAATTGTTACTGTTTCTACATCTTATTTTGATTCCAGCTGATATCTCTTGCAGCCTGGCCATTCTTATAATGCATTTGCTGTATAAGTTAAACAGATGTGGGAAGATATATATCCTTGTCTTACTTGCTTCATTATTCTGAAACATTCTGTTTCTCCAAATTCATTTTTTCCATAGCTTGTTCATTATAAAGGTTCCTCAAGAAAAATCAGGTGTTATGGTATACCCATTACTCTTAATACTGTATGTTCTACATTCTGGTGTAATCTACAAAAAGACTTTCTTGTAATCAATGAAGCAAAGGTAAAGCTGCTGCTTGTATTTTCTTGGTTTCTGTATTATCTGTCTTATGATAGTTATCTGATTTTATGTCTCTCTCTTTTCTGAAACCTATCTCTTCAGTTGGCATTTTTCTACACATGGCTGTATTAATCTTTGCAAGATCTTGAGCAAAATGTTGCTTGTGTGAGGAATTAGTGCAATGGTTCAGTAAGTTGTACATTTCTTCAGTGTAGGTATATTCACTGGTCTTATTTCTAGGCTATATAACCAGGTTTCATATTTGTTGACATAGAGCAGCCTCTTCTGAAGCTTTGTAACAATTCAGTAGTTGGTATTTCATCTGTTCTAGGTGCTTTCCTAATAATGTATGCAGAATACTATTTCCATCTTCCTTTAACTTAATTTTGATTGAGATTTCCTTACTTTTTTCCTCTTATTCTTTCTTGCTTGACACAGGATGTCTACATGCATGCATGCATGCATGCATTCATTCATTGTACAGCCTAATTGTTCCCTAGGGGTTTCATCCTTTTACTTTTCCTTGCTATCATGATAGCCTGCTTTGAAAACAAGTTGGATCTTTTCTTCTTTATAATTCTGGGGTTCTTTTGTTTGTTTGTTTGTTTTTCATAACATTCAGGTTCCTTTTAGAATACTTAAGCTTGCTAAGTATTCCTTAGGCCAGGGCTTTCCAAAGTTTTCCCGTGGCGACACACCAACTGCCGTTGGTGTGTCGCCGCGGGAAAACCCGGAAGTGCCGCCGTTGCGGCAGCGCGCAAAACCCCGGAAGCGCTGCTACCGCTTTCAGTTTTTGCACGCCGCCATTGGTGTGTCGCCGCGGGAAAACCCGGAAGCGCTGATGATGATCAGCGCTTCTGGGTTGTGTGGCGACACACCAGACTGTGTGTGGCGACACACTTTTGGAAAGCTCTGCCTTTGGCTGATGATCTATTCTAACTGTACATTCTCCAGGTCATATCTTGTTGGCATGCATACTCTCTTAGTTATCTTAAGACGCCATGCTTGTTGATCGGAAGATCGCAAGTTCGGAGGTTTGAATCCCTAGCCCCGTGTGTTGGAGTGAGCTCCCGCACCCGCCCCAGCTCTTGCCAACCTAGCAATTCGAAAGCATGCAAATGCAAGTAGATTAATAGATACCAAAGTGGGTAGGTAACAGTGTTCCGCAGGTGTCATGCCGGCCACATGACCGTGTAAGCGTCTTCAGACAACGCTGTCTCTTCGGCTAACAAACAGAGATGAGCACCGGCCCCTAGAACCTTTACCCATATATTTAATAGCAATAATTCATGGTCTGTTCTACAACCTGTACCAGGATGTGTCCTAGTTGACCACATTTGACAATTCCATCTTCTGTTTTCTATTGGTGTAGTCAGTTTTATTCTGAGGTTATCCATCTGCTAATGTTTAAATACAGAGTTGAATAACATGCTTAATGCCTTTTTGAGGGAGGGGGTGATACCACCTGCCTTGAAGGAGGCAATGGTGTGTCCCCTTCTCAAGAGGCCATCCTTGGACCCAATAGTTTTAGACAACTTTTATCCAATCTCCAACCTTCCCTAAAAAGGGAAGGTTGTTAAGAGAGTGGTTGGCACTCAGCTACAGAGGGCCCTGGATGAAGTGGATTATCTGGACCCTTTGCAGTCTGGGTTCAAGCCAGGGTACAATAGCAAGACGACATTGGTTGTGCTTGCAGATGACTTCTGGAGGGTTCAGGATGGGGTGGTGCAACTTTCCTGGCCCTCCTGGATCTCTCAGTGGCTTTCAATACCATTGACCATAGTATCCTTTGCAGTGGTTCTCCTCCTTTCTCTTTGGCTGGTTTCAGTCAGTGTTATGGGGGGGAGCGGTTGGGCCCTAGGTTCCTGCAGTGCGGGGTCCCTCAGGGCTCGGGTCTCTTTCTTTTCCTTTTTAACAGTTACATGAAACTACTGGGTGAGGTCATTTGCCAGTACGCTGATGATACCCCGTTATACATCTTCACCCCTGGCCGGGCAGATGATGATGTCACAGCGCTGTCTGAGTGCTTGGAGGTTGTGAAGGTCTGGATGGGGAGGAACCAACTTTGACTCAACCCTGACAAGACAGAGTGGCTTTGGGCTTTTGGCCTTCCAGGGTCTAGTGATATGCCATCTTTTGTTATATTTTGTTTTTATATTATTTATATTTTAATATTGATTCTTATATTTTTATACTCATTGTTTTATGTGCTGTTTTTATCAGATTGTTGTATGCTGCCCAGAGTTGCTTTTGGTGAGATGGGTGGCCATACAAATTTGATTAATATAAATAAATCTTAAACTCTTGATGGGGTGGATCTTGTCTTTACTTTGGAGCAGTTGGTGATGGGTTCTTTAGTTCTTTATTATGGTCAGATCACTTTCAGGTCATCTTGAGGCACCATTGGTGCTACTGACTTCTCCCTGTACATAGGTCTGGAGTGTTCTTTGCATCATTGAGGAGTTCTGAGAGATGACGTGGAGATGCCTGGAGTGTGACTGGTGTAAGATAAAAAGTGAATATGATTGAACACAAATTCAGACCTGTTTTTTCATCCATCATGTTCATGGATTGACATCTGTTGTCCTTGTTTAGAGATCCCTGCTTCCTGCTAGGGAGCTGTAAGTCAGAAGAACTTCCCACTGGCTTCTATAACTTTTTTGCTAATCACTTTGGAGACAAAATCCCATGTGCTTGGAATTAGATGCTGGCTGGGCAGAATTCAGTAAATTGCCAGGGAGCTGAACCTCTAAACCTGAGGAAGTAGATGGGTTTCTTTCTGACATTTGTTCTTGTCTGACTAATTTGAGCTGATTCTGAGGGATGACAAATTACATTAGGGTGGTAGGAAATCCCTTGGAGCGAAGGGCTGATAGCCTTGAAAGAGGAGATGGCATGCCCCCTTTTCAAAATGCCACCCTGGCCAGTCATTATGGACAACTATTGGCCCATCACCAGTCTTCTCTTTTTATGGAAAGTTGTTGAGAATATAGTGGGACAGCAGTTATAGAGGGCCCTGGACAAAGCAGATTATCTCCTTTCTGGTCATGGTTCAGGCCCAGGCATAAGATGGAAGCTGTAATATTCTTGTGGATTTCCTGCAGCAGGACTGGTTTAATCTCTCAGTAGTGTTCAATACAATCAGTCATGATATCCTTTTGGCCCTCTGGAATGCTTGGGGTTAGAGGGAGGGACTATTCTTCAGTGATTCCACTCCTTCCATAGAGACTTCAGAGCCAGAAGTATACTTTTCACATACTATAGCAGAGCTTTCCAAACTTTTCATGTTGGTGACACACTTTTTAGACATGCATCATTTCGTGACACACTCTTACAGCAGGGCATCATTTCGTGACACACTTACAGTAGGGCACAAGGAAGGCACTAGGACCTGCGCGGAATCACAGCAGGTTTGGAGGCAGCAAGGCACAAGGCAGGCACTAGGACCTGTGTGGAATCCTGGCAGGGCTTAGAGGCAGCAGCAGCTGAGACACACCCAGACACTGCAGCCGACACACTAACGTGTCGCAACACACAGTTTGGAAAGCTCTGTGCTATAGGAATTGTTATGAATGGTGGTAGCAATATGTCAAGAGTGGTTGCTAACATCCTCAGGGTCCTGTTTACCAATAGCATTTTAGCAGTGGCGGTCATGGCAAAAGGATGACAGGACAGCTGTGTTTCCACTGGTATTAACAACAGGGAAACAGCCATCCTGATTATCGTTTGAATAGCACATGCTTTTAGTATTACTACACTTTTGTGTGTGCGTCTATGTGCCCTGAAGTCAATCTTGACTCTTGGTGATTGCCTGGGCAAGTTCATTCAGTTTTCTTCACAACATTTTCAGAACTGGTTTGCCATTGCCTTCTTCCTAAGGCAGAGAGAAAGAGTGACTGGCCCAAAATACCCAGCTGGCTTTGTGCCTAAAGCAGGACTAGAATTCACCATCTCTTCATTTCTAGTCTGGGACCTTTAACCACTACACCAAAGTGGCTCCCTATTCTGTTTCGTAGGAGGGATTTAAAACTTTTCCCTCTGCTGTGTTCTTATATGTTATTTTTCTTTTTTTAACTGTTTGTAAACCGCCCAGAGTCGTTATTACCAGATGGGCGGTAAAGAAATATAACAAACAAACAAACAAATAAATAAAAAAAATATGCATATAATGTGTGAACAGTATGTTAGACCTCCAGCCCAACAGAATTATATTTGCTACTGATGCAGTCAGAATATGATGGGATTAGGGTTATAGTCCTTTATTGTTCCCTTTATTTCTTGTAGTTCATTAATAAAGTTAATTATTTAATCTTATAGTTGGTATTAGAGTATTTTTATCAGAGAAACCATGAATTGAGCCACTTTAGCATTATATATAAAAATATAGCTACATCAAATGCTTGAGTTCATAAGCAATGAATACTAATATTTTAAAATGTATTTAAAGCCCTACATGGCATGGGACCAGGCTACCTTAGAGACCGCCTCATCCCCAGAGCATCGATCCGCCCCACCCGGTCATGCAGAGAGGGCATGCTACGGATCCCATCAGTAAAAGAATTTCACCTAGCGGGATCCAGGAGGCGTGCCTTCTCTGCCGTAGCACCCGCCCTTTGGAACATCCTGCCCCCTGAGGTGAGGCTAGCCCCCACACTCCTGACCTTCAGGAAGCAACTGAAAACCTGGCTCTGCCACCTCGCTTGGGACGGGATGAGTAATAGCTCTTCCTGGGGATGGCTCGCACCGTAAAGTTTGGTTCGCAAACATCACATACAGCCTCTTGGATTTTATATTTTTATATTTTTAATAATTGTATAAAGTATTTTATATGTTTTTAATTGCTGACTTGATTGTAAACCGCCCAGAGTTCCCTTGTGGGGGGAGATGGGCGGTGATATAAGTTAGAAATAATAAATAAATAAAATAATAAATACCTCTAGGTTACTTTTTGACTTTATTTCATCTTAGCAGTTTATAGTTAATTACTTTTGAATAGTAATGTAAATTTTGAAATAATATTAAAAGGATCTTAAAAGTAGAAAATTTAAATAAAGTGCATTCGTTTGTGGATGATGTGCAAACTTAAAAAACAGATCTGATAGCAAACCAATAATTTTTCAGGTACAGGTAGTCCTCGTTTAGCTACAACCTCATTGAGCAACTGTTCGCAGTTATAATGGTGATAAAGTAACTTTATGTCCAATCCTCGCATTTATAACCTTTGCAGGTCTGTAAAGCCAAGGAAAGCTGAAGTAAGATCATAAGCAGAGTCACAGTTTCACTTAGCAACTGCTTCCCTTAACGACCAAGTTGCCGGTCCCAATTGTAGTCACTAAATGAGGACTACCTGTATGGCAAATTACACCATTTAGTATTGCTGTATTTTAATGTAACGTCGTATACTTTTTAGAAGCATTCACATATAAAACACAGAATAACCAATGCTTATGTTTTCTCTCAGGATCTCTTATTCCAGTACCGAGAAATTGAATTTTGGATATATTCCACCTGGTTTGTGGACCTCTCATACTTCATACTCTCAGCATTGCGGTTCTGGAAAACATTTATTTATTTTGCTATTAGCCTTGTAATACATCCAAGGAATGTACAATGACATCAGCAATAGTTCACAATGGAAGTTCAAGTCTGGAATTTGACAGCAATGGAGTACAGATTCAAGGCAAGGTCAGAAAATGGGAGGAGCCATCTGTTCTTCATGTAAATTCAAAATATATTTTTGGAAAGCAAGATTTTGGAAAGAACATAAAAATTCAGATGTATGGATAGTAGTAGTTAAGATGTTGTGCTAGGACTGGGGGACTGCCTACCCTCAGTCATGGACAGTCACTATCTCTTAGTCCAGCTAACCTCACCGGTTTCCTTCTGAAGGGAAAAAAATGGAAGACAAAGTACTCTGTATGCTGCCTTGAATTTCCTGGGGAAAGGTGGGATATAAATCTAAAAAATAATGTAATGAAAAGGCAAAAATCTTGAATAAATTTAATTATCTCACTGACATCAAAGAATTCTCTCTCAGCCCAACACACCTCGCAGGGTTGTTGCGGGGAAAATAGGAGGTAGAAGTATTAGGTATGTTCACCGCCTTGAGTTGACTGAAATATATTTAAAAAGGCGGGATAAAAATCAATAATAATTATTATAAAAAATTAACTGTGTAAATATGAACCATAACGTTATTTTTTTCTATTCTGATTATTCTTTCAGTAGTGTACCTTGTCAGCTCCAAGCTTGTGAAAATAATATGCTATTATATGCAAAAATTATATAATGTTTTTCCAAGACTTGGTGCACATCTGATGGGAAGTTAATAATGCTTGCTTGTTTTATTTTCATGGCTGATATATTCTCTCAAATTCATACTATATATCCAGATAGGTTTGTAAAACTATATTAAACACACAGCATTACAAGCAGAAAATATTGTTTGTATTAGGATGGTGAAATTATAACCATCTTTCTCACTGTGTTCTACAGGAGAATGAACCAGTTTCTGAATATCCAGCAGTGATTGTAGAGCCAGTACCATGTGCCAGAGTAGAACAAGGATATGCTGCACAGATTTTTGTTTACGATGATGAAACTTACCTGCTACAAGATGTTGCAGAAGAACAAGAAATCGAGACTGAAACTGTGAAGACAGGTAGACCTTTAAATACTTTGGCACAACTGAAAGCCTTACTTGCTCTGTTTCACTAACATTTTAATTACAGATTGAAATTTGCCCTGTTCCATTTAGTAGGAGCAATAAATAAAAACAAACAAAACCCTGTAAAATCTAACATTTAATAAGTTCATTGTTATCCATGATGCACCACACGCCAGCTCAATTATTTCCTGTGTAATTTTTCAGTTTGTATTCCAAAATATAGATAGCTTCTGCTGAGATAGTTGCTGTTTTCGTTTTAGTAATAAAAACTATACCTGATAGCATTTTGCTAAAATTAATACATAGTCAAACCTAATTTATTTGAATGTGGACTTAGATTTTTGAAATTATTTTCGTGTTTTATTATAATGCTGCTTACTTTATATTCCTAAGTAGCATGAAAGGAAAACATGAAATATTATGTTTTTTTAACAATAAGTGATAGTCTGCAATTTCATAAAGAAAAGCTGTAATTTCAAGATTTGCTAGACCCTTTATTCAGGTTTTGCTCTCTGTAAGCAAGCCTTAAATGAATGTATTAGTCAACTAAAGGTATTTTATTTTTTATTTTTTATTAAATTTCTCTACCGCCCAACTCGCGTATAATGACTCTGGGCGGCTTATTGCTTTAAACATGTCATTGTTACTCATGGTTCAAATAAGCTATGATTGAGTGTACATCTTGCAAGAAGTCATAAACTATAGTTTATAGAAAAACAGTAGCTAGGTTCTCATTGCACACTAAGTCGTACGACACAGCACAGTACTCAAAACCAATCAAATCATATTACAGTAAAACCTCAATTTAACATGGCAAGGGGTGTCCTTTAAATCTGAAAGTGTATCAATTTATGTCATTTACACAATTATATCACTGACATACAGTATATGGCATCCTTTGTTCTAAAACCCTGATATAATGGACAAACCCTCAATTTAATGGACAATAGTCTCTTAAATGGAGGTGAAGTCTGGACAAAAAACTCCGTTGTATCTGAGGTCTGTTAAACTGAGGTCCATTAAGATGAGGTTTTACAGTACACTTAATGAGAATTGTATATGCACTCTGTGAATTGGTTAAAGGATTTTTTATCTTTGCTAGTCTCTAACTTTAGCATGAATAGCTGGTGAGAACATACAATAAACCCTTCATTAAATGTACTTCACATATAATTAGGTTGACCATACATCCCGTTTTTTTTTTACCTTTTCCATACCGTACCGTCGTTTCCTTAAAAAACTCAATTTGTCCCGTTTTTTAAGGGATTGAGTGCGTGCGTACGCGTGCGTGCCTGCCTGCGTGCGTTAGGGTCCCGTTTCCGTCTCAGGGAAATATGGTCAGCCTACATATAATGGTTATTTTTTTTAATTCTCCCCAATTTGACAGACTAATGTCAGGATTTATTGCAAACAATGCAATTTACATAATTTACCTTAGTTACAGCAATTTTGTAGTTATACAAAGGCCATAAGCTGATAGAAAAGATGTAAATTCAGATTTAACAGACATTTAGATTGACTGAATTTTATGCAGAAGAAAGTTCTGATACAATTTATGGAATTTTATTTTCTGTGTTTCTAGTTAAGATATATAAAGAGATTGTTTTATTTATAAGAGGTTTGTCTGGCTTGTAAAGCAAATAATTGTGATTTAATATGGTGAGATTATATATTTTAAAAAGCTTCCTTCAAAGCCTGGCAATAGTCTTTTAATAACAGACTGTACTTCCAGATTTCAAATAAAAAGGTGATATGAAAAATTATTAGTGAAAGATCAAACAAGTTAAATATTCCTCCTTATACATACTCTATAATTTAGAATATAAGCCCCCAAACGTCTGTCAATGTATTCCTCCTTTTTTAAGGAGACCTGTGATTAAGTAATTAGAGCTTAAACTTCAACAAAAAGAGCCTTGGATTTTGAGATACTGAGAGTTAAAATAAGTGATGTCAGTTCCTTAGTGTAAGATTTTGTATGAGTAATCTTATAAATTAGATATTCAAGGCAGCCTTCGGGCTTCTCAAATATCATTACTCTGTGTCACATTACAAACTGCTTATGAAATAGAGGAAACAGTATTGATATGCAAAGATTATTTAAAGAAAAAGGAACAAAAACCCTATGGGATATGAACAGAATTTTTTGGGGGTGATGCTGGGCAGTTGGTTTGTATATGATTAAAATGTTAAAAAAAGATATTTATCTCACTAAATCTCTGATCTGCATTTATGCAAATTTAGTGTTGAAGGTAAGTATGGATGTTTCTTTTTCTAAAGTAGGCTTTCTAAAAATAATACTTCAGTGTGAAACTACAGTACTTTAGTGTAATGAATTATGGGTAATCCTCGTTTAGCAACCACAATTGGGACCGGCAACTCAGTCGCTAAGTGATACAATCGCTAAGTAGAAAATCACGTGACCACAACTGTACTTATGATTTTACTTCAGCTTTCCTTTTTCCCCACTCCCCCACCCTTTGGAATGCTCAGCCCAATGCTGGGATAATTAGCAAGAAGGGAATTAATGGGAAATACACATAGAAATGAATGCACTAGTATTGGCTATTTGTCTAGTGTGCTCATGGCTCCCAGCCCCAAGCCACTTAGGAGGCAAACAAAAGCTGAAAGTTGAAAGTGATTAAAGTCTTGTCAGTTATAGGAAGCAGCTGCCAGCCGGTTAATTAAAGTCACAGAGCTCAGCAGCACTTGGGTTAGCACCTTTTGGGGAAGCACTGCGCTGCAGAGAAAGACAGCTCAGGAAGAGATTGCTTGTTTAAGCAATCTCTCCACTCTGCAAGGGATAAAAAAAGAAAAAAAGTCAGACACAGGATAATGCATACTAATTGACTGTAATGGCAAACACATGACAGAGAGAGAGAGAGATATGCTGCGAAGGTCGTAAATGTGCGCCTTGGTCGCAGTTATTTTTTCAGCACTATTGTAACTTTGATCGGATGCTGCACAAAGCAGTCGGTAAGCAAGGTCTTCCTGTATTTAGCAGCACACTCCCCAAAGATTTGTTGCTATTACAACTTTGACAGTAAATAGGATGTTGGCCTAAAGCAGGGGTCGGCAAACTTTTTATGCCGGGAGCCATTTTGACATGCTCGTGCACATTATGAAATGCTAGAGAGCCAGGGGGCGGGGTTTGCGGGCGGAGGCCAATCGCGTGGAAGGGGGCGGGGTTTGCGGGCGGGGGCCATTCGCGTGGAAGGGGGCGGGGTTTGCGGGCAGGAGACTTAAGACTTCAGGCTTAAGCCTGAAGCGCACCGCTTGTCGCCGCCCGCCCCCCCCACGGCCGCTCTTCGCCACAGATCCCACCAGAGCTGATCTCCCTGGACCCCGGGCAGCTGGGATTGCCTCCCTCCGCGAGGCCCAGGCTCGCTGGAAGGAGGCCCGGGCCGCCTTCCAGCGCTGAAAGTCTGAAGCGCGCCGCTTGTCGCCGCCCGCCCCCCCCACGGCCGCTCTTCGCCACAGATCCCGCCGGAGCTGATCTCCCTGGACCCCGGACAGCAGGGCTTGCCTCCCTCCGCGAGGCCCAGGCGCGCTGGAAGGAGGCCCGGGCCGCCTTCCAGCGCTGAAAGCCTGAAGCGCGCCGCTTGTCGTCACCGCCCGTCCCCCCCACGGCCGCTCTTCGCCCGCCCGCGTTGAACGAAGATGATGGGGGGCGGGAAACGAGGCCTGCCCACTTACCTGCCTGCTTGCCTCCCTCCGCAAGGCCCCCCGCTGCCTTCCCGGGGTCCAAGCCGGATCAGGGGCCTCGCGGAGAGAGGCAGGCAGGCAGGTAAGCGGGCGACCCTGGCCTCCGCCGCCGGGCCCGCCCCCCTCGGCCGCTTCCGCCCACCCGCGTTGAACGAAGATGATGGGGGGCGGGAAACGAGGCCTGACCGCTTACCTGCCTGCTTGCCTCCCTCCGCGAGGCCCCCCGCTGCCTTCCCGGGGTCCAAGCCGGATCGGGGGCCTCGCGGAGAGAGGCAGGCAGGTAAGCGGGCAGCCCTGGCCTCCGCCGCCGGGCCCGCCCCCCTCGGCCGCTTCTGCCCGCCCGCGTTGAACGAAGATGATGGGCGGGAAACGAGGCCTGCCCGCTTACCTGCCTGCCTCCCTCCGCGAGGCCCCCCGCTGCCTTCCCGGGGTCCAAGCCGGATCGGGGGCCTCGCGGAGAGAGGCAGGCAGGCAGGTAAGCGGGCAGCCCTGGCCTCCGCCGCTGGGCCCGCCCCCCTCGGCCGCTTCCACCCGCCCACGTTGAGCGAAGATGATGGGGGGCGGGAAACGAGGCCTGCCCGCTTACCTGCCGGCTTGCCTCTCTCCGCGCAGGGGCTGCTGCGGCTGGAGATGGCGCTGCCTCCCTGCCGCGCCGGGCCTCGCTCAGTGCGAGAGCCAGGGGGCGGGGTTTGTGGGCGGGGGCCTGTCACGTGGAAGGGGCGGGGGTGAGTTCAGCTGCGGAAGAGCCACACTCAAGGGGCCAAAGAGCCGCATCTGGCTCGCGAGCCGCCATTTCCGACCCTTGGCCTAAAGCAATTGTTTATATTAACGATAGTATCTTTTAGTTGGCTGAGAATCAAGTATATATGAAAAATATGCTAATATTTCAATTAAGATAGAAACTTAGAATTTCAGCTTGAGATTCTTTGAACAGCATTCTTGTAAATATAAGTGTAGGGATTAATGCTATTGACTTCCAGCTTTATAAACATTTTTCTTTTCTTTAGTATACGAACTTGCAAAGTTGCAGTACGTGATCCCTTAGAACAGAGCTTTCCAAACTGTGTCACGACACAAAAGTGTGTCGCCACACAACCCGGAAGCGCTGATCATCAGCGCTTCCGGGTTTTCCCGCGGCGACACACCAACTGCAGCGCGCAAAACCCGAAAGCAGCAGCAGCGCTTCCGGGTTTTTGCGCGCTGCCGCACTTCCGGGTTTTCCCACGGCGACACACCAACACCGGTTGGTGTGTCGCCGCGGGAAAAACTTTGGAAAGCCCTGCCTTAGAATAACAAATGGAATAATAAATGAATTTATGTAACCTCATCATAAATAAAACTAAATAAATAAGTAAATAACATAAAAGTGCTGTAATTAATAGTTTTGACAGACGGCTAGACTCGTTTTAGTACTTTGTGCTATGAGGGAAAATAAAATTTGTAGAAGTGTATTCAACTTTCTCTTTATTTAGTGAGTTGGATCCAGAGTTCCTATGTAAGATAATTCTTTTTATTGATTTCTCCTTCCTCTTATTCTGGAGGAGAGAGAGATCTCCTGAAACTATAGAGGCAGTAGTACAGGGAAAGTGGTACGGGCCCCTGGATGAAGATGAATGAGCAAAAGTTGTCTCCTACTTTGTTCCAATGGGGAGTGTCCACTGCGCCTCAGTTCCTTCATCAAAGCAAGAAGCCATCTCTTCAGAATAGGGACAAGATGGATCCAGCCCACTATACCGCACCATGAACAGTGTGTTCTAAGAAATATACATCTGAAATATTTCTCTTTCTGTGTGAATTTATTCAGGAACGAAACTTTCTTCCTAAGATGACATAATATAGAATATTATTTTTTAAACATAGCTTAAATAAGAAAAAGTATGGTTTGATGTTTGAGGAGCTTCAGATAGAATGCTATTGTTGGAGTTTCCACTAATTCTTCCAGAATTTGTTATTTTCAGGACACTAAGGACAGGTGGTTTGTTTTTTTTAGTTGATGATAGTATTAAATATTTGTTTACTTTTCTGTGTTCTTTATATCACATCAGAAATCCTCCCTGTGGCACAAGTAAAGTCGTCTTTTAACTTTAAAATATTGTTGCCACAGGGAGGTAGAAGATCTTGATGAAACATGGATATTTAAACAGATCCTCCTTGATTTCCCTTATGGGAGGTGAAAAACTGCTCTGGAAAAGTGTTGGTATGTATATTTTCTTCCTAGTTGTATATATAATCACACATATTTAGAAAAACTATTCCCATTAGTAAAAAATGCTCAGGTATATTCTAAAACAAGTTTCTTTTTTTTCCAGACTGCTTACTACTTAAAACTACTATTATGGAAAACAAATCCTGTAACTTCTCCAAACTTGCATTTGCTTATAAATGATATAAATTTAGCACTCTTCTTCTGGATTTTTCAACTTGTTAAAAATAATTATATGTATACTTTATGTAAATTATTTTTCTAAACATTAAATTTTATTTCAAATCTTAAAGATGTGTTGTAAAAGAGTAATATGGTAAGATTACTATTTTATCATATTTATGTTTAATGTCAATATTTAAAATGTCTTCCTAATCTACAGAAAACTGAGTATGCTTTAAAATTTGTTATTAAGGACATGGTGAATCTCTCTAAATATATCATTTAATCTGAGTTTTATTTCTTAACAGTTAGGTCTGACAAGTAGCTTTAACAAAGAATTCTCATTCCGCAGCATGTACCCTTTTTCTCTTCTTATGCACATATGGGAGAATTCACACATAATGCTAACACTATGTTTTAGGAACCTGGCTTACCTTGTGTGAGCTCAGAAGCTAAGCAGGTTCTGGTCTGGTTACTCTTTGGATGGAGAACCTATAGCGAATATTAGGGCTGTAACCTAGACTGGGAAGTGGAAAAATGTGTCCTATTAGAAATCAATGACAAACCACTTCTGTATTGTTGCTAAGAAAACTACACGGATATGCCCATGTAGTCACCATGCTTGATTTGAAAGAGGAGACCCATACAAGAGTTTTTGTGAAGCACTGAGCTTGAGTATGCCTCTCTTTTTTTCCTATACAATTTAGCGGGGGGGGGGGTGTCAAAATTCAGCTGCACTTGTTGGTTCTTGCTTTGTCATTATGAGCGAATAGGAAGCTTGTTTAAAATAAAAGTAGGCAGTGTCTCAACAAGTCAACTATGAACTCTGGGATTGTTTAGTTAGGTTATTTAACACACTAGAATTTTAAACCATGCTTCCTGATTTATATGTACTGAGAAAGAAATGGCTGAAAAAAAACAAATTCTAGTTTATTCCTTTCAGCAGCATTTGCAACAAATGAGGCCATCACACAAATGCTGCCATTAAGTACGTGTGTCCCAATATTGGACACAAGTAGGTAAATTGTGGCATCATGCAAATGTGATGTTGTCTTTTGCTGCCCTTGCCTCTCTATAGACACACCCATCTTTCCTTGTATACAGAAGTGAGTGCAGTGGAGAAAATACTCCAGCTCATTGCTTTACATGGGCCTAAGTACTAACTGTGTTTTAAAAGTTACACGCAAACAGTTATAGAGTGGCAAAGGCAACTCCAGCAATACAGTACTTTGATTTAAGCATCTAGTAGGTATTGAACTCTGTACAGAAGTGAAACAGATGAAATAAAAATTGCCTTTAAAAACATCTAAGTTAGCTTTATAAATTAAAGCTGCAATTCAATACACATGTAATTGGGAATAAGTCCCATTGAAGTAGATCTGCATGGGATTCAAAACCATTTTTATTGTGCACATCTGATTAAAGTTTCTTCTAGCTCAATTGTGTGGAATAACATGCATGTTCGCATATTGTTTTAAGTCTCACTGTACTCACTGGAGAACATACAAACAGATATATGGAAGTGTGGACACATTTTGGCGACTGTCACTGGATTCAGAGTTGAGTAAAAGCAGCTGTCTTCCCTTCTCTGCAAATGCTTTTTCAGACAGTACCCTTTTAATGTAAGTAATTGAATAATGCTTAGTAGTAAAATTCTACAAAGGAAATATTTCATGTAAGAGCTTTATTATCCATATAAGACTTGTGGCATTACTAATATTAAATTAAAAATGCATTAAACCAAATATAACTTTGGGGGAATGTTAAACCAGAAATTGGAAGAGTCAGCAGTAGGAAAACTAGTTTGGATATCTTTTCAATCTGTGTTCAATACTATATTGTTTGCAGTATCATATGTTGCTGGGCTGTACCAGTGGCTGAATTTTAGAAACAACAGATCTACAATAGTTCTTAAGTGTAACTCCGTACTATTTCACTTCGGCTACCAGTTGCTTATTATAGGTAAAAGCTGCATGTGGGAAAATGTGCACATTATTTGTATGACATCCATTCAGATTGCCTGCTGATGTAGACAAAAACTCAGCAGCAATGACTTACAAACTGTTGCCAACAATGGAGGGAATAAACAGAAGTGGGTGAAATCTACTTGAAAATAAGTTGAAAAACATCTCTACCCACTTTGAAAGTTGCTTGTTGCACTTGACAGTATATAGTACTGTAAATGTATTCTTCCTCCGTATGAGTACGCAACATTTGCCCACATCACGCACGAAGGAAACATCGCTTATGGAGAAAGATTTCCATCTTGTCGCAAGTTTGCAAAACTGGGACTCACTAAGACAAAATACTGCACAGTACTAATGGTTTATGTAACTCTTAGTTCACAGCAGTGCAGCGCTTTAACGGAACTCGACTGTTTCAGGGTGCCTATGACTGCGCCGAATACCGGATTCCAGAACTCGACAATGTAGGGTGCAAGCTTGAACAACTGCCGACGATGTGAGTCGCGTGCCGCCTTGCGAAGGGACGTTAAGGAGCAGGAGGCGACAGTGGCAAAGAAGCTGTGCTCCACGCCGAAGAAAGAATGAAAAGTTGGCCCTTCATCTACGGCCACGTCTTCCTTTTCCCATTCTTGAAGATGCGAAAAGCAAAGGAGAAGCGAGTAGCTACATGCATTTCGCTCCGCCGGACCTCCTGAAATGGAAATCTCAGACGGGCAGCCTCGGAAGCAGGTGGATCCCATCCCGCGGCGGTGAGCGGAGGACGCCGACAGGCTGGCGGACCCTCGAATCCACTCCTTCGCCAGCCTGACCCGCTGCGCTCGTTCCCCGCTTCTGGCTCTGGAGGGGAGGGCGCGAGCTGAGCGCCCGCCCGACACTTCCTGTCTGCGAGGCTGGCGGCGGAAGGATCGCGTGCGCCCTGCTTGAGAGGAAGCGCTTCTCCGCGGCCCCTGCTTGCCGCTCCACGCGGGAGGGCGAGAGAAGAGCCGAGTGCAGGCTTCTGCGTGGCTGGCCGGGCGCGGGAACGAGCGTGCACAGGAGGATCCGGCCGAGTGAGGCCCCGCCGACACTGGTGTGTCGGCGGAAGCGCGCGCACGTCGTTTAGCGGGGCTGCGCGCGCGCGCCCGAGCGCCAGGAAGCCCCTGCGGGTCAATGCGAAGCCGCCGCCGCCGCTGCTCGCTCCAGCGGCATAAACATGGCGACTTCCCTGCATGAGGGGCCCACGAATCAGCTCGATCTGCTCATCCGCGCCGGTAAGCGGCGACGTGGTCTGGCGGGGCTCTCCAGCGGGGAGGATGGCATAAAAGAAAGAGGGGAGAAGCAAAGGGTGGGCCAGGCGGAGAGGGAGGTGCGCACGCTGCTCGCGGCTCTTCCCGGGGGCGTCACTGGCGCTGGAGTAATGGAGGGAGGACGAATCCAGGAAGTGATCACCTTGGCGTGCTGTCCGCGTTAGCAACCTGACCGCGCTGCGCCCGCAATGTGGGGCTTGCGTCCGTGCGTGTTCGTAGCGGGCGCCGCCTCTGTTGGGGTAAAGGAAGGAAGCGTGTACCGTTGCCGCTGCTCCTTTTGCGCCTGAACCAGGAAGAGCAGCGCTTGCAATTCCGCGCCCGCCATCCGCGCCAGGCTGCTTAGAAATGGAAACGCGCCTTCCTTGCAGCGCCTCTTGGGCGGCAGCCTTCTCTCCCTCCCCCTCCTCCCTTGTGTGATTAGGAGCTGCTGCTGCGAGCGGGCTCAGGGACTTCGAAGTCCTCCTCTTCTGGGGGTCCTGCCTGCCTCCTAAACTTTTGTTTCTCTCTGGGGAGGGTATGGGAACCGCCTGAGGCCATGGGATGTCAGGGGACGCAGGTGGCGATGCCGGGAGTCCGGCGCTCTCGGGGGTGCGAATAGGGTGCGCTTATCTGTATCGAGGAGACCGAATCCATTTCCCCCCTTCCCCCCCCCCCCAATAGCGGAAGCGCGGAGCTCCCTCAGGAGCCCCTGTGCACTGGATGAGGGGAGGGAGAGACGGGCCTGTCGACCAATCGTCTGTCAAGGATGTTCGAATTCTGAATGCTGAAGTCTGTGTTGGGCGGGGCTATTCCCCTTCAGGCCAATAGGCATGGAGAAAGAATTGAGTGGCGGCTCTCCGTGCGCTGACAATGCAAGCACGGAATTGGAGGGAAGAGGAAGGATTGTAAATACGGAAGTGAGGGCGGGGCTCGTGTGAGTGAAGCGGAATAAAGGCAGAGAATTGAAGTGGGTTTCTAGCTATCATAATTTTTCTGTGTGCAGATTAAAATATCTGTAGCTCTGTATCATATCTTGGTCCATCCTTGATGAGTGTTTTTTTAATATTGTTTTCGTTCAATAGAGAATAAACTTTAATGACTGTTATTCCATTACTTTCTGATTCCTTTTAAATTTTTGAAGAGTGTTCTTTGAAGCCCTATTATGGTTTTCTGATTGTATCCCCATGTGTATCTATTAACTGTTGATATTAGGCATTCTTTTCTTGCCTGTTCTTTTTTGAGGTTTGTTTGTTTATGAGCTTCTAACAGGGCAAAGAACTTCTGAGGAGCGCTGTCTCTTTGTAATCCTTTCAAGCGCCAAAGAGATAGTTTTTCTATTACTTTTAAAAGAGCAGTGTAAAGGGAATAGTTAGGTGTTTTGTCCCTATGGCTTGCACATTACTGCCTCCTGCCTTGATATCTTAGCAGAAACGGAACATTGAGTCCCTTGTATGGGAGATGGGCGGGGAATAAATTTGAAAAATAAATAAACAAACAAACAAACATTGCTTGCCTCTGTCATTTTTAGGAATGATGTATAATGCCAACGCCCCCTCCCCATAAAAAAATAATCTGTGAACAGCAAAGCCACTTACTGCAATAGAGAGCAGTTGTTGATTTGCTGTGATATCATTAAAAGTTTATAAATACTCTATTAGAGGGAAAGGATATGTTGATACATACACTTAAGAGCTAGAGGGCAAGGAGAGCCAGCTTGGTATGGTAGTTACCGTGTTAAATTAGGTTCAAGTCCATCCCAAGCCATGGAAATTTACTGGTTGACTTTGGGCCACTCACTCTCTCTCAGCTCAGACTATTGCACAGGGTTGTTTTTGAGTGGATAAAATGAAGGGAGATCCCCACCTTAGCTATGTGAAGTCCTGGATAAAAGGCGGCATATAAATCTTCATAATAGCAATAGCAGCTTTGGAGAAATGTTTGCCGAAGGTATACGTGTAGAGTCCCATGTGATGTTAAAGAGAAAAGGTAGACCTGTGTCTAAAACCAAGTTGGTAGAAAAGAGACACTGGTTTTTCATGGGAAGAATATAAGAAGTAGGTGGAGGAAGGAACAAAAACGAAGAGTAATTGACAAAAGGAGAAGAAAGAGAGCCTGGAATAAATATTACATATAAAAAAAATCAGGAAAACTGATTGGTTTGAGAAGGCGTAAGACTATTGCTACAAAATGATGGTGCCAGAAGCAGGTAGTAAAACTGAATTTTAATACTGATTTCAAACATTACTTATTCATTTGCATGTTTATTTATTTACTGATTATTAGTAGTAATTACTATGTTATTTTAACAGTTTTACAAAGGACAGGAAATAGGGGAATGCTTAAACCTCCAGAGGAAAGAAGTTGCAAAATACAGGGGGCTGTAGCAGAAAGGCCTGACACCTAGTCCATGTTCCCCTCACCTTATGTATGGATTACCATATTTTTTTTTTGCCTGCTTAAGTTTTCAGTAACTCTTATTTTGTCTCCTTCCCCCTGTACAATCCCTCTTGTCTGAGTCTTATAAAAAGGACACACATAACAATTACAAATGTTGCCTTCTGCTAGGGAGTGGGATTTGAACATGCCTTCTGAACCCTGCTGCAGTATCTATGTGGGGCAACTTGCTAGGAAAGGAAAACTATTTTACATTATCACCACAGGATGAGGAATGGATTGAACACTGCTGTATAGTAATGCTTTTTTGTATATCAGATAGACATGTTTCATAGTAGAATTATTTAGAAGTTTTATATTCAGATATAGTTTTTAAAGGTTTTTTGATTATTAAAATGCATGTGTGTGTACACACACACACACACATATCAATTAAGTGTTGCCACAGTGGCAAAAATGAGGAAGAATAGGACTTAGTAGAAGAAATAAAAGGAAAATACTAGATTTTTCCCCTAAAATATCATGACTAATATATTCTTCCAAGACATCATTAAAAGCTTATAATACTATACAGTAAGACATTTCATATCCATTTTCTAACAAAACATGTATCAAACTTTAAAGGTAACTGGATAACACGATTGGAGTCATTAAATAAAGGAAAAAGAGAGAGACTATGGGTAAAAAAACAATACATTAAGACAATACAGGTAGTCCTTGTTTAGTGACTGCTTTGTTTAGCGACTGCTTGTAGTTATGGCAGTTGTAGTTCTGTAAAGCAAAGAAGAACAAGTAAAATTGTGACATTTCATTTAGCGACCGCATCGCTTAATTGCCGAGTTGCTGGTTCCAATTGTGGTCGCTAAACAAGGACTACCTGTAATGTGAATTGTATATAGATTATATGTCAAGTTAAAATATAAACTCTAAAACCCTAATTTTGGATGTGGTACAATTCCATGTATGAAATTGTAGTCTAAAAAGGATTTTCAAATAGATTTGAATTCTACATCAGATTTACTTTATCTAGATATCGAAGCACATTCCCACAATTTGATTAGCCATTCTTCCACAGCAGGGATCAAAGATCTTTTCTGATAAAAAGCATATAAAATCCTTGCAGTTGTATACCAATGCCAATTCAGTATATTTTCAATGTATGTATAGATTAATTAAATTTAATAAAAAATATCTCAGGATTACAACTTTCAAAATTTATTCCATTCTGCACTGGATTATTTTCCAGTATTATTGAGCTTTATAATGTTGCTGTCACATGTGGAAAAAGGATCCAGTCTGCTCATTACATTTCTACAATTTTTTGGAAAAAGAAGTACTAATTTTAGCAATCAAGACTGGAGTGATATATCAGTGGTAAAAGATACCAGTTCTCCCTGCGTATAATGTTGTTGTTGTTCAGTCGTTCAGTCGTGTCCGACTCTTCGTGACCTCATGGACCATAGCACGCCAGGCCTTCCTGTCCTCCACTGTCTCTCGGAGTTTACTCAAATTCATGTTCATTACATCGGTGATGCTATCTAACCATCTCATCCTCTGCCGTCCCCTTCTCCTTTTGCCTTCAGTCTTTCCCAGCATCAGGGTCTTTTCCAGTGAGTCCTCTCTTCGCATTAGGTGGCCAAAGTATTTGAGCTTCAGCTTCAGCATCTGTCCTTCCAATAAGCAGTCAGGGTTGATTTCCTTTAGGATTGACTGGTTTGACCTCCTTGCAGTCCAAGGGACTCTCAAGAGTCTTCTCCAGCACCACAGCTCGAAAGCATCAATTCTTCGGCGCTCAGCCTTCCTTATGGTCCAACTCTCACAGCCATACATTGCTACTGGAAAAACCATAGCTTTAACTATACGGACCTTTGTCTATACAATCTTTGTCTATACAATAACCTGCGTATAATACTTGAGGTAAATTTAATATTCTTTTTCCATTGAAATTCCTATTGTTCCATCTCTATAAATATTTTCAAATTCTGCATCCATTTAATCATGCAGTCTTTGACTCGTTCCGGTTCTGAGTCATATTTCACTAATACATTATAAATTGTGCCTGACAAATGTTCAGTATTATGTGTTATAAGATTTTCAAATTCAGTCAAATTTCTTGCTTTGTTATTGAATGTTTGTTTCTATGAAGATGAAAGCATTAAGAAATTTGCTCAGTGGAGAGACAACTTGTTCAGATTCCAAGACTTTATTGTTAATAGGACAAAATTTAGATCTTTCAATCCCTGACTACACAATGCTCCTTTGCTTTTAATTGGTTCCAGTACTTTCAAATAAACAGTACAGCAACAAAAGAATTATGGAAACAAGGGGGAATATTGGGGGAAAAATTAAATTGGGTATTGCTGGATTCATGTTATGTTGTGGGAGTGTTGTATTATGTCAGAAATAGAAATGGGAATAAAAGTATCAGCGTTTTAAAAACATTTATTTTAATGGCTTGCCTGTAAGTAATCAAACAGATGATACTTGTGCTTTGTTGTCCTGCTTCTTTAAGTATACAAGTGCTGCTGTATGGTATGTGGTATTAGTCATTTATTATTAGTCATTCTTTCAGTGCTACAGATTTCTAGTTAAATTTTAAAAGATATAGACACTGTAGTAAACATATACAGTATGGTATAATTCATGGAATGTCTGTGGACAGCAGTTTAAATATATGATGGCAATAATATGGATATGTGTGTTTGTACATTGTCACTGAGGAACAGCTTATGATAGGGCTGAATAGTGATTAATGGATATATGTGAGTGATGGGCTAGTTTCCAGGAAAAGGACCGTCAACTTTGGGCTATTCACATTTAATCAGTTTTGATCTCTACTAAAATGAACATTGTTGCAGGCTTGAATTGCTGACAGCATTTTCAGATTGCTGGACTTAATTGCATAGTTTGTATTTTTATATGAATTAGAACAATAATTTCTTATAGATTCTGTTTATATTAAAATATAAAAGCAGGAATGTCATTTAAAGTTTTTTAAAATTGTGTTTTATCTTTGAATTTAATTCTTGTAATAGAATAATGCCTTCTGAAAAAAATTCATCTTGTTTAAAAATAAATTATAAAGATTATATTGATATGAATTAGAGTAGATACTTAAATTGGAAAGTGCATTCTTTGAACTTTTTCTTGTTTGTAAACTGCAGCTACAATACTCTTGTTACTAATTGTACTGCAATTAATTGTTAGGCTACTATAATTAACATGCTGTTGATGAAGTGTAAATATTAATCCTGAGATTAAAGTCTAGCATAGTAGCTAAGAGCTGGCCTACAGTTTGGTAGTTTTATTTTTCAGGTACCATTTGTCTTGAATTTGTGGCCTAAAGCAGGCTACTGTCTTTCAGCCTTGGTCCCCTGTGGTCAGTTGAGGGATAACAATGGTTTACCTCATAAATCTTGAATAGATTATTGAAATCATATATACTGTAACTCTAAGCAGTATTGTTGCATGTTTAATACACATAATACAGTTATTTGATATTTCATTTAATGTTTTTAGTGTGCCTTGTTATTGGCGAGAGTACAGTATCAGTTGACAAGGAGGTTGAATGTACCTGCTAGTTAGAGACAATAAGTCTGCTTATTTTGTTCAGGCAGTACATTAAAAGAGAGTACACCACACCCAGATTAAATAGTTAAATTTCACTTCATATTGAAGTTAGTGGCTCTTGCATAAGTCTAAGCATTCACCTTAATTTTTGTGGGATTACAGTATGGTTGATTTAATGTGGATTAATCTAGTATTTCTGAGGATGAAATAACTGTTTTCTTCTTGAATATGTTTAATTAAAAAAGAATTTAGGGCTGGACTAAAATGCCTTCCGCATTTAATTTCTCTGCTCTTCCCTCTTCATTTTACTGTAAATTCATTCATTCACTCATTCAATTTGTATGGCTGCCCATCTCAAATTCCTCACAATACTTAAAAACAAGATAAAAACCACATAACAGAATTATAAATAATGTATATAGCAGCCAAGAATAATCAACCCACAGCAATTAACACAGCCATGATGTGGGCTCAGCTACACACGGCCTCAGGCTCAACACCACCACCAGGGTTTCAAAACCTTACGAAAGACCAGCCAGGTCAGATTTTCAACAGGGGAATGATGTTCCAGAGGGTGGGTGACAGAAAAGGCTCTCCTGCTGGGTCCTGCCAGATGACACTCCGTAGCAGATGGGACCTGGAGCATGCCCCTCCTATCGAAGAGAATATTTGTAGCTCAGGGTTGAACCCTGGAGTCCTTGGAGCTCTCTGAGCCTTGTTGTTTTCTTGCAGATGTTTCATTGCCAGACTAGGCAACATCTTCATGGCCCTCCTGCCTGTGATGTAAACCAAAATGTGGGGATGAGAAATCTTGAGCTCTTGGCAGGTCCCTCCCTCCCTCCCTCCCTCCCTCCCTCCCTTCCTTCCTTCCTTCCTTCCTTCCGGAGAAGCAATGCTACAGAATTTCTGGAGAAAAATAGTAACTCCCGGTATTCCATGGGATCTCTGTAAGCAAAAAAGTTGGCTTCTAGGTGAAAAGTTGTACATAAATGAGTCCTTCCTCCATTTTACAGAGGTTTTTTTCTTTCATCATTTGTCCATATAAATATAATGAAATTAAATATGGTTGCGCTTAGATTATTAATTTTTTGTATAATAAGCTCTTTGAACAAGATTTGTATTTCCAAATGCATCTGTTCTAACAAGCATGGTTAAAATGAACCTGGCAGGGCAATGATTGAACCCATTCTCCATCTTTCCCTATTCTGGTCCTCTGTGGTGAGTCAACAAGAAAGATTTGAATGTGTGTGATTTGTCTATGAAGGTTCTCAGTCATCCAGGTGGAATTGTCTGTAGCTTGAATCATGTCAACTGGATTTCTATTTTCTTAGTGGAAACGTTTCACTCCTTATCCAAGGAGCTTCTTCAGTCTGAGTAAAGTTAGTAAGGGAATCCTTAAATATGTTTCTAGGCTGGCTGTGTGACCTTGCACCTGGGGCTAGGTCATGGTTATTTTGAAACAAACATCTCAAAATAACCATGACCTAGCCCCAGGTGCAAGGTCACACAGCCAGCCTAGAAACATATTTAAGGATTCCCTTACTAACTTTACTCAGACTGAAGAAGCTCCTTGGATAAGGAGTGAAACGTTTCCACTAAGAAAATAGAAATCCAGTTGACATGATTCAAGCTACAGACAATGTGCATGATTATTTCATGGCAATCACTTAGCTCTCATTTTATTTATTTATTTATTTATTTAATTTTATCCCGCCTTTATTATTTTTTATAAATAACTCAAGGCGGGGAACATACCAAATACTCCTTCCTCCTCCTATTTTCCCCACAACAACCACCCTGTGAGGTGAGTTGGGCTGAGAGAGAGTGACTGGCCCAAGGTCACCCAGCCGGCTTTCATGCCTAAGGCGGGACTAGAACTCTCAGTCTCCTGGTTTCTAGCCCAGCACCTTAACCACTAGACCAAACTGGCTCTCTTTTTTGAGGAATAAAAAGAAAATCTACTTTTTTCTGCTTGTTAGGCATTAAAATAAATGTTTCAGGAGGTTTCTTGTGGTAAAGCAATAATGCATTTGTGCTTTGGGTTCTTTTGGTTTACTTACTAATTCTTAGCAGTTCTTTTTCATAAATTTTGCCATTCAACACATTTGTGCAGATTTCTTTATGTAGAATTTAGTTGTGTTGGTACAGAACTGTGATAAGCAGAGTAATCCTGGCCTAGCTTAACATTTTGAAAAAGTTATTTATAAATATCAGTTTGGTAATGCTGTCTAGAATAGTGAACACCCTCCAGAATTCAAAGTGGTAGGATTTGGAAGAGTGTACTGAGAAGTTTTTCTTGAAAGCATTATGCTTTCTTTCCTAGTAACTAACTCCAGAATTGGTTCATCCTCCCTTCGGTTAAGGATGACTGCTTTTCCTTCCCCTGTAGGCTCTTTTATATTATTATTTATAGTTAGCTAACAGAAAGCTCCATTGAAAACTATAAAGCTTAATTTTAACAGATGCATGCAGTTTGTATTATTAGTAAGTTATTTCTAGCTGCTACTTATCTTAGAGATAAACCTCTTGAAACAGTATCTGAGATAGTAATAATGTGCGCTGAAAGCTATCTCATTCTAAAATATTTGAAAAGAATGGCAGGTTTGCATGAATATAGCTCTGTTCTTTTCCATTTTTCATATGGTTATTTGCCTTCATCTTCACTGTTGTGGCTGGGTAGCTCACTTTGAAACATTGCTCTTTGGTAATGATAATGCCTGATATGGTAAGCTGCTTTGGAAAAACTGGGTTATTTTATGAAATACTCTTCCATGATTCCTTATGAGACAGATTTCTTTCATGATTTGGATCTGAAGAGTCAAAAAGTAAAAGAGTTCCCCCTGTCTAGTATTCCATTTAGAATATTGATGTTAACAGAATAGATCTTTCGAAGTTCCAGCAACGAAGCACCAGTTGAATCCTCATTAGTTTCCCAGCACTGCCGATAAGTGATCCAGCTTATTCTAAAGATATCTTTAGATGCTGACAGCCCAGCTGGAAGGGTTTAGCTTTGAATAGATTTCCATAAATGGAAAGAGCAACTGGAGAGAGAAAGAGAATGTGTTTGTATACACCTTCTTGTGTATAGATAATATGCAGCAGGTGGTACTATGAACTGCTGGTTTTAACAGTCTTCACTAATATAAGACCAACATTGTCTATATGTGGTTTTTTATGTATTAGTTGTTCAATATCACGGTATTTCTTAAAGTAAGATGTTTTTAGTGATGTGGGAACAAAAACACCAAGTAGCCATCAACTATTCCCACTCTTTTAAGTAAGCAAACAAAAAGTTATACTGTAAATACTGAGGCAAATGTTAATCTTGGAAAAAAGGACTTGCTTTACCTCCTAGTAAAAAATTGGTCTTAAAATAATATTGAAGGTACATGTTACAAATTTCTAATTTTAATGAAAGTTAGAGTACAACATTTCATTTAAATAAAGAAAATTCTACTTTGGATTTTAAGGAATGGAATGGAATAAAGGAGACTGAGTGGAATAAATCTGGTGGGGGGAATAGAAGATGTAAGAGCACAGGGGAGTCCCCCCCCAAGAAAAGAAAGAGTGGGGAAGTGCTGCATTGATTATTCCCATCTTTCCATTTGTGCAGATAATTCAAAGTCAACACCTTTGCATTTTATGCACTTGAAATTAGATATTTATTTATTTATTTATTTATTTATTTATTTATTTATTTATTTTCTACCCCACCTTTATTATTTTTATAAATAACTCAAGGCGGCGAACATACCAAATACTATGGTTGTGGGTTTTCCGGGCTGTGTGGCCGTGTTCTGGCAGTTTTGGTTCCTAACGTTTCGCCAGTCGCTGTGGCTGGCATCTTCAGAGGACAGGAGCACAGCTAGAAGATTCTCTCTGTGCCCAAGTGGAGGGTGTGTCTTCCTGCTGGTGTTTATATCTGCTGAGAGGGTGTGTGTCTTCTGTGGGTCATTTACAAGAGATTAGGAGAGGGTTTATTGTGGTGATTAGGGGGTGTGGTGCTGTCGTGTGTGGGATTAGCACATCTATTGTGTTAGTTGTTTGAGTTGTTAGGAACATTAGGAACCAAAACTGCCAGAACACGGCCATACAGCCCGGAAAACCCACAACCATTGGATTCCGGCCGTGAAAGCCTTCGACTATACATATACCAAATACTCCTTCCTCCTCCTATTTTCCCCACAACAATAACCCTGTGAGGTGAGTTGGGCTGAGAGAGAGTGACTGGCCCAAGGTCACCCAGCCGTCTTTCCTGCCTAAGGTAGGACTAGAACTCACAGTCTCCTGGTTTCTAGCCCAGGACCTTAACTACTAGACCAAACTGGATTAGTCCTCATATTTTTATAAACAGAAATTAAACTGGCTAGGAAGTTAATATAGAAAAACATTTCTGTAATATGGAATGGGTTACTTCTCATAATCTAAATTTTAACTAGGTTATTAAAATGGATATATTAAGCGTTTAGTATCAGGCTGATTAATTTACTTAGGAGTGTGAGCAGTATAGAAGATAAAGGTTAGGAATGTTCTTAAGTTGGCTCTTTTGAAATAATGATTAAACATAATGATGTAAATTGGCAATTAGAAATCCAAAAGTTCTTACAGATGGCCTTTTAAATGCCAGTGTGTATGGCTCTCAGGGGATAGATTGAACCTTCTATAATTTTTTTTTATTTGACACCACCAATGTTATAATTTAATACTCCACATAGTGTGTTATACACTACTGGAATATCTTCTTCTTGGACTATTTCTATAAATGTATGTTCTTGTAATGGATTGAATGTTGGACATACAGTTGATTGCAAAAGTTTAAGTACCCCAATCAAACGGTATATATTTGTAACATGCATAGGTTGTGGCAGCTTCTGTTTTTTAGGGATTCATTAAAGCATACAATTTGACCAGGTATGGCTAAACTTTGGCATACAATTGTACAGTATTCTAACCACTTCTTTTGCTTGTTCATACATTCTGAAGGAGACAAAATGAAGTTGGGTTTCCTCAGAAAATGAACATTCTGCGTAGTGTGCATTGTTGTCTAATTTTCCAGAACTCAATAAACTAGGTTTATAGAGTGCCCGAAGCCATCATGTGCTTGGCTATGGTTTTTAGATTTTGAGGTTGTAAAAGAGGTTGTAAAAATAAAGTAATAAATTCTCATCTCAAAAATGAGAATATATATCTAATATGTATTCTATGGCTGGCCCCATAGTGTCCTCCTTTTTATATGAGATTTTATCATCTCTGGGATTTTTATCTATTATTTATTATACTGGTTTAGATTATAACTTATGTTTACAGGTTTTTAATTGTTGACTCTGTTGTAAACCACCCAGAGTCCCCCGTTGGGGGAAGATGGGCGGTGATAAATTTGAATTATAAATAAATAAATAAATAAATAAATATTTTTGTTCAAAACCATGTGTATAAATAACATTATATGCTTTGAGGCATATGGAACGTGTGGCTCACAATATCTGTCAAAGAAATGTCCTTGTTTATTTTTTACAGTGGAAGCATCTGTTCATGGCAGCAATGTACACTGTTCAGATAAGACAATTGAAGCAGCAGAAGCCTTGCTTCATATGGAATCTCCAACCTGCTTAAGAGATGTCAGAAGTCCAGGTATGTCAACCATACAAATTAAGTATCCTTATCCTTTTTAAATTTGCTTTTGACCATATAGCTACCCCCTAGGTAATATTTAGTAATAAGCTTTTTCCAGACCCTAGAGCAGTGCTTTCCAAACTGCCGCCGTTGGCGACACACCAACGGCGGCAGTGGCGGCGTGCGCGTGCATGGTGGCGGGGGGGCCACGGCGGCGGGGGCCTCACTAAAACGCGGAAGCGCTGATGTCACGCCGCGCCGCCGCCATGCACACTGCCACGCGCGCCCCTGCGCCGCCGCTTCGTGGCACACTAAACTGTGTATTGCGGCACACTAAAATGTTGCGACACACAGTTTGGAAAGCTCTGCCCTAGAGCTTTCTTAATTCTGGGAAGGAAATATTAATCAGTATTTAATTATGCCTTTCTGCTCATAGGGCATGAATAGTTTTGTTCCTAAAAACTGGTCTACAAATTATACCCTGCATATGGTATGTAGTGTTACACAGTGCAGTGTTGCATTACTGTATGAAAAGAATGTTGCACGTAGAGAATTACTGTATGAATTATAGCTGTTACTTGGAGCAGATACTGCACATGAGCTGTTTCCAGGGAAATTTCATGTAATAAGTATCTGTACATCAATTAATAAACCCATCTCAGGGTTTTTTTTTAACTGAAGCCAATAGAAAGCAATGTTTTCAGGTAGCTATGACTTCTAAGGATTAGCTGAGACTGAAATATTTAATCAAGAATTGGGGTTCATTTCAATAGGAAATCCTAGTTTTCTCAATTTATAAAATGAATATCACATAGAACTTTACAGAAACTAGTTATTTCCAGAGTGTAATGTGTACATACATTCCAGTACTGGAAACAATTACTCTTTTGTAAAAAAAAATACAGATCTGTTATGTCATATAATAAAGGCAGCACTATAGTATTTGTGGTATTCTAGCAACTGAATCCAGATGAATGATGACAAGGCTTTATTTTTTATTTGGCTCCTTTTGGGAATGTTTCCAAAATTTAAAATAGATTTAGCTTATTTGTAACTTGAAAAATCTGTATTTTTTAAATTATGGAAACCTTAAATTACTTATTAATTTGCTTTCCTTAGTAGAAGTTTTTGTTCCGCCTTGTGTGTCAACTCCAGAATTCATCCATGCTGCAATGAGACCAGACGTAATTACAGAAACTGTTGTGGAGGTATCTACTGAGGAATCTGAACCAATGGATACATCTCCTTCACGAACATCTCCAGAAATCCATGAGCCCATGAAAAAAAAGAAAGGTACTTTGTGTATGTGTGTATATGTGTGGGACAACTAAAAATAACAAGAAGAAAGCAGCAGAACATTTCACAGGATATTTTCTCTTGTATGATCATTTGCCTAGAAAGGCTATTCAGATTGATATTTTTGCTTAGGTAGTAGGTGTTCCACTGATTAGTATTTGGTTGGAACAGGTTAAAGATTGAGTTGCAAATAAACAGTTGAAAATGCTTACTTAAAAAATAAATACTTTCAAGTTGAGCCTTGATTGAAAGAATACATCAATTAACTTTATCTTGACATGACAGACATGGTTATAATTATGGTTGCACTCTACTGTTTTCCTACTCTGCTGTAGTGTTCTGGGTTGCAGGTAGGACGTATTAACCTTCTGCATCAATATGTGGAAAGCTGCATAAGATCAGCCTTAATGATTTATTTAGGTTAAACTGAAGGCGAGAAATATTATTTTTTTATGACTGTTTCACTCTAACAAACTGTTCTCTGCAGCTGGCCGTAAGCCAAAATCTCAAGTGCCCTCAGCTATTTCCAGTGCATCTCCAGACTTGGGTATAAAAAAGAAGCCAAGAGAGGGCAAAGGTAATATTTTAATTACGTTTTATTTTAAATATTGTGAAATATTTAGCAAAAAAAAAAATAACCCCATAACATGAATGCCTAAAAATTCTGGTTAATTACAGTCAGTCTTTTTAGAGCTTTGAAGTTTTTTTCCCCCTAACCAGTAAGAATATTTAAAATTGCTTACTGCTAGAGTTTTGCTTTCTGGCATACATTTCTGCCTGTACGTGGCATGGGCAATGTGATTTTTTTCAGCTGAAGTTTGATTCTTCTGCTGAAGGTTTGCAGTAGCATTTTGCATATCTGCAGAGTATTTATTACTGTTAGATTAATGTCCTGACTTTTCTTCAGGAGCACAAGATAGTGTACATAGCATCCCCTTCTCCACTTTTACCCCACCGCAGCAAGGTAGGTTAGGCTGAGAGAGAATGACTGGCTCAAAGTCACTTAGGGACTTCCATGCCTGAGGGTGGATTTGAACCTGGGTCTTTCCAGTTCTAGTCCAAAATCTTAACCACTACATCACACTGGTTCTTCACAAAGGCTTTCCTGTAGGCTCCTTTTCACTCTAGCAGGATTAGATTGTTTCAATATCTGTGCTTACCTCCTTGTATGGTCATTATAAAGCTTGGGTTGAGATTGCAAATTAGGGATGCTAAAGCTCTTCTCCCCTTCTCTCCCAATCTTGATATAGTTGATAACAACTATTTCCTTACTGCTGTTGTATGCCCCGGAGAGTGACAGCATCTAGACAGTCTTGTCTAATCTTGAAAAGCTAAGTAGGACTGGACTTATTTAGTATTTGAATAGGAGACTACCAGGAAATATGAGGACTGTAAGAGCAGAATGAGAAGTAAAAAAAAAATACAGCAGAAGGCAGACCTCTTCTGCACTTTGTCAGGAAAATGACAGGCACCTGTCCATGGATTCACCAGTCTGACTGGAATAAGTCCTCACTTTTGCTTAGTAGTTGCAGAGAGATCACTGGTGAGATCATTCTGAGCACCTGTGGGAATCTACATGCTGGCCTTTTGGTGTTGCACGCAGCTTACAGGTTGCACACCTGAGTATTAGCCTTAATCAATTGCTCATTGGTATTTACTTAATTTCATCAAATATGTCTCTCTAATAAAGTTATTAAAGGTTGTAATATTTATTTCTTGGTGTTTTTTGATGGTTGGACAAAGTTATGGGTGATACATTCCCTTAGTAGGTGAGAGAAAGACACATTACTGGCCAGAAAGTTTCTTCTGGTTTGCATTTGCAAACTCTGGTGCAAAATAATATTTTGCTAATGGGTCTTTATATAGCATGTTTATTAATTATAAATGGTTTGTATGTGTAGATATGTGGTGGTGTGTTGTATATTACATTTATTTACATAGACCTTTGTATGTCTAATCGCATTAGTTAATTAGAGAAAAACCTGCTCTATATCCCCTCCCGCCCCCATTCCTGCCCCCAAATTCATAGTGGCTTTTAAGGCACACATGTTTTTAGCTATTTCTTAATATATCCATATATTTATGTAGAAAATATATTTGAAATAAAATTAGTAATTAAGAATACTTTAATTCCAAAAATAAGAACATGGCATGTTCATTTAGGAAACTACAAATGTGTCTGCAAGATGACTGGCAAAATGCTAAAAATTACACCGCAAATGCCTAGTCTAGAAAGGCTCTTGACCTGTGGATTTGTTGTTTATTCGTTCAGTCGTTTCCGACTCTTCGTGACTTCATGGACCAGTCCACGCCAGAGCTTCCTGTCGGCTGTCACCATCCCCAGCTCCCCAATGGTTGAGTCCGTCACCTCCAGAATACCATCCATCCATCTTGCCCTTGGTCGGCCCCTCTTCCTTTTGCCTTCCACTTTCCCTAGCATCAGCTTCTTCTCCAGGGTATCCTGTCTTCTCATTATGTGGCCAAAGTACTTCAGTTTTGCCTTTAATATCATTCCCTCAAGTGAGCAGTCTGGCTTTATTTCCTGGAGTATGGACTGGTTTGATCTTCTTGCAGTCCAAGGCACTCTCAGAATTTTCCTCCAACACCACAGTTCAAAAGCATCTATCTTCCTTCGCTCAGCCTTCCTTATGGTCCAGCTCTCACAGCCATAGGTTACTACAGGGAATACCATTGCTTTAACTATGCGGACCTTTGTTGTCAGTGTGATGTCTCTGCTCTTAACTATTTTATCAAGATTTGCCATTGCTCTCCTCCCAAGAAGTAGACATCTTCTGATTTCCTGGCTGCAGTCAGCGTCTGCAGTAATCTTTGCGCCTAGAAATACAAAGTCTGTCACTACCTCCACTTTTTCTCCCTCTATTTGCCAGTCATCAATCAAGCTGGTTGCCATAATCTTGGTTTTTTTGAGGTTTAACTGCAACCCAGCTTTTGCACTTTCTTCTTTCACCTTCGTCATAAGGCTCCTCAACTCCTCCTCGCTTTCAGCCATCAAAGTGGTATCATCTGCATATCTGAGATTGTTAATGTTTCTTCCAGCGATTTTAACTCCAGCCTTGGATTCATCAAGCCCAGCATGTCGCATGATGTGTTCTGCGTACAGGTTGAATAGGTAGGGTGAGAGTATACAACCCTGCCGTACTCCTTTCCCAATCTTAAACCAGTCTGTTGTTCCGTGCTCTGTTCTTACCGTTGCTACTTGGTCGTTATACAGATTCCTCAGGAGGCAGACAAGATGACTTGGTATCCCCATACCACCAAGAACTTGCCACAATTTGTTATGATCCACACAGTCAAAGGCTTTAGAATAGTCAATAAAACAGAAATAGATGTTTTTCTGAAATTCCCTGGCTTTCTCCATTATCCAGCGGATATTGGCAATTTGGTCTCTAGTTCCTCTGCCTTTTCTAAACCCAGCTTGTACATCTGGCAATTCTCGCTCCATGAATTGCTGGAGTCTACCCTGCAAGATCTTGAGCATTACCTTACTGGCATGTGAAATAAGTGCCACTGTTCGATAGTTTGAACATTCTTTAGTGCTTCCCTTTTTTGGAATGGGGATATAAGTTGATTTTTTCCAATCTGATGGCCATTCTTGTGTTTTCCAAATTTGCTGGCATATGGCATGCATCACCCTGACAGTATCATCTTGCAAGATTTTAAACAGTTCAGCTGGGATACCATCGTCTCCTGCTGCCTTGTTATTAGCAATGCTTCTTAAGGCCCATTCAACCTCACTCTTCAGGATGTCTGGCTCTAACTCACTGACCACACCGTCAAAGCTATCTCCAATATTATTATCCTTCCTATACAGATCTTCCGTATATTCTTGCCACCTTTTCTTGATCTCTTCTGCTTCTGTTAGGTCCTTACCATCTTTGTTTTTGATCATACCCATTTTTGCCTGGAATTTACCTCCGATGTTTCTAATTTTCTGGAAGAGGTCTCTTGTCCTTCCTATTCTATTGTCTTCTTCCACTTCCGCACATTGCTTGTTTAAAAATAATTCCTTATCTCTTCTGGCTAACCTCTGGAATTTTGCATTTAATTGGGCATATCTCCCCCTATCACTGTTGCCTTTTGCTTTCCTTCTTTCTTGGGCTACTTCCAGTGTTTCAGCAGACAGCCATCTTGCCTTCTTGGTTTTCTTTTTCTTTGGGATGTTTTTTGTTGCCGCCTCCTGAACAATGTTGCGAACTTCTGTCCATAGTTCTTCTGGGACCCTATCTACTAAATCTAGTCCCTTAAATCTATTCTTCACCTCCACTGCATATTCCTTAGGAATATTAGTGAGCTCATATCTAACTGATCTGTGTGTCTTCCCTATTCTCTTTAGTCTGATTCTAAATTTTGCAATAAGAAGTTCGTGATCTGAACTACAGTCAGCTCCAGGTCTTGTTTTTACCGACTGTATAGATGTCCGCCACCTTTGGCTGCAAAGGATGTAGTCAATCTGATTTCGGTGTCGACCATCTGGTGAAGTCCATGTATAAAGTCGTCTTTTAGGTTGTTGGAAGAGAGTGTTTGTTATGCACAGTGAGTTGTCTTGGCAAAATTCTATCAGCCTATGTCCTGCTTCATTTTGTTCTCCCAGACCATGCTTGCCTGTAATTCCAGGTGTCGTCTGACTACCCACCTTAGCATTCCAGTCTCCTGTAATGAAAATAACATCTCTTTTTGGTGTATTATCTAGTAGGTGCTGCAGATCCTCATAGAACTGATCTACTTCTGCTTCTTCAGCATCTGTGGTTGGGGCGTATATTTGGATCACTGTGATGTTAAATGGCTTACCCTGAATTCGAATTGAGATCATTTTATCATTTTTTGGATTGTATCCAAGCACTGCTTTAGCCACTTTATTATTAACTATGAAGGCTACTCCATTTCTTCTGTGGTCCTCTTGTCCACAGTAGTAGATCTGGTGGTCATCTGATGTGAAGTGGCCCATTCCAGTCCATTTCAGTTCACTGACACCTAAAATGTCTATATTTAATCTTGACATCTCACCAATAACCACATCCAATTTGCCCTGGCTCATAGATCTTACATTCCAGGTTCCTATGGTGTGTTGATCTTTAGAACATTGGATTCGTCGTTCACCACCAGCACCGTCGGCCGCTAGCCGTCCTTTCGGCTTTGAGCTAGCTGCGTCATCACATCTGGGGCTAGTTGAACGTATCCTCTGTTCCTCCCCAGTAGCATTTTGACCATCTTCCGACCTGGGAGTCCCATCTTCCGATGGTATACCGACATATCTTTGGTTGTACTGATCCATTTAGTTTTCATGGCAAGAATACTGGGGTGGGTTGCCATTACCTTCCCCAGGGATCGTATTTAGTCTGACCTCTCTGCCACGACCTTCCCGTCTTGGGTGTCCCTTCACGGTTTAGCTCATGGTTTCATTGAGGTGCTCAAGCTCCAGCACCACGACAAGGTAACGATCTCCTTTGCTGGAGGACCTGTGGATACCCAGTGGATATTTCTGGTGTACCATGCTCTTTATTGTTTGACCTAAACTGAACATTTTAAATAAGTAAAAAAAAACTGTTTTAGTTTTAGTTGTCTCCCTCAAAAATTTGGTTTCTGCCCATTTTGAAAATGTATTTAATATATGTCTAACTTTCATTAAAATATTATGTAACATGGTAATTAAACGTTATTCCAATAGTTAGCCATGATATTTTGCATGATTTTGTTTGCTTGGAGGTAATTAACTCTGTGATTTGCCTGAAATAATGTTTTTATTGTAGGAAATACGACCTATTTGTGGGAATTCCTTCTGGATCTACTTCAAGACAAAAATACTTGCCCTCGATATATCAAATGGACTCAGCGAGAAAAGGGCATTTTTAAACTTGTTGACTCAAAAGCAGTTTCCAAGTTGTGGGGAAAACACAAGAACAAGCCTGACATGAACTATGAGACAATGGGAAGAGCCTTGAGGTAAAGAAAAAAAATGAAGAAAAAGAAAAAATGAGATGAAAAATATTGAAATTGTTTGTTTTAAAATAATATGGGCATCATGTTTTTCTACAGCCTCTTTTAATGCTTTTAAACTAACCTTGCTCCAATTTTTTCTTTCCTAAGAGAAACATTCTTTACTTCATTTGTCTTCTAAAATTAAGTACTGATGTGTAATTTTAGAGAACATGGAGATTCTGCCTCTATGAACAAAGTAACTTGAAGGTTAGAAACGTAAAGGAAGTAGTTTGTTTAGACTAATGTTATACACTTTTGTACTTCTTGCAGATACTATTATCAAAGAGGAATTCTGGCAAAAGTTGAAGGACAAAGGCTAGTATATCAGTTCAAGGAAATGCCCAAAAATATTGTTGTTATTGATGACAAAAGTGAGTGTGGCAGTGAAGATTTATCAATGTCCACTGATGAGAAATCATTGGAACGTGTATCGCTGTCTGCAGAAAACCTTTTAAAAACAGCGAGTTCTGCTCGTGCAGGAAAAAACACTTCTCAGTTGACCTGCACAAGATCAGAGAAGTCTGTTGCCAGAGTGAGTATCTCCTCACCTGGGCACGAAATGTCATCTTGTTCTCCCACCACAACTACCGTTTCAGCAACAACTGCTCCCAGGTTAGTGCTGTATGATTTACATATTGAGTGGTCTAGGTCAATGTTTCTCAACCTCACCAACTTTAAGATGCGTGGAGTTCAACTCCCAGAATTCCCCAGCCAGTTGAAGTCCACGCATCTTACAGTTGCTGTTGTTCAGAAACACTGGTCTAGGTCAAGCACCATATGGTATGCAAAATCAGGGCAAAAATTAAATATAAATTCATTTATATATTTTAAAAAAACCTAAATATAATACAGTACATCATTATTCCCTGGGATATTTTTATGTTTTTTTGGCTTCTGTGATATTGTTAAAAATTCTTGTAGCAACTTTTGGAGGACTATGGGCCCGTACCTAAAGATTTCAGGAGCCATGTGCAGTCCTGGGCCTCAGGCAGGGTTCTCTTGAAAAGGTAGTCTGTTACTTTGTAGCTTTCTTGCCTTTTTGTTTCCAGATGGTTTTACTGTTGCCTTACCAGGGATTTAACTTAAAATAAACAGCTGTTGAGGTTATCTAAAACAGCAGTGTTTTCGTTATGCTTTGTTCTATTATTTATTAGATTTATATCTTACCTTTATTTTAGTAGCAATAAGGAGAGATAAATTAAGTCCTGAAACTTCAAAGAATCAAGTTTGGGATTGGGGTAGGGGAAGACACTTCTGTTTTCACGTCAGATTTATAAAAGGTGATAATTGTTTCTTCTTGATTAAAAAGGACTGTTGGTGACATGGATACATACTTCGAATGAACAATTTTTTACTCTTAATTCAGTGTTTATCTTCATCTATTTGACAGAACTGTTCGGGTGGCTATGCAAGTGCCTGTTGTAATGACATCTCTGGGACAGAAAATATCAACTGTTGCAGTGCAGTCAGTAAATGCAGGGTCACCATTGATTACCAGCACAAGCCCAACAACAGCAGCAACCCCAAAGGTAGTTATCCAGACAATCCCTACAGTGATGCCATCATCTGCTGAAAATGGAGAGAAAATCACAATGCAGCCTACAAAAATAATCACCATCCCTGCTACACAACTTGCACAATGCCAGTTGCAAACAAAAACTGGTTTGCCAGGGACAGGAAGTATCAACATAGTTGGAACACCTCTGGCTGTGAGAGCACTTACTCCAGTATCTTTAGCCCACGGGACACCAGTGATGAGATTATCAATGCCTGCCCAGCAGGCAAGTAGCCATACTCCACCCAGAGTAATTAGTGCAGTTATAAAAAGTCCAGAAGTCAAATCTGAAGCAGTGGCTTTAAAGCAAGAACGGGAGATTAAGACCCTGCAACTAGTACAAGAAGAGAAACCAGCAGATGGAACCAAAACAGTTACTCATGTTGTCGTCGTTAGTACGCCCTCAGCTATTGCCCTCCCTGTACAAGTAAAAACAGAAGGAATAGTAACATGCGAGAAATGAAAAAAAGGCAGCTGTGAACATTAATTACATAGACCATTGTGGAATTAAGCAAACTGACAATATTTAGGAAGCCAGGGAATTGGACACAATCAAGAAGTGAAAGAACTGATTTTTTAAAAATTGTTAATAGTTATGCATATATTAGAAACTTACTGGAAGCAAAATAATGTCCCATGTTTCAGTGGGAATTGAACTAGATCTACACACTGACACAATTGCCTCTTGTAAATCGGGGTTAAGCTGATGAAGAAAGAAAATTCCTGGAACCGAAGGGAATAGCGGGTGAGCGCCCATGAGGCTCACTGCATTACCAGGTTACACTAAGACATGGAACACTAAACTGGTTCTATGAGGGGTTCTTGGCTTATGTAGGTGGAAGGGGCATCTAGGAAGAGGCTCACTGTTACACAAGACACATTTGATGCATTTGAATATGCATACCAGCAATTACTACTGTGTACTCACAGTATTCAACTGGTGCTATGTGAAAAACTCTGCTACTAGGTATTCTTGAATGTGAATAAAGGAAAGGATTAAAGAGCTTCTACAAGAAGTTGAAGACTTAGAGAATTTTTTGTCCCATGCAGCTTAAGCAGATTTTAAAACAAAAGCCTTAGACTGATTTTCAGTTACCTTTGTTGAAATAAGCTAATGGCTTGTTTGTGTAAAGCATTTTTTTATTAAAACAATTTTTTAAAAAATCTTATACCTAGCACAGTATTGTTATAGAATTACATGTAACATATTTTGTATGGTAGTCAAGTCTGTTGGTTTCTTAATTGTGGTCAAAGTGGCCAGAGGTTGTTTGGCCTTTTGCTGCTTGGATCACCCACTTCGCCTGGACATCTGTGCATACATTTCAATTTCAGCTTTTACTCTGTCACTTGAAAGGTCACGCTTGGCATGAACTCTTGTCAGGTAGATTAAAAGCCTGTATATTTTTTAGTTGAAGTTAGAGGAAAGTACCAGTGTTCAGAATGAACTATAATAGTTTGTATATTCAACATTTAAAGTATATTCTATTTTGTTGTACTCTTGTTTCAAAGTGTATTCAAGTAGGTTTTACTGAAATACAGATATAAAATTTAAAATTGGTGTCTCTTTTTTCCAAGCCTTAATATGCCCTCTGGTGTTCATTCAGATCAACAGTCCTACATAGTTTTGTACTTCAGTTCTCAAAACTTAGTTTCAGAAATAGCACAGAACCTGAAAATATACCAAAGAATTAAGTGAATTATCTCAGTTATTCTACCGAAAATAGCAGCAATACCTAGTTGATAAAAGAGTGGAAAATACTTGTATAATAGTTTAATTTAAATCACTATCAGCAGGAATTAGATGACTGGAATTGTCTTTACACTTGTGTTATATTGTCTCTACACTTGTGTTATATTGTCTCACATTTTCCAAATGAATTAGAGTAGCAATAGCCAGCTTCATAGGTGGTGAATGGGATTAAAGCTTCTTTGGAAAGGAGGGGAGGGGGGGAGACATGAACTTTGTCAAATTGAAAGAAGGCAGAATGCCTGGTTTACATCTTGCAACCAGCTTTGGTGATGGTACATTAATGATGTTTCCTTCTTTGTCATCCTGGCAGGTTAAGTTCAGAAAGGGAAACCAAAACAATTCTCTCACTGTTTCTGAGCTCTGCAGCGCTTTGGATTTTAAGGCAAACATTTGGAGTGTATGGGTGTGAAGGTAGCACCTGCCTGCAACTCCTTAAAGCAGGCATGCCTTTTCTGGGATTGTGTGACAACTGCAATTATTTCTGCTTTTGAATCTGAAGTACTGCACGTGCCTGTTTTCCTTTTGGATTCTGGATTGAATGATGTCAAAGAAGTCGCTAGTTCGGGAGCATTCTGCATAAGGCTAGACAAAAAGCAGATGGCTACCTAATTGCCTTTGAAATATTTAATTGGCTGTCTGAACTTATTACATATTTTGAGCCTGCTTTCCCAGTGAAAATATCCATTCAAGCTATTCTGTCAGTGTAATCTCCAAGAAGATTTACTTAACCAAATCCATATTTAGTGCTTTTGAATGTTGTAAGCTCTCATACATTTTAGAAAAGGGAGTCAGGCTAATACCTATGAGGAATACTGCCAGCAAGACCTGCATTGGAAAAATAAAGCCTTAATTTCATTTCAGGCAAATGTTTTACTAAGACGGGCCCACATTGTAAATTTAAGAAAACAAGTAATTTATAACCGGTAGGGTGAAACCAAATTGGGAGACTTTGTGGAAGTTTGCTTTCCCAAAATTCTCTATTTTGCGGGGCAGCATTTGCAGGGCTGGTCCAAAGTGCAGCAAAATCTGTCTTGGCAAGGAAAAGCATTTCAGATGAGACCAAGTGGCTGCCTACTAACTGAGCCATGTCCAGGAGAAAAGAGCCAGCTCACCCGGCTCCTTTCAGTTCAGGTTATTAGGTGGGACAGCAAGGCCAAGAGCGAAGTGCTGGTATGTGGGTCTCCACAAAGTTTATTTGTGCCCCATTGTTCTTTTGAGATGGGGAATGGAGAAAAGGGCAAGGACTACAACTTTTCCAGGCATAGTTGGCAGGCCATTGTCACACTGACACTGGCTGTGATAATTTCACAAGACTGATTTGTCCTGAAACTCCCAGCACATGGATTTTAGCTGAGCAGTTGAAAACTCCTGGCATGTTGAAAACTCTATAATAAGTATTTGGTATGAACGTTGGGGAACCTCAGCAACTTACCCACAGTTCAGCTGCTAGCTTGCCAATGCTGATCAAAATAGTTACTATAAAAATTTCTTACAATGTTTATTATAAAGATATAATACAATTTCTATGTTTATATGTTCTGAATAAACATTTCAGGACAATGTTTGGATTGGAGATTTACTTGGTTTAAAAATAGGCGGCGATCATGATGTTGCTTAAGGACATCAACATTTCCCTCTCCTATTGGAGAAGTACGTGGGGAAAATATCTCCTGAACTTGCAGAGTTAAGTATGGTTGAAAGTGAGGTAACGCTTGATGGCAAGTGTGGGAAAGTGAACAAAGCTAGAGCTCTTGCAGCTTGATCCCAGACCATGCTATATACGACAATGCTGGAATTATCTGCCGTGTTTGTGGGCTTGGGTTTAAAGCTCTCTTTTGGCAAGTGGACTTTTAAGGGCTTGGCTGATACACCATTTTTGCAGCAGAATTGTCCCGAAAAATCCAAGGTAAGGGGGATTTGAAAGAGGTTTTATGCTTGCTTTTACTGAAAAAATGAAATCCATGAAGTTGAACTTTTAAACTTAAGAATTTTCCTGCATTATTTTTAAATGGGAATACTTTCATATATTTACAATAACTATTCTGAAGAATATTGGACTGTATTTTATCTCTGTTACTGTATTCTGGCCATCTGCAGTCCTTTACATGTGACAGTTCTGTAAATAAGATGTCTTCACTTCTAGTGCTCTCCATTTTATCTTGCTTTCTTTTAGGGTGGTAAAGTATGTCATTTTGCAAAGTAAATTATTTGGGATACAATTATCATTTATGGTAATACATGCCTTGAAAGAGCTTTCTGCTATAATTTGAAATGTGTCTCATGAAACACTACTTGAAAGGAAATATGGTCTAAATCCAAACAAGGATGACATCACTTAATGTGCTAGTGTTGTGCATAAGATTTCCCAGTCTTTCTTCATGTTGTACTACAAAATCTAAGCATTCTTAGTCACTGGAGATGGGGTCAACAAGAAAGGGTAAGTTCCATCTCTTCAGGCAGCAAGGCAAAGCTTGTCATCTTGTTCCATGGAGGAAAGCCCTTCCTCCAGTTTTATGCTCTGCCTTGTAGAGGAAGCACTCACTTTCCATCGGCTCCATTTTAGGAGCTAAAGATCAGTGCTCTTCTGGCAATGTGAAAAAACCTTCCAGCACAGCAAACCAGCAGGAGGCTGCAAGCAAGAGGGCTGCTTGGGCTGGGACAATGGCTTAGAAGATGGGGAAAGAGCCCTATCAGGACTCCAGGATTGGTGGGACATGAAGATAAGCAGCTTTGAGCCTGCCCACAATGTTGAAGGGCTGAAGGCCACTCAGAACTCGCTCTCCCTCCATCTTGATAGGCTACACATTGTATGACACAAACTAGCAATCTTCTGACAGCTTGAAAAAACATTCTCTTCCACCCCATATTGGTAAGAAGGAATGTTCAGGGGGAACTTCCAGAAGACTGCAGCCTGTTACAGTGAGGTCACTGCCAAACCAGGGAGGCAAGATGGCAGGAGGACAGAATGTGGATGAAGGCCTCATAACACTATCACCTCACCTACAGCTTGGTCATAATTCAGCAGCCAGTGTGTCTACAGAACCCTGAGATGCAGAGTCCCATTCCCAGGGGCTCCTTGCTGAAATAGTTAAAAGGGGAATGGGTGGAACCAGTCAAGCCCAAAGCATATCCAACAGTACTATAATTAAATTGTATCTCTTACCTAAAGGAATCCTGGATTGGCTAGAAATGCCAAGCATTTTCATAGATTAGTTAATAGTCCTAATTTTCTAAATCGATGGTTCTTGAAGGAGAATAAGTGATACAGGATAGGACAGGATACTGAGGAGACTCCATGGCACCCACACTGGGAATCGGGGCTCCTCCATCCTTACCAAACTTGGTGGTGTGAACAAATAATCTCAAGAGAGATGCCTGCAGAAGACAAGCAGAACTGCCTGTAGTTTGCAGACAGATAGATGGCCTGTGGCTCACACACTGGAAGATAGAACATTAGTCAAAAGACAATGTCACAACAATTTCCTTCTTGGGAAGAAGCTGGAGAGGCAGTAGGAGAAGTCTTTGCCTACAGCCCCAAAGGAGGAGGAATGCCGATACAAGATGTCTTACATCATCTTGAACTAGAAAATGAAATTCCAGCCTCTTTAAATAGGAAGCATATACTGGGGCAACCAAATCATCCAATAGCCAGGTAGAGGCAAGAACCAAGATAAATGCTTCTTAGTATGACACTATTATCTTCCATAGGTGAACAACTGTAGAAATTCTGATACGCTTTGAACATACCTTCAAAAGGTATGTTTTTTTTATTATTTTTATAGAAGATTTTAGATGTATAGGTTTTTAACTTTTTATAATGTGATTGTAAACTACCCAGAGTCTACCATGGTGGAGATGGACGGTGATAAATCCAAATAATAATAATTTTTTTTTAAAAAAAATGCATTTCAGAGGGTAACACTCATTCAGTTTATTCAAGAAGAAGGCACAATTCAAGACAAACTCAGGCTCATATTAAATTTTACACTGAACAAAATTTGGTCATTCAGTCCAGTATGGGAGGGAGGAACCCTGGATATTCATCTGCTTGATTGACTGCTGACGGACAGGACAACGATGTTACACACAGTGTAACTGTTTTATCTTACAACCCAAGATCTTAGATATGAGGGGGGGGAGAGAAAACCCTTATTACAATTAGAGCTTAATAATAACAACAGCAGTGCTTCTCTCCACAAAACAGAAAACAGCATAAGCAGTTAGCCAGGTATTGGTTTGTGGGTTTTGTCATAGCATGGAGTTAATAAGAAAAGTCTTTCAAGGCTACAGGAGTAAAGATAGATTATTAGTTCTCCATCCATAAATATTTCTCCCATCCCACCCCCAGAAGTCTTTAGAAGTCCATGGTAAAAGGTCATTGCCTGCACAAACACAGTACATTAAAACACCACCCACCCCCCTTTATATTTCACCTAATCTTAAAAACTTATCTGGATTTTCATTAAAGGTGAAGTCACATACTAAAGATAGATGGTCTGAAGGGTAATTGAAAGATGGTAGCCTGTTGGGTCCAATTTGCTCCTCAGTTAAAAGGCTGAGGGCAGCATCTACTTTTAAGGCATGTTGCGAATACCAGATGTAATCAAGTGTATGCCTGCACTCTCCAGAAGGACGGATCTTCCATGTGGTGTATGGAGGTTCTGTCAGCCCATCTGTACTCAGCAGTTTATAAGCACTGTTTAGGTTCAGACTAGAATCAGCGAATTGCTTATACACCTCTTCCGTAGGCTCAGCATTGAAATCACCACAGACAATAAGAGGGATCTCTGCCTCCTGGGTGATCTGTTTTAGATTCTCCAGAAGATCAGCACCTTGAGCAGATCGAAACCTCTCCCAGCCATTGCGAGCTTTCAAGTGGGTGACAGCAATACAGAACAGTTTCCCGGTTTCATTGCATTTCAGAGTCTGAACTATGGCCACTTGATTGGTTTTGAGCTTCATTGCTGTCAACCTGATGTTGGTGCTATTAATTAGAGTAAACCTGTCCTTAAGGAAGAACAAGGCACAGCCATCTGGGCCATTGTTACATTCCACATCCAAACATGGAGAACATGGTTTAGGAAAAAAAGCACATTGGTAGCCTAGCCGGCTGAGTAATGGCTGAAAGGTATCAAAATAGTGGTCCACTTCTTGTAGACAGAGGATATCTGGCTGATAGGAAAGGATCTCTTCTAGAATGAGACACTTCCTTTCTTCCCACCTCAAGGCTTCCATGGGGCATTGAACAAAGTTGTCCTTGCCTTCCCCAAGAGCTGAAATGAAGAAAATATATCAGTTAAGAAGACTTCCTTTAGGAAATATTTTCCTCCCAATAAAATATGTAAAAACAAGAAGCCCAGTCCACATTCTTTGTGGAACTTTCTAAAAAAGTATCTTTTACTGCAACTATTGGTATATTTGTCAGTCAATTAGTTCTAGAGAGTTGCATGACTGAATTAATCTTCCCTGCTCAAATCTATTCATGAGTGACATACTTTGACTAATGCAGTCTTGTTCAGAATCTATCTTGGATAACCATTTTGCAATTCCAATTTTGTTTTGCTCAGTAAATTCAAAATGGAGCCTAAAGATTATTATTCTTCCCTATTTAGGCATCCGTTTTAATTTAATTTCCAAAACTACATTCATATATTTCTATATCATGAGATTGAAGCTCATATGCTGACACAGAGTAAAACCATTACATTGCAATGGTCAACTTGAGAATAAATGTTACTTGATTTATGCCTCCAAACATAAACCCTTAAAAAGTAACAGCATGCCAGGTTTGATGGTACTTGGAGTTTCATGTTATCCAAGGAAAAATTCAAGCTGACAACTCCACTGAATTCTTGCAAACAAAAAGGTTAAAAAACAGCAATTTAGTTCACTTATAAAGGATACCCTAAGGTAAAAATACATGAGTCAGAATATTTTAATTGGCTATTTTAAAGTTAAGGTGTCCAAGTCTGTCCACTTTTTACATTCTACTTTTTAAAATAATATTTTGAATGTTAAGATACTTTCTTATATTGGCAATTAATTTCATATTTAGATAATTTTTATATATTCTAAGCTTATTATTTCTGTGTGTTATCTACATTTAAAATCTTTGCTCTGAGTGATGATCCTAGCACTCAATGCTTTTTAGTGGCATGATAAAATTTCTTATCCATTGCTATGTGCTTTTTGATTGGTCATGCTGATTAAAAATTCTGAGAATTATAGGCCAAAATATTGTGCTCCATGTTGAAGAAGGCATTTCTAAAATCTCTCTAAAGGAAGCTGTTTAAAATTGCCTCTCTTTTGATCCACTGGCAGCTAAATGAAAGCTTATGCATAAAGCCTACTAGATTTACTTTTTGTTCTACAAGGCTCAAGCACAGTTTCTCGGTTAAGGTGGTACCTTGTGCAAGTATGTTCCATTGCATGACTCTAACGGGCTGATGATTTCTGACAAAGCCGCTCCTCAAGTCCACAAAATCCCTCTGGAGCCGGGCTGGACGGTTCTGAAGAACAATCTGGCATTCTTCAAGCAGATCTTTGGGATCTATAGGATCCAGAAACTCAGGATCTGTTTGTTCCAAGTACTCCTGGTGTTTAGTAACGACACCGCTACTCAAAGTCTTTGCCAGTGCACTATACAGCCTGCTTGTACCGTTGCCCATGGAATACCCTGAAAAGGAAAGAAAGAAAGAAAGAACTTCAGTATTGAAGTCAAGCACAAGCAATTCCCATTTCTAATTTGTTAACTTCTTCTCCCGGATCAAAACAAATTAATTCATCATTAGAGTTCACATACAATGTGACAGCCTTACAGTGCTGGTAGCTTCCAGATATAACGAACTTCAGTTTTCAAAATTTGAAACCAGTGAATTCCAGGTTGCAGAAGGATGCTATAGGCAAGTACAATTGACAGCATATTTTTCAACATGAGGCTAACAATGCAATATACACTTCCCCGCTTAAATACTGCAAATCTAAGTTCCCCTTTTTATGTTGTTCACTTAAGATATTTCACTTAGTCATTTTTATGAGCCACATAAACAAAGCTTTTGTCCCTCAGAATCAGCCTGTGTAACAGGATCTCAATAAAATTCTGAGAACTGCAGCTTTTTCATTTATTGGACTCATATCTGAAGGTGACCTATCACATTCCAAACGTTTTCTACCAAGTTGTATAGTACAACTAGTTCAGCCAATAGCAGCAGCTACTAAATCTGAGACAGAGTAATCCAACAGGACTGCTTCTTGCTAAACAACCCGTCCTACAGAATCTCTCACATGCCACATTGCAGAACACGGAACTTACTTCTCCCCAGTTTCACAAGAAGGCCAAATCAGTCATAAATATTCTGCTCTATTAACCAGCAAATACATGTTATAATCACGAATCAATCTAAAGCCCATTCACTTCTACTTCTTACATTCATAAAAGACAAAAAGGATGTTTCTGTGATTTACATTAAAGAAATAATTGGGTCTACAAAATCTTTTTCCCCGATATCAGCAATACTCTGCAAAAAACCATGAGATCTGAGTTTCAGAAATGTTTAATTTAGGGAGCAGGAAGCTAAAAAAAACTAATCACATTTAAAACAGAAGGAGCTGCAACATAAAATTGTGCTTTGTTTTCTGTGGCTTTTCAATAGCTTTATTTTTCTCTGCAGATACTAGACACTTCATAACCCCAATGACCCTGCTACTAGTAAGATTGTGATTTAAATTCTCTTTATAGTATATGATATATAATCAAGCTCCTTCCTACCTCTGCTAAGTAGGCAGTAATCTGGGCACCAATTATCTTAAGTGCTGTGTCCACCCACAGAACCAAGAAACTATCCTGCACTTTAAAAAGAAACTATTCATATGATTTCCAGGTGCCAAAAGATAAACCTTTTTTCCCATATTCTTATAGTAACAGCAGAGCCTCCATTAATATTTTCAAGGCTTCAAAATAATGATTCCCACTACTTTTAAAATAGGAAATAAAGATTGTGACACTTTATTATAATCCTGTTTCCTCAGACTGTTCTTTGTGAGTCTATTTTAGTCCAACAACTGATAAATACAGGTTATAACACACAAAGCAGAAAAAGTTACAGTTCATTCTTACAAACTTGTAGAGTTATTCAAGTTGCATTTCTTCTGGAAAGCAGGCTTTCTAATAACTAAAATATTATGTTTTAGAAAGTTGCTAATTACATTAAACAATATTTACCTGATAAATCGGAAGATAGATCAGCAGGAGTAGTAAGCAACTCTAATGGAGAATTGCACACAGAATTGCCAGCCTCCAAAGTCATGTGTGAGCATTTCCTGTACCACTGGTCCACAAGAGACACCTAGTGGTCTTTTATATAACTTTTCCCACTGAAACAGCATTTTTTTAAAAAAATCCACTATCACCATTGGCTCAAGGAAAAACTAAATTTATACCTGCTCTTGGTGATAACTCACCATGTGTCGCTCTTTAATTGCACCCTAACTGAACTGATTGGAATAGCTGTTTCCCTCAACCCAATGATAGGGCTTGCTTCATCTATATTCTACTAAAACTCTTGTGTCTGTCTGTTTGTAACCTTCAATTGGGCGAAATGGTGCATCATAGGGCAACAATTTTTGAAGCAAGGTACCTCAAATGGGCTAAATTACAGAATGCGTCCAAAATTGGGACTCCGGTGGGATTGAAATTTGTGGCTGCTTAAGCACCACTGCGCCTTCCGACTACACTTCCCAGAAACCCATAGGTTGCATGGCAAAAGGGAAGATGGGAGGGGTGTATCCCTGCCCTCTTTCCTGCCTCCCTCTGGCCCCTATGCCCAATCGGCTGGTGGCAAGGCCCAACAGGTGAGCAGTGATTGGCTGCTTTGGAACCGAGGCTGAAATCTGAAAACTCTTAATGGCGGTGGGTGGCAAGGGAAGGATGAGGGAGTGACTTGGATGCCTGCTGCCAAGGTGGGGCTGGTTGGGGGGCGCTGACGGTTGAGCCCTCTTCCTCCCTGGAGGGAGGGGGCCCTTGGGGACATGCTGGGATGGGGAGTGGGGGTGCACTTTTCTTCATGGTCCATGGCTCCCTTTGTTCCCTCTCACCCCAGCAAAGTGGCAGGCAGTTCTGTGGGTCAGCCGAGGAGGAGGAGGAGTGATTTCCAATGGTCCCTGGCAGCTTCCCACAAGCAAAGTCAATGGGGAAGCCGGCAGGAAGTCAGAGGTTGCTCACGCTCCCACTGCTTTTTTGCACACCTGTCGTCATTCTGTTTCTCTGTTTAGGTAAGGAAATATCTCTCAAAGGATGACCCAACAGGTCATGGATTGTCTAGTGTCCACTAAAGCAGTGTTTCTCAACTGTGGCAACTTGAAGATGTGTGGACTTCAACTCCCAGAATTCCCTAGCCAGCATCTGCACTAAAGTGATCCCAGTGTTTCCCTCCACCTTGATATTTCAGCCCTATAACTTGACTATATGAGGTAAAGAGGTCAGTGTTTTTCTTTTCTTTTTAAAATAAGCTATTTTTCCTTCATCCACATAACTCTTTTGAATGCTGTGGCATTCTCTCTCTTTTGCAATGGAAGAGAGAAGCCGCATCACACATCATGTCAAGCCATAGTTTTCATCATCATGATTTACTGGATAAAACACAGTTGGTTCACAAATGTTCCTGAATAATAAGTCATGCTTTAAAAACCACAAGAACTGGATTTAAGACAAATCATATTAGCACAATGTGTGAACCTAATCATCACTGGCTGAACTTTGCATTAACCTTTCTTCACAAGAACTGCATTGGTTAGCTTGCTCTTCTAATACCAACCAATATTCTAGATTTATGTGACTCTCATCCAAACTCCTTAATGAGTCCATTTATACAGTCTCTACCATGCTGTTTCATACTCGGTTCAGTGAATAAGCAATGATTCTCTTACCACTGTCCTCTCAACTAAATTCCTAGAAGTTCTTCATGGCTTGGCTGAGATGACATTAGGGAGAATTGAAAGTAAGTCATGAACAGCAACACACCTAGAACTGGAATGTGTGCTTTGAAGCATGTCCTGAGGTAACTTCAACCGTTTCAAAAATGTGAAATGACTTTAGTTGGACTAGGAACAAAGGGAACAATTTTTAAAAATTGTGTTTGTTATTTCTTTCTTTCTCTATTTCTTTCCAAAGAGCTTAAAATCCTGTTACAACTGGTTAAGTTAAAAAACTATAATAGTACTCCTGGAACAATCCAGTTTTAGATTATAAATCTCATATATGAGCTGAAGGATAGGTGGCCTACGTAACAGATTGGTTTTATTCTGAAAAAAAAATCAAAGGGTCTATTAAGTTTCTGAGATTTAGGGCTCCTAGTCATCATTACAGCTGTATGCAGCTTTGATTCAGTTTAAAGGCATTGCAATCAAAACCACTGCTTCAAATTGTATCATTTTAATAGTGAAATAAATTTGATACATTGAATCAGTTTGATGAATTCAATGGACTTCTGCACATGTGCATGAAACCTTTTATTTTAGCACTGATTAGAATCACCAAATCAAATTACTTTGACCATTTAAATTAAGACACACATTTAAATCAAATTGATTCTGAATTAAATTACAAATTTGAATTGGATCTTAGCTTATTTGCGCACTTCTGTTCATCATAATTATACTTTCTGAGATTAAACCAAATACACTATTCTGGATTAACAGAAATCTATAAATGTAGGTGTACTTTAATGGTACAATATGCAAAATAACTTCCTAAACTTACTGCTCAAAGCCATTTTTTAGTAGAGCAGCAGAGAAATGCCAGTAATAAATAAATGAACAGGAGTATACACTGTACAAGAATGCCTTATTATTAAAACCTTTACTGTTTTTCCAGAGAAAGTTCAATCTGTTGTAAATTATTTTAAAAGCTACAACAGTTATGCTGATCAAAATCCATACTGGTGCAAAACCTTTATGATGTTTTCTGGTTCTGAAACAATCTTACCATTGTACTTTATTGCACAGAATATTCAAAGAATGGTTAGGTAATTTAACATACATTTTTCATCAATATGTGCAAGATCTCTCTCCCTCTCCATGCAATTGATAGTTGCATATGGTATGTATGTATGTATTTATTTCTTGAATTTATAACACCGCCCCATCTCCCCCAAAGGGGACTCTGGGCGGTTTACAACAAGTGTATATATAATCAGAATAGAAAACTTCCAAATTTACCTGCATATTTAATATTAAATGGGGGTTGTGGGAGCACCTTGAAAGCCTTATTCTACACATGCCTGCAATTGTTATTTTGAAGACAAATCATTAGCTAGAAAAGACTATTCATGCTGCATAGCTATTTTAACCTGTAATTATGCTTCTTTGTCCTGTTCCTGTCCTATTCTTTTGTGAACAATTTGGAGGTATTTAGGCTTTTTGGTAGCAACAATACCAACATCATAAACAGGATTTCTGGAGTTACCAACCTATGTAACTGTATGGCTGTCCTGCCTCTCCTCCCCACCGACCTACAATTCTAGACAGCAATCTGTTGTTACCATCTCAAGCCTGTTTTGCTAAATGATTTGGAGATGCTGCAATATCCTGGGTATTTCTAATGCCAGTATAACACTGAGGCTGATTCTGTCTGCTTCTTGTCTGATAAAGCAGATCACGGTCCTCAGCAAAATGATATTGATTGTTAAACTCCTGCAGCTGCATTGCAACCCTATGCAGCAGCAAAATCTTAACATCAAAAAGCACAGCTCTTATTCTAAAAATATGTACATTCTCTGATGGACCAAACAGCAGCAGACATCTAAGTACTGTATATTCTTGGACCTCTAGATCAGGGCTTTCCAAACTTCTGCCGTTGGCGACACACCAACAGCTGGCCCACAAAAACCTGGAAGCGCCGGTGCAAAAACCAGAAGTGCCGGCGGCGGTGCTTCCGGGTTGCCGCGGTGGCAGCAGCGGCAGCTCCTTTGAAAGGGCAGGCTCCGGGAGCCCCGAAAATGCCCTCGGTTCCGGCAGGGAGGCAAAAAGCCTCCCTGCACATGCGCGCATGTTGCCGAGCTTTCCGGCACTCAGCTGTTCCGTGGAGAGAATTTCCACCCCGGCCCCAGAACAGCTGTGCCGGGCAGCAGCTTTTTGCCTCCCTGCCAGAACTGAGGACATTTTTGGGGTCCCTGGAGCCTGCCCTTTCGAAGGGGCAGCCGCTGCCACCGCGCGGCAACCCGGAAGCACCACCGCCGGCACTTCCGGGTTTTCACGTGACACACTTGGGGCCGCCAGGTGACACAGTATTGTGTCGCGACACACATTTTGGAAAGCCCTGCTCTAGATATCTCAGCTGTAAAACATTTTTCCCTAAACAAGATGCTTCACTCCATTATTAGATATTTTAAAAATTATATCCCAACACCCTATTCCTTCAGATGTAATTTACCAGTAATTTGCACATCATTCATTTTTTATATTGAGCTGTAAATCTTTCACAAAGGTCTAAAATATGCAGAGCTTAGGAAATAATGGTATGAAAGTCCACTAGCTGCTTCTGTCTAACCTTGATGCAGATGAACATTGCTGCTTCCAGCAGACGAAGTGTTGCTTAATTGTGCCTATCAAAGTTACAGCAAGTTACTCAATAATGCTTATGCAATGATAGTAGATTGTTCAACGCTGACAATTAATATCCACAGAACCAGTCAGACGTTGCCAGCAACCACCAGGCCCCTCTGCACACAGGGCAATTCTAGCAATTTGTATTCAGAGCATAAGCTCAGTGAAGCTTGCTTTGGATTAGAATGTGACCAATCAATAATTGGGCTATTGTGATTGTAACATGCTGATGTAACAGGTGTAAGCTCTGATATTCATCTGCAAGATCCCATGTGTGCTATCATTTTATATATATATATATATATATATATATATATATATATATATATATACATACACACACACACACACACACACACACACACATACACACACACACACACACACACACATCTAGCTAGCTAGCTAGCTAGCTAGCTACTGGGTGAAGTGATTTACCAGTTTGGGGTGTGGTATCATCAGTAATCCATGCGCTCATCATCTCTTGAATTGACTATTGTCATGCACTCTGTACAGGTTTGCCTTTGAACAGTACTTGGAAGCTGCAATTGATACAGAATGGCGCAACCTGCCTCTTAATGGACAAGAGCTGCCAGTGTCACATAATGCCTGTGTGAGGGTTCTGCATCGGCTTTCAATAGGCTTCCAAATACAATTCAAAATGCTTATTTCAACCTATGAAGTGCTTCATGGCTTGGTGCTTAGGTATCTGCAGGACTGTCTTCTTTGGATAGAACCAATCCACCTGCTCCTTTCTTCTAAATGGGGATATCAAGAATATCCCCCCCCCCCAATCAGGGGCAAGAGTATGATTTTTTTAAGGACATACTTTGGAATAACTTAGTTCTGGAGATCTAAATGGAGCCCTCCTTTACAGTTTTCCAGAGGGCAGTACAGACTGAGCTCTTTCATAGAGTATTTATCAGTTGAAAAATATTGGGAGTTGCTTATTGGAAGTTGGGTTTCTTTTTTTGTGGAGGGTGTGTGCTTATGGTATTATGTTTTTATGGTCCTTAAGCAGTTTGTCTCTTGCCAACCTAGCAATTCGAAAGCATGCAAATGCAAGTAGATTAATAGGTACCACTTGGGTGGGTAGGTAACAGTGTTCCGCGTGCGTCATGCTGGCCACATGACCGTGGAAGCGTCTTTGGACAACGCTGGCTCTTCGGCTAACAAACAGAGATGAGCACCGGCCCCTAGATTCGGACACGACTGCACAAATGTGCTGGGGGAACCTTTACCTTTTAAGCAGTTTGTGTAAATTGCTGAGAGTCTACATTATTTTTAATATCTCTGATTTCATGTAAAAAAAGAGATCTAAAATACAGAAAGCTCAGCATTTTATATGTAAACTTCATGTTGCTAGATATTTAACAGGACACCTTTTTTGCATAATATTCACATATTGGCTTATTCTTTTGTCTGCCCTACTCTCATATAGTATTCAACCATGAAAAACTCATCTCAAAACATCAAATTAGTAGTTCACTATATGATATCCTGAATCAGCATATTTAATTCATCTATTTATCCATCTACTCCAGTACTGACTGAAGTTGCTTTCCAGGATTCAGACAGAGCATCAGGTACTTTGTGACCTGATCTTTGCTAAACTGGAATGCCGAGGATTGGAATCTTCTGCCTGCCAAGCATGGAGTATATCAGTTATTCTGGACAAGACTTTTAACAACACAAGGATACATTGTGATTATTAATAATCCAGGGAAATCAAGTTAGAAGATTTAAAGTGCTTTGACCCACAGTTCTGTAACCATATATTCCAGAAGCAGCTCCAAGAAATGTAGATAGGACGGTCCTGTAGCTAAAAAGTATCAGGGCTGCAGCTTCAGGCAAGCCTTCTTCCCTCTTATACCATATGTGGAAAAGACAAATTCCTAAGAATAATTTGTTATCTTGCCATTTGCGTGCGGATGAGAGGACAATGACCAAAGATTATGCACATTATAACATTAAACCAGGGATCTGTGGTCCCAGGGATCCCTTTTTGGCAGACAAAGTTCTCACTCAGTTCACTTCCTCATCCTGCTCACTGTAACTTTCTTTCAGCCTTCCCACCACCAAAACTGTGCTCATTCCTGCACTTTCCTAATTTCCCATGTTACCAATAGGCTGGAAAGAAAGAGCATAGCTATATAAGGTAAAGTCATCTTTTGCTTCTCATAACCTAGTACCCTTCAGTTGTCCCAGAACAGCAGCATATGGAACTCTTAGCCAGCAAATAGTTCAATAAACCTGGAGGATGCCAGACGGGGTAAGACTGAGCTGGACAAACAAGTCAGAGGCTGATAACAGCTGGCAGTGACTTCTATATGTGTCATTTCAACCATGTTATCAAGTTTACATCTCGAAGTAGAAAGATCTAGTGAGCTACATAAACTATTACTTCCTAATCTTTTATACAGATCATTATTGAGCTAAGAAAAATAGCAAGAAAAGTGAGATGCAGATAAGGATTAAGGGATTTTCACTGTATTTAATGGAGTAACCACAGAACATAGTCATACCACCTTTAAAGAAAAGGTCATATAATTTCTAGTTTATGTATTGTACCAAAGTATGGTTTTGTCTAATCATTGTTTGTTAAACAAATTACAATTGGTTGGATAAACATATTGCACTGAGCCATAAATCATGGTTTATAATAGCTGGATTAATACAGTATCTTACACAAAAGCTAAATGAACCTAATTATGGCTACACACAATCTGTGAACCCATCTTTTGTGATTTAGTGACTTTCAAGGTAAGTCAAATTACTTTGCTCAAAATCAGTAGTCATCATTTACATAAGACTGGACATGTCTGCTAACTCAGCTGACAAATTACAATAGACATGGAAACAATTTATCAGTACATTACATATTACAAACACAGTTTTATCTAAATCCTTGCATAGCTGGGATAAACAAGGTAGCCTTATACTTTACATATTTATCCCAGTCAGGTCAGATATGCATCACATATCTGCATAATTTGAAAATGAAACATTATGAGTAACTTCACTAATAAGCATTTTCATAGAAGAAGCACATAGAACAGCATGCTGTAATACATGCTATGGCCTTGCCCATTTTTCTCTCATACTCTAATACCTATTAGATAATTAAAATAAACTTTAGCATAATTACAGGAGAGCGCTACTACAGATATTTTAAATCCCAGGAACAATTCATAGAAATAATCTAGGAAATCAAGCCTTTCTTTCAAGGAAACAGTGATGCCTGAAGTCACCAATGATACTGGATACCTAATGCATGGCATTCATTGACTTTTTTCATTTGACTTCCTAGGCAGGAAAGACAGCTTTAATTACACCAGCAGCCAATCTATATATTTCATGGTTCTCAATTTTTACTGGGTCTGTTCATAGATGCCTCACATTTGTACATCCATTTTCAACCAGCAACTTTGGATCCAGCCCAGGTTCATCTGGCAGCCAAAGGCAGAGAAGACGTCTTGTTCCCTAGATCAACCAAATACACCCATCCCGAATGTCACTGTAATGACAAGATCTCCGAAACCTGGCTTCCCATTGCAACTTGGGGAAAATCCGTTCTATGTAGTCTCCGATAGAACCCATAAAACGGAACATCACCTCTCAAGGCTGCTGTGAGGATTAGCAAGAGAATGCAGGGAAGACTCTCGCCCCAACCCTCGGAACAGCGACTTCCTTCTCCTCCCTCGGGGTGGGGGTGGGGGCACAGAACTAAGACCCTCGAACCCCGACATTCCAGCCGCAGAACCTTCAGTCCCGAAGGTTCTGAACACTCACCAGCTTGGGAAGTGGCAGCTCCCGAACTGCCTGGGGCAGAGCAACTGCAGCGCGGAACTCCGGTGGTAGCAGAGGAAGAGGCGAAGAGCGCAGAGGGGGAGAGGGCTCTCTTCACTGGAGCAGGTGATCGGAGCAGCAGGGTCGAGGAAGAGGCAGAAGAAGGAGTGCAGCAGAGGTTAGACAGGGCCGAACACAAGGACCTAATAGAGCTTTGATACATAATAACGCTACGTACGGCACGCGAGACAGATGAAGGTTTTTTTTTAAAAAAAGAAAATAAAAAAAGCTCCGCAACGGGAGCGGTCTGAAGCTGACCTGCTCTATGGCAATGCGGACTTCTTCCTGTCTTTCAGAGCCCACAGAAGGGGCATGAATTGGAAAAAGAGCCTCGGCTGTCTGCTCCAGAGAGAAAAAGATGCTAGCCCAGGAGAAACCCACGGAAAGTGCCGCTAATTGCTGAGAACGGGAACACGAGCATCAGAAGTAAACGTCACCCCTCTTGCCGGCATTGACGCAACCGCAGCTTCCAAGAGTAAGATAAGAGCGGGGGAATAAGGAACCGAAACATTTCTCCTTTCGCTTCCTCATTTAGACGAATGGAAGGCGTTCGGCACTAATGTAAACGGGAAGTGCAGCGCAAGGCTAAAATGCCAACTTCCACGCGAGGGAACAAATAGAGAAAGATTAACTGGGCTACACACGTATTATGCGTGTTTCTTCTCCCCCCAGGAAAAATGGTATGTTCTAATCTTGGCACCGAAGTCCCCAAAAGGTTTGTTGGTGACGTCACAATGAACGTTGACTCGTTGGGTGGGGTGAGAGCGGGGGGTGTTGGCCGGAACCTCCCCCTATTTTCGCATTCGTGGGAAGGGAAGGGGGCGTTGGCTGCCGGCTGATAGAGCGTCACGCGGCGTTTGGGTTTGCCCTTTCATCTCATTCATTCTTCGACTCATTTTGTGGAGGAAGCTGGTCTTGGTGGAACAAGCTAATGAAAGCTTTCGATTTCCCATTCGCAGTGCGAAAACTTTTGAGAAGAGCGCTGGGGATGAGACCAGAATTTCTGTATATTTTACTAACTAATATGTCCAACCTTTCTAAAAAATAACAACCGTACTACTACTTTAGAAACAAACCTTGGATTTCTTTGGGCCTGTTTTTTTAAATCAGATAAGGATTAAGGGATTTTCACTGTATTTAATGGAGTAACCACAGAACATAGTCATACCACCTTTAAAGAAAAGGTCATATAATTTCTAGTTTAGAAACAAACCTTGGATTTCTTTGGGCCTGTTTTTTTAAATCTCAAGGGGTCTCAAGATACCTTGGGACTACAAATCCCAGAATCCCCAACCCTTTGGCATTTGAGAGTTGCGGTCCCAACACATTAGGAGGACAGCAATTGGGCATGACTATTTTAGAAAAAAATACCCAGCTAGAAAAACATGCCTCAAACAAACCTCATGCCAGAAATCTCAGCTACAAAAACAACTTCATGCATAGGAAGAAAAACACAATCAAATATGGTACCTGGGTTGGCTGTTTGGAAAGGAAAGTTGGACTTGTGAAGCAGTTTCTGGTCCAAGATGGTTGCTGAAAGGACAGTGACAAAGGACAGAGCAGCTGGCTTTGCACAACACACTACACTAAAATGTGGGGTGCTTTATGGCTCTGTGTTGTGTAAACCGCAGTTGGGTTAATTCAGTAAAACTATGACTCACTATTTTTGTTCAGTCGTTTAGAAAGAAAGAAAATTATTCAAAATGATTCCTACATGAATTAAGACTTTACTCTTGTTGTTCAGTCGTGTCCGACTCTTCATGACCCCATGGACCATAGAATGCCAGGCCTTCCTGTCCTCCACTGTCTCCCAGAGTTTACTCAAATTCATGTTCATTACATTATTATAATTACACTATTTTTTAATTTTTTATTATAATTAGTATTATTACACTATTTTTATTGAGGGTCAAACCAGATATAACCTTGAAAATATGGGATTAAGGCCATCTTCCCATCCTGGTGCCTTCTTAATGTGAGAAACTACAATGTTTATTATACCTAGTCAGCTGCTGGGAGGGTAGCAAATATCTCAGGAGGGAAGGAATGAGGAAGATTGGATTAAGGTCTCTTTCCTCCTTACAAATCAGCAAACACAGATGACTGGGGTGTGATGTTTTGGAAGAAGATTGTTTTCCATGTTACTACTGAATTACTTTTTAAGTGGAATGTAACCAAGTCAGATATTCTCCATCTTGTGACTCTATGTTTTTTATCCACAATTCGTTTTATTCTAAAATGTGGTTTGTCTGATTAATCTAGTGACTGTAGTCTGTACAATTTTACACATGTAAACCTAGTCCCCTTCCCTGGACTGCTTGAGGATTTGCCCCAGGAGAAAGGGAAAATTGGGTGAAGGAGGAAGATATTGAGTTGCTCCCTAGTGGAGAACGGTGGAAGAGCAGCGCCTCCCTGGAATGAGAGTTCAAAGAGGATGCCCTTAGCTGCCACTAACCCCACTGGGTAAGATCCCATGTTTGGTTCATTGGGTGGATTGTTTAAATGAATAAGACGGATGGGAGTTGGTCTGTTACTATTATTGCCCTGTTACTGGATATTTTGTGGCTGGGATTGGGAAAATATTAACCCAATTAATTATTGGGTTGACTATATAACCATTAGTTCCTTGAGAGAGTGAGATTTGATTGGAGAGGGGGGAAAATAGAGGGGAGTATAATAGTAATTATGGATAGGGGGAAATGTAGCAGGAGCTGGAGGGTAAGCCATTCCAGGGCAAGAGAGTTTAGGTGTGTTGTAACCAGGTTCTGAGGGACTTTTCCATCAGTTCATTTTCATTTTGTATGTATTTCTTCCTCTTGACAATGGGATTAAGTGGAGCTGCCAAACTCTGCAGGGGGGGGGGCATTAATTAATATTATATTGACTTGTACTGCATTTATATGTAAATTCTGTAAACTGCCTAGAATCAATCTAGTTTTAGTTGATAGATAAATCTCATAAAAAACTCAATGGATTTCAGAATTAGAGCATTCTAATGAAGCTGATTGGTGAAAGGTCCCTGATAAAGTGCTTCTTCACGTACTACTTGGTTGATATACAGAATCTGCTGATACAAGAGATGGCAATGCCAATTTTAATGGCTTTAAAAGGGGATTAGCTGAACCATGGTGTAGAAGTCTGCCAATGGCTACAAGTCATGCTGGCTATATACTAACTACATCCTGGATTTGAGTTACTACATCTCTGAATATCAGTGGCTAAGGTACTATAGTAATAGCTATTTGCTTTTAAGTCACGATGCTGGACTAGAAGGGTCTGCTGCAACTGGGATCTTCTAGAGTTCTAAAATGAAGTTAAAACTAGCTTTATACTGGTCCCAGCTCTAGTAGTGTAGAACCACAGATAATTGTTACAGTATGAGTGGCAATGCAGATGGATTTAGTATATTGAAAGGTGAATACTTAGCTTAAGGCATAAAGACAAGCTATAATAGTTTGGGTTTTAAACAAACAGTAGCATCACCGTAATGTGAACAATGGTTGTTTGAATTGCTCAATTAATCTGCTTTTACTTTTTATTTTTTGTATACTGCTCTGTGATCAGAATTATTACTTGCTTAAACTTCTTCTAACCTAAATGTAAATGAGAGAGTGGTCTGGATGTATTAAAATCATGAGAAGATACTGACCCTAATGTTTATATTGTCTACACAGATGGCATCCAGTTGAATTATATGAATTACAGGTTACTTAGTTTAAAAAAGGGCTGTGAATTTTTGCCTCACATGGCAACTAAGGGGTGTATTGGAGCCACAGTTGAAAAGCTGGGGTGGGCCCATGGCCGAAGAACCTAAATTTAATTTAATTTTAAATAATATATGGTAGAATAACACTAAAATATAATAATATCAATAATTTATTAATCTTCTCTTTTGATTAGATTAAAAATATCCTATTCACTCTGAAGGGGCTTCTGAGGCATGTCCAAGGTTTTTAGGTAGTGCAAGTTTGAACCTTTGATTTAAAGAACTGCTGGTTTTCTTGAATTACATTTTAATTTATAGTGCAGTCCAAGGAACATAAGGACTTATTAGGTCACAGATCCCATAGAGTAAGCCTTATTGTTTGTAGAATTGAGCTGCGTTGTTAAACTGCTGTTGTTAGAGACTTCTTTGTTTCCAGATGATTCATTTCTTGAGCAATGTTCCAGGAAGGGAAAAACGCAGAGCCTGTTGCTATTCAAAATCTGTGTAACTCCAAGCTGAGAAAATGAATCATACACAGAAACCAAAACTGGGAGGATGAGACTATGGTTCTTATTTTTAGTGATTTCACTAATTCTACTCTGCAATTTTAATCTATTATATCATGGAATATCCTGAGTAAATATTTTAAATTGTTCGGAACATTATGCTAGTCAGAAAGAGCAGCTCCACAGATTAACAGCAGATTGCAAGCGATTGGATATTAGACTTCCCTCCCTCCCTCAGAAGGTTGAACTGGGAAAAAAATATGGTCTTTTTCATGGATTCATTTGTGTTATGAAACAGTGGAGGTTCAAATAGCTCCATTTTTAAAAGACCGTTTTGATAATAAATGACCAGATTTTTTACTTTCATTTGTCAGGCTGAATTGGCTTGATTAAACCTATGTTTCAAATGCTGTGCCTGTTCTTGCTGCATTGGTTAATCTGGTTTCATTTTTAATTCATGACTTTTTAATACTGTGACTTCTACATTGTTCATTTTTTAAAATTATAATTGATTTATAGATCTTGTGTATTATGTGTATTAAAACTATGGAATCCAAACATGTAAAGTTTATTTCATAGTATGGTTCTAATTGTTATGCTTAGGTGCTGTAATAGAGTGTGTCAGGATGGTGATGGCATCCTGCCAAGGATAGATGGGGTTTGTAGTTAGTAGGTAGATGGGGTTTGTAGTTAGTAGGTAGATGGGGTTTGTAGTTGGTAGATGGGCAGTAATTTGTTAGCATGCTTGCAGGGCGTTAGAGATAGGCAAGGAATGCAGGCCGGTGGAATGTGGGGGGAGAGAGACAGCAACCAGACTCCAAGGCCGTTCAGCCGGGAGCATCAAAGGACTAACAGTTTAGAGTTATGGGAAATGAGTTGGTAGGGGAGGGGTTGGTGAGGAGTGAGTGGTAGGCTGACCATACGTCCCGTTTTGTACGGGACAGTCCCATTTTTTTTAGCATTTTTCAACCATCCCGTCTTTTTGATAAAAATCTCAATTTTGTCCTGTTTTTTGAACCCGGTGGGAATGGCACGGAAGGAGGATCCAAACCGGAGGTGCCGATTGGAGGCAGCCTGGAAGAGGAAGCCCTCCTGCCTATCAGCGTGCAGCAAAGGAGGGACTGGGGGTTGGGGTTTGCAGGTGGGAGCCAATTATGCAGACCGGGGGTGGGGTTTGCAGGCGGGAGCCAATTGCGTGGACCGGGGGGGCGGGGTTTGCAGGCGGGAGCCAATCGCGTGGACTGGGGGGCAGGGACCCCTGTCTTTTTCATGAATACAGAATATTACATAAGACCCCATCATGTTTTGCCATCCCAATGTCCTGTTTTTGTCTCAAGGAAATATGGTCAGCCTAGTGAGTGGGAACTGGCATGTTTAAAGTTGTGACTGCACGCGCTTTTGCTCAATCTGCTCTTTGCATCGATTCTATTCACTTGTATTAATAAAAGAACTTTTTCATACCCTACCATGGCTTGTGCTGAGAGTTTCTAAATTAATATCAAAGGAGTGGATCGTCACAGAGGTCTGTGTATACATGCATACACACACACTTCATTCCATCATGCTATTCCTCAGTAAGGTAAGCAATCTTACACAAAGCACAGAAAAGAAGTAAGAAATAATTGGCCCCAAAGTAGGTCACTCATTTTTGTATTCAGTCCACATTCATTCTTGGCTTAATTCTTCTTCAGACACACATTTCTTAAGTACCCCATTCCCAATGCATTTAACTTACCTGACATTCCTAATTCTGCAAACCATTCAGGTTCCCAGCCAACAACACCACAGTGTCTGTGTAGAAAAGTACTTGTATATACATCCCCAGCCATCACACCTGTAACATCACTACAAGTATTCCTTGTGCATTTATTCATAAATACATTAAACAACAAAGGGAACATTACACATCCTTGTCTTACTTCCTGCTGAATGTTGTGCTATTAACAAAGCCTTCCATTTATTGTCACAGATGCTCTATTTCCATTACAGTATATACTACTTTTATCCCATTCAACAACCAACCTTCAACTCCATATTCATAATTCATGACTACTAGTTATTTTCTTGTAAATCAAAAAATGTACAATACATTTTCTTTCTTATTCTCACATTTCTCAGTATCCTGTGAAGAGCAAAGATCTAGTTGGCACATTTTCTGACTTGCATAAAGCTACTACACTTCCCAAATGATGTTCATTGTCATCTCTTATATCTTTTTGATTAGAATTCTGCCAAACCTTTTTCCAACCACATTTTACAAATACTTATGTCAGTATTCCCACAAATAATCACTTTTAGTTTTAATTCTATTCATTTTACTTAAAGATCTTTGTTTAACTGTTTTCACCTACATCCCAAACTATGTTTTATTTCCATAAAAATGGTGTTTTCTTTTCCTGTTTAATCTTAACTCTTCCTTGCTCTCTCTGACTATATTCTTTGCAACTATCTTTTACTCCTTTTATTAATTATACATTTTCTCTAATCCTCATTTTTGCAACAATCATTCTCTTGTATTTCTTTTTTCTAATTCATTGCATCTTTTACATAATCATTCTAGCAAATGATTTTCCATACTTTCTATTAATATAACTCCAGAAATTTCTGTGACATTCCATAACATAATTCTCTTCACACTCTCCCATCCACTTTCCATTCATTTTGTTGGGAGATTACCTTCTAACTTCATTCAGTACTAATACATTCTCTTTCTTCAGTCATTCTAATTTCACTCTAGTTTCTTTCACATTTTTTTTCTTTTTTTCTATGTCCAATCTATGTCCAATCCAGTTTTTCCCAAGATCTGCTTCTGACACTATTCATTCATTTATGTAGTTTTAAAAAAGTTTTATATGGCAGCCCAACTCTAACAACACAACTCTGACAGGCTTAGAACAAATCAAAGAACAAAAATACAAAAACAAAACCCTCCACAATACCAGCTAAAAACAAAATGCTACCAAGTAATGTTCTGCTTGATGTTCAATATCTCTCATCACTTTATTTTTGCTTCTTTCATTTTTTTCATTTCATTTGTTAATTCATGGTTTTTACTTACAGGTAGTCCTCGCTTAACAACCATTTGTTTAGTGATGGTTTGGACTTACGACAGTGCTAGAAAAATGACTTACAACTGATCCTCACACAACTATCGCAGCATCCCCATGGTCACGTGATCACAATTTGGGCATTTGGCAACCGGTTCACATTTATGACCGTCGCAGCGTCCCATGGTCACGTGATTGCCATTTTCGACCTTCCCAGCTGGCTTCTGGCAAGCAAACTCAATGGGGAACTTTTTACTTTTTCTATATTCCAAATTGCAATCTTCCATGTGTCATGGTTTTCATGAGATGACCTTGGATTTACCCAATTGAGCCTTTCACACAATGCTTTTTAGTAAGATTGATTTTATTTATACAGAAAATTGTGTCCTTCAGAGACCCTAGGTGAAGATAAAGAAAATGTAGAGTTGGTTACCAGCTTTACTTGCACCCGTGCCATATGCAGCACTTCCTTCCAACAACAACAATAATAGTAGCAGCAGTCAGATTTAGCACATTTTGGCCACTATGTCAGAAGCACAACCAAAGGGGAATCTTATCCTAAGCATCCCATCTTTCCATTCAGCTGAACACTCATTGACATTCAGCACTGAGAATTGATGTTGAGTGGAATTTTGAACCTGGATCTTGTCCGTGCTAATTTAGCACCCTAACCACTACATCACTGGCTCTCTGGTAATATGTGTGGACCACTGGAAAGCATTATACACATTATTTATGATACATGCAAAAATTATTTATACATTATTACATTTGGTTTTAATTAAAAGAAGATGAGCTATAACACCAGTATCATCATCATGTGCTGCACAAAAGCTCCATAGGTATTCTTAGAAAATAAAATTGAAATAGGTATCCTTATAAATAGTCAAATTCTTAGCTTGAAAGTATACCTACATAACCCACAAAGGTAAAGGTTGGATTGGTAAAGGGCATTCTGGAAATCAATTATCTCTAGTTTACCTTCCGGATATGTAGTGAAGGAGATGGGGAAATTCCCAGAGGTTTAGGCACAAAAGAGTTAATCCATCAAAACCAAACTGGGCAATTTAGATAGGGGCAGAGACCAGCAAAGCCCAGAAAACTCAAATTCTGAGCAACCAATCAGAAGCAGGAAGGGTTTTTTATTTATTTTTTTCTTCTCTCTGGTGAGTTTTAAAGGGGAAATGGCAAACTTCACTTCCTCTTCTGCTTTCTATCACCAGAGATGTCTGGCTTCCCAGTCTGGCTCCCACCAGAGAAGAAACAAACCCCAAACTGCGTAAGGGTCATTAGAAACTGGGCCTGCCACAATGCCAGTTCTCTTTGGATCCTCACACTATATATTATTAAACAGGCTTAGGTGTTCCAGGACTCCCAAAATGAAACTATGATTAATAACTGTTGGACCCAAAGTTGGTCCCGTGTCCAAGCACGTTTAACTTGGTACGAAGAACCCAAAATAAATTCACACCAAGACGAGAAATAGGATAACCCTTTTAATTGAGCTCAAGTAATAGGGGGCAACCTCCTCTGAAAAGGAGGGCCCCGAACAAAAGGAGACATCCACATTTATACATTTCTGATCTTTAACACATACATCACACAGGATATACAGTAAGGTCTTTTAGGACTTAACGATAGTGTAAAGGTCAAGATTCTACAGATATCACAATTTAATTTACAGATGTCACAAGTTTATTATGAATATCCCAGAATTTACGTAAGAGGAGGGGAGAGGTCTGGTGTTAGGTGGTTATCTCACAGGGATTTGTGAAACAGACAAAGGTGGATGTAATCAAGATTTCCTTCGTGTGAAGAGATAAACAGTGGTGGATGCAATCGAGACTTCCTTCTTGTGAAGAGATTAACTATTTGTCCCTAATTAAGATTTTCCATGGCATCCACAGTTCATACATTCTGCTGAACACACACACATTTCATAAGAAGGAGGGTTTAATAGAGTCCAACTCAACAATCCCCCCCTTTGACTCGCAGCGCCCCTTTCCGCTGACGAGTCACTTATCCCCTCCAATTCTCCTGTGGTTTGATAGAGCACTTTAGTCCTGGCTTTGTTGGGGAAGCAGGTTTTACATACTGAAATACACATCGGCATACACTGAAGGGCTATACAGGTTGTTACAATTAGAGCGATTAAGACAGCAACTGCGCTGACCAAGGTCTTTAACCAGTTAAAATTAGGCAACCAGGAGGTGAGCATTTCAAAGGGATTCCATCCCTGTCTGGCCAATTCTCTTGCTTGTTGCTGTAACTTTGCTACCTCTCCTCGATGCTGTGCCAGTCCTGCGGGAACAGATAGCTGAACAGATTTAGCAAGAGCCCTAAAATTTTTTCATCAACTGTATGGTATACTGCTTTGTTGCTTCCACCCCTATTTGCGATGGATCTCCCTTTGTCCTTGTGCAGAAATATGGGCGCCCGTACATAAGTTCAAAGGGAGACAATCCAAGTCGTCTGTTGGGCAGGACCCGCATTCGCAAAAGTGCAATGGGGAGGGCTTGTGGCCATTTCAATTTCGCTTCCTGAGCCAATTTCGCAACTGATCGCTCCCAATCCCCCCCACCGGTAACCCAAATCGGGGAATGATCTCTTGTAGCAAGGCTTTTACAACTTCTCTGGCTTTATTGCTTCTGGTGGGGAAGGCTTCAATCCACCCCGAAAAGGTGTCTACCAAGACCAACATGTATTGGAGCCCCTGGGTCCGAGGTAGCTCAGTGAAATCAATTTCCCAAAAGCTCCCAGGAAACGATCCCTTTTCTAGCCTCCCCAACTCTGGCTTGTTCGGGCCCCGTCTAGGGTTGTTTGTCTGACAGATCACACAGGTTTTTTCCACCTCCTCAGCCCTTTTATAGATCCCTGGGCAGATGTAAGATGTGGTCAAGACATCAATGAGGGCTTTTGGTCCAAAATGTGAGGTGGTGTGTAAGGTTTTTAAAATCGGGAATACTTCATGGCGTGGCAAAATGGGCTTCCCTTCTAGATACCACCACTGTCCTTTTAAAACCCCACCCTGCCTTTTCCACCTACTTCCTTCCTCTTCTGTGTATTGGGGTTTTTCGAGGCTTATGTCTTTACTAGGCAGGAGGGACAAGATCCTTTGTGCCCGGTCTATTGGCAATGAAGCTGCTTGCTTTGCCGCCCTATCTGCCTTTGCATTTCCCTGAGTATGGGCATCTTTCCCTTTCCCATGGCCCTTTATGTGGACCACAGCTATTTTTCTTGGCAAGTTAACGGAGTCCAGCAAAGTCTTAATTTCAGATCCATATTTAATTGGCTCTCCCCTAGCATCTAAGAGTCCTCGCTCTTTCCAAATTGACCCAAAGGCTTGGACTACGTTAAAAGCATACTTACTGTCAGTAAATATGGTGGCCCTTTTCCCTTTAGCCATCTCCAGTGCCCGTCTCAAAGCAATAAGCTCTGCTTTTTGAGCCGAGGTGCCCACAGGCAAGGGTTCGGCTTCTATCACTTCCTTCAGAGTCACCACTGCATAACCAGCTTTTCGTTTCCCATCAGAGACAAAGCTACTGCCATCGGTGTAAAACTGCACCTCTGAGGCAGGCAGGGGCTGATCTTTTAAGTCTGGTCTACTGGCATAGACCTCTTCAATCACTTGCACACAGTCATGGGAGCTTTCAACTCCTGTTTAGTCATGAGGGTAGCTGGGTTGAATCGGTCTGACCGTATTAGGGTAACTTTAGTTGGGTCAAGTAATGCCGCCTGATATTTAGCCATCCTTCCTGCAGTCAACCACAGCCCCCCCCCCTTTGTTTCCAACAGATCTTTTATCATGTGTGGGGTCTCTATTGTGATTGCTGCCCCGAAAGTGACTTTTTCTGCTTCTTTTAATAGGAGCGCTGCTGCTGCAGCCGCTCGTAGGCAGGCAGGCCAACCTTGCGCTACCCCATCCACTTGTTTGGAGAAGTACGCCACCGGTCTTTCCCAATTTCCCAGTTTTTGAGACAGAACCCCGTTTGCCACCCCCTTTGTCTCTGACACGAAAAGAGTAAAGGGTTTCATCAGATCTGGCAGACCAAGAGCGGGGGCGGTTGACAAAGCCCGCTTCATTTCCTGGAAGGCTTGTTGGTGAGACATTTCCCAGTTTAAAGGCTCACTGTCTTTCCCTTTCAAACTCTCATAGAGGGGTTTAGCCAGGACCCCAAAATTGGGGATCCAGATGTGACAGAACCCAGCCGTTCCTAGGAACCCCCTCAATTCTTTTCTAGTTTTAGGAGGGGCCAAGTTTTGTATGGCCCCTATGCGCTCGGGAGTCAAACTTCGTGTCCCATCCTCAAGGTAGTATCCTAAATACTTTACTTTTCTCTGGACTATCTGTGCTTTTGTTTTAGAAACTTTGTAACCCCATTTTGCCAGGTCATTTAAAAGGCTTATGGTATTTTGAACACACTCATGTTTAGTCGGGCTTCCTAATAATAAGTCATCTACATATTGAAGCAGAGTTCCCTTAGTACCAGGTTGGGGGGCCCACCCCCTCAAATCATTTGCTAGGGCTGTCCTGAATATTGTGGGGCTGTTCTTGAACCCTTGCGGTAAAACTGCCCAGTACATTTGTTCTTGCTTCCAAGTGAAAGCAAACACCCTCTGACTTTCTCTGCCAATGGAATGCAGAAGAAGGCATCCTTCAGGTCCAAGACCGTATACCAGGTGAAATCTCTGGGCATTTGTCCCAGCAAGGTATATGGGTTTGGGACCACTTGGTGAAGAGTCACAGTAATCTTATTGATAGCTCTAAGGTCTTGGACAAACCTATAACTGCCATCTGGTTTTAAAACTGGCAGCACCGGGGTGTTATAGGGGCTAGATCCTCTCTTGATTAGCCCTTGCTCCAAAAAATCAGTTATTACCGGTTCCAAGCCATCTTGCGCTTTAAGGGAAATCTCATACTGTCTAATGCTCACGGGTGCAACCCCTGGCATCAGTTCAACCTGGACGGGGGAAGTGTTTACAGATCTTCCTGCCACCCCCGTATACCACACCCATGGTTTCACCGCACTTTCCACTTCTGATAGCCCTTGCCCCAACTGAAATTGTTTTTCTACCAATGCCATGACCCAAGAGGTCTCTGGTTTTGTTCTAATCACTATTTCTTGGCCCTTGAAAGAGATTTCTGCCCCTAGGCGAAACAAGATATCTCGCCCCAACAAGGGAACCGGGCACTCGGGCATGTACAGAAACTTGTTCTTAACTTGGTTCTTCCCTAGTTTGCAATCCACAGTCTGTAATACCCACGACTCCATTTGCTTTCCTTCAGCACCAATAACCGGGATCTTTTCATTACTCAAATCCGCTATTGGTTTATTCACAACTGACCTAGCTGCTCCAGTATCTACCAAAAATCCATCCATTTCCCCCCCCCCACTCTGCATCTCACTAGGGGTTCGGGGGGTTTTGCAAGGTGGGGGCCAGCCCCACCTTGCCCTGAGCACCCCTAGTCTTCTTCCTCTTCTTCTATCAAGTGTATTTGGGCTGGGTCAGACCCTGGGTTGTTTCGTTGGGGGCAATCTCGCCGCCAATGGTCGTACCCTCTGCAAATAGCACATTGATTCCTATCCAACCTTCCTCTCCTTCCTTCTTTCGACATTCCCTGCCTTCCACTTACACTTCCGTGACCCCCACCAAATCCTCCTCGCCCAGATCTTCCGTTCGCCCCACCCCTCATACCCCTAGACGGCTCCCTCTTGTCTAGGGCTTCGGCTAGAAAGACAGCATTTCTCCGAGCCTCTAGAGTCTTGGTTTTTATTTCTTCCAGAGGTCGGTTTACAAAAACCTTATAAGCTGATGCAAGTAACATGGATGTGTCCATGGCTGGTCCTCCATCCATTTTTGCAACTTTCTCTTAATATTAGGGGCACTTTGCCCAATAAATACCATATTGACCATGGTCCGATTTTCGGGACTCGTTGGGTCTAGGTCGGTGTACTTTTTCATTGCTTCTTGGATTCGATCCAAGAACGCGCTTGGGGTTTCTTTAGGTTCTTGGAAAATCTCATAAATTTTTCCTATATTCTTTTGCTTAGGGATCCCTACCCGGAGCGCTTCTTCCACTATTTGCTGGTATTGCCTAAGTTTAGTTAGGTGAGGGCTAGTGACATCAGTAATGCGCCAAAGGGGATCTGTTTCGGGAAAAATATCCTCAGCATTAACCGGGGGTTGTGCATTAGGCTGTGCCCGGCGCCCTGCCTCCTCTCGGGCTTTTGCAAAAACCATCATTACCTCATCCCTAGTTAGAAAAACTTCCATCATCTGTTGTATATCTGGCCAGGTTGGATTGTGTGTGGCGCAGATGGAGGAGAATAAATCTGCATATTTAGCTGAGTTTTCACTGTAGCTTCCATACTGTTCCTTCCATTTATATAGGTCCGTGGTGGAGAATGGGGCATGAATTAAACTCCGCGGACCTCCTCCACTATTTCTTGCTTCTAATAGAGGGAGCAAGGGTGTGGAACTGGCTGGTGGGGCGCTGGGAGTTACGTACGGGGGGAGAGGCATTTCCTTCTTTAGAGAGGGATAAATGGACCCTACATAACTGCCCACATTATTACTAACACAGGGACACGATGGAGGATGCAGCTCTCTTTTCCCTCGATCTGCCCTTTTTTCAAAGCCACATTGTTTTCTAGTGGGATCGTCATCCCATAATTTCCAAAATAAATTATAATAAGCCCGGTCTTCCTCCCCAAATGTCGACACAAGGTCTCCTAATTTTTTTTTATTTTTTTGTGCACATTGTAGTCAATTGATCCTTCCTTTGGCCAAATGCCTTCCGTTGCCTTAGTCCATGATTCACTTTTTCCACTGTCATTTCTGGGTTTTCAAAATGACCAAAGTGGCAGACCAAACATTGCAGGGGACTCGAACCCCCGGTTTGGTCAGATACCTTGCATAACTTTTTATTTTTCCCTTTTGACCCTTGCGGTCCCTTTTGTCTAGTCTGCGCAGACCCTATTTTGTCCTACTTCTCTGGTTCCCTCCCAGACCACTCACTGCCCCCTCTAGGCTCATGGGATTCGGACAAAGACAAACACAGAAGGTATCTTACCCGTCTTCAGTGGACTGTTGTCAGCGGTGGCAGTTTTTGGAAGTTTCTTTTGTCTATTTCTCGGTTTTTTTCAGGACTTCGTCTTTGAGCCCAGGAGAGCGGTCAGAAACCCTTTCAGAAAAATTTCTGAATGCGCGCTGGGTTAGATGAACCACAAGTCCTGAGACCAAGTTTTGTCCCGGCGGAGTCGCCAATTTTGTTGGACCCAAAGTTGGTCCCGTGTCCAAGCACGTTTAACTTGGTACGAAGAACCCAAAATAAATTCACACCAAGACGAGAAATAGGATAACCCTTTTAATTGAGCTCAAGTAATAGGGGGCAACCTCCTCTGAAAAGGAGGGCCCCGAACAAAAGGAGACATCCACATTTATACATTTCTGATCTTTAACACATACATCACACAGGATATACAGTAAGGTCTTTTAGGACTTAACGATAGTGTAAAGGTCAAGATTCTACAGATATCACAATTTAATTTACAGATGTCACAAGTTTATTATGAATATCCCAGAATTTACGTAAGAGGAGGGGAGAGGTCTGGTGTTAGGTGGTTATCTCACAGGGATTTGTGAAACAGACAAAGGTGGATGTAATCAAGATTTCCTTCGTGTGAAGAGATAAACAGTGGTGGATGCAATCGAGACTTCCTTCTTGTGAAGAGATTAACTATTTGTCCCTAATTAAGATTTTCCATGGCATCCACAGTTCATACATTCTGCTGAACACACACACATTTCATAAGAAGGAGGGTTTAATAGAGTCCAACTCAACATAACCAATCAATTTATAACCAATATGTGAGACTAGTCATACAAAGGAAATCAATATACAGTTGACAATTTATGAGGAATAGAGCACAAGTAATATTTAAAATTGCCATACAAAGTAGTCCAATAAGAAGCAGTAAATAAACTATGAGAATTTAGAACTTTGTTCAATTCAGTGTGAGAAAGGCGAAGAGTTCAGAGAATTGCATATTTGTTTCAATGAGAAAAGCGGAAAGTTCAGAAAAAAATATTTAAATTAAATTTGCTGGAGGAAAAGCATGGAATCTGGAGAATTACACATTCAGTTCAATGGGAGATTGCCCTGGAGTTTACAAAGTCAGTGGAAAAATGGCCTGGAGTCTGGAGAGTTGCATATTGAATTCAAAGAGTTCAGAGAGTATCAGGGAAACGGGGGAAGTTTAAAGAAGTGATTAGAACTTAAAAGGTTTCTGGATTGAAGCAGGGATGAGGGGAGAGAATCACTTTTCCTTTGCAGCTTGTGCACAGAGTTCTGGTCTGTGAACATCTGTGTCGGATGGATTCTCCAACAGTTGGAAGGGTAGGAAGATAAGGAGGTAATTATAGACTAGGTGCACAATGTCTTTTCTTTAGTTCAGAGCTAGTCCTTTTTGGCTGGGTTTGCTCAATGTGCTCCTTGACTACCTGCAACCATGGTTCTCCCATAATTGAGGAGTCAGTTCAAGAGCGTGGATATACTGCTCCTTAATTTAATTCTGGATCCAGTTGATCAGGTGAAACCAGCTGATTCTTCCAGGCTGTGAAACCCAACTCACCCTGGTTGCTTCAGGGCCAAGAAGGTTGTGCTTCCAAAGTCCCAGAAGGCAATTGTAATGGTATGTGGGAAAGACCTTGGGAGACAGGGCGAAGAGATGCTGCCTAGGGAATGGTCAGGTAAGAGCCAGCGTAGCCCGCAGCTGCAGGGTAGGTTGAGCAAGAGGCTCAGAAGGGACCTCCCTAAGTTCTTGGGCTATAAAGGTGACGGTGGGAGAATTGTACTTTCAGACTTGCAAAATTCTGTTAATGTAGCTTTACAATAAAGTAGAATTAGTTTATCTGATCGTGTTTCCTGTCTGGTCTGCCTAGAAAGGCTGACATCAACCTGACAAGTCTGAACGTACAATTCTCCCGCTGTCACCTTTACAGCCCAAGAACTTAGAGAGATCCCTTCTGAGCCTCTTGCTCCACCCACCCTGCAGCTGTGGGCTACGCTGGCTCTTACCCGAGTGTTTCCTAGGGTTAGGGTTCAGCATCTCTTTGCCCTATCTCCCAAGGTCCTTCCCACATACCATTACAGCAATGCATTGGAGGGGTTTGGTTCAACTTCTGTAAGACCCAGCAAAGGGGATATCAGGTAACAGGTTGGAGAATCAGAAAAAGTAGCTATATAGGAAATGTGGAGCAAGATGTGAATTAAAATTTTTAAAAATTCGTATCACGGATTGATCTGAACCCTCTTTATCTGTTGTCCTGTTTTGTTCTATCTGCATTATGTGTTTGTCTATATCTGAAGTAATGCTTGGAAGGTTAGGGTTAAAGCCTTCAGGATCCATGCTATTTCCCTTTTTCCTTTCTGTAATTCTCACATTATCTTCAATGTCATTCTGACATTGTGGTTTGTAATGGAAATGTATAACCTACATTTCAACCTTTAATGGACTGGTCCTAGCTATCTTTGTTCAAAAATAATGTCAGTGATTTCACTTGAATTTCTTTCAAACATATTTCATTAGGACTACATCCTTAAAGGAAAAGTTTCAAATTGTTTTGCCATAGAGCTATCTGGGAAACAGAAATTGAAATTTAGAACAAACCAATGATCTCCATCATGTTCCATCCAGTAATGCACCTGACATGCAGCAAAACCTTGGATCTTTTCTGCCTCTATTAATATTTAATAATGCTCCTCTTTTAGAAAAATAAATCAATTAAGGTTAATTAAATAAGGGTTTGGGATTTGAAGGCAAAAACATGCTTCCAAGTGCCCTGGGCACACACATACAGTAGCACTTGTCTAAAGCTCCTTAAACCAAATGTGTCTTATTCCAGGATTGTGCTGTACCTGCAGAAGATGGCCTTATGATCTCAGGAAAAGACAAAGCAGCATTAATAAGTTGTACATGGATGCTACGTGAGCATTTTGCACAATAGGAAACACCTTTTTACCTTTGAATGTGATGTCCTGCACAGCCACTTTTAATAATTATCCATGAGGATAAGCAAATATTCACCTGTTCATCCCAGGTGGACTTTTTAAAAATGTTCATTTGTTCGAATGTATTCATATTTGTTTCTTCATGAGATGGCAGCCTGCTTTAGATGGAGACTTTCATGTACAAATAATTTCCTTGACCCTGCACGTTAATCATGCTGATAACTCCTGAGACTTGGTAGTAGCTGCCCTGACCCATGGTAAACATTTTATCTATTACTGTAGTTCGAGTAATCCTAAAAATCTTGAAGATATTTGACTATTTTGACATTCTCTTTCAATTTATTAATTTTCTTTCTTCTTCTGAAGTCATGAATTATTGTTTTGTGGTTTCTTCAGCATAATATTGAATTTGATAACAGATTCTATTATTAAGTTTTGAAAACTCTGGATGAGATGCATTAAGTAGCTTCTGTTTCCTGACTGTATTTATTAGTTTTTGCGCTTGGTTGGAGTAATATAACTGGCCACCAGCACAAGAATTGTAGTAGTAAAAGGATTAAAACTACTGATCAAATTATTGGGGGCACAGGAGGTCTCAATTCATTATCCTTTCTTATAATTATAATTATTTCTTATTTCTTAGCCACTCTTCTTGTAGTGCCTTAGGGAGCTATGAATGGCCCAAAACTGAGACAATTTAGGAGATGGACAATGTTAATAACATTCATAAATACTTGGTAGCCTCACTGGAGCATATTCTTTTTTATAAGAAAGATGTTTAGATTTTATCTCTTTTTGTTTAAGAAGCCAGAAAATAAGTAATTTTTTAAAAAATTAAAAACAATTTGCTCCCCCCTTATTTCTTTTTATGGTTTTTGGTGCTTTTTTCTTTTAGCTTCAGACTCCAAACTAAGTCTCAGATTCAGCAGAGAAGATTAAACTGCTATTTCCCCCATATATCATTTCTTGGATATATGGAGATTTCACATTGCTTTAAGTAGGAATCCATTCCTTTGAGAGTTTTTTTCCCCCTGAGAGATTTCCTATAAATAGAGAAAAGCCAGAAACCACACCCTTGGATCTATGTGATATGTAAAATGCAACATTTTCAGATATTGACTTAGGGCAGGGGTCGGCAAACTTTTTTATGCCAGGAGCCATTTTGACATGCTCGAGGACATTTTGACATGCTCGAGAGCCAGGGGGCGGGGTTTGCGGGCGGGGGCCAATTGTGTGGAAGGGGGCGGGGTTTGGGGGCGGGAGCCAATTGCGTGGAAGGGGGCGGGGTTTGCGGGCGGGAGCCAATCACGTGGAAGGGGGCGGGGGAGGTTTGGAAGAAGGAGAAGGGAAAGAGAGGCTCGACGCTTCTCTTCCGGAGCCGCTCAAGCCCCCAGTCCAGGCAAAGTAAAGCTGGTGGGGAATCCAGCACGGGAGCGAGGTTTGCGGGCGGGAGGCAATCGCACACACTTACGGCCTGCTGCCCCATGCCCGCCTCCGCACCTGCCCCTGCCATGCCCACCATGCCTGCCGCCACACTGGCTGCCACACCCAGCATGCCCAAAATTTTTATAGCCCAACAAGCCCTTAAAAGTAGCCGAAAAGTAGCCCAAAAAAGCAGCAACCCGCAAATGTCAAAAATTTCCTGCAACTGATCTCCAAACCTCCTAACCCTCCAACCTCCATCACTGGAGGAGTACACACGTCCTTCTCCGTCTGGAGGAAGTTCTCAAAACCAGCACAGGAAAGAAACGGAAAACTACAAGAAAGCGCGTGGAAGAAGCTGCTTTTCTATTAAACCGGCTCTTCCAGTTTCCTGGTAAAGAAGGCGTCTGAACTCAGCGCGCAGGCAAATCATTCAGGGCAAATCCAATGTTGCGGAAAAGGGAGAGGAGGATTGTGCCTGCACCTGCAGGCAGGAGGTGTGCAAACCGCGAGCCTGGGGGGGGGCAGCGGCAGAACAGACGGGGGTGCTGTGCTGCTTAGCCACGGGGCCGGGAGAGAGAGCCTGCGCTCTCTGTGTGTGTCTGTCTATAATGCGCGAGAGCCAGAGCTACGAGGGAAGGTGGCTTGGGAGCAGCTGGCTGGAATACGCCCCCTCAGTAGCCCCCTCCCCACCCTCCTTCCCTCCCTCTCAAATGGATCCTCTTCTTTCCCGTTTGTATTATCACTGCCCGAGGAAGGAAGCGGCCACTGCCCTCGGCAGCTTCGGGCTGATTCTAGGCGCCCTCGCCGGCTTCCGTGAGGGGGTGCTTCTCGAGCCCCTGCCCTGAGGCGGAGGCTCCCCAGCTGGACCGTGCCCGGCTCTAAGCAGGCGGCCTCTGCGCAGCCACCCGCGGCTGCCGAGGTGCCGGCCGGAGCGCCTTCCAACCGGAGTGGCGCGTCCAGCTCCGGCCAACCTCCGCCGCTCGTTCCCAGCGCTTCCCTCCCGCCGCCCCCCTCGGAGAGATGGGCCTGAAGGGGCGCAGAGGCCGGAGAGGGAGCCCCTCTGTCTCCCCTTCTCTCCCTGCCTCGCCCGCCCGGCACGGAAGCACAGCCGCCTTGACATCAGACGCTGGCGGCGCGCGGCATCTTCCGCACGGGGTCCCGGCTGGTGTCTGTGCTCAGGTGCCGGCGGGGAAGGAGGCGCGGGTCCCGCCCGGTGGAGAGGGCGCAGCGGACTGGCTGCTGGGATGGGTGGCCGCTGCCGCCGTCACTAAGGCTGGAGGGGGGCACGGCGAGCGGCTCCGCAGTGGGCGATGAGGGGGCCCCGGCGGCGGGAAGAGCGGCTCCCGCTGCCTCACCCGGCCACCTGCTCTCCCCTTGGCCGCCTCCGGTCACTACAGTCGCCCCACCGGAACGGAGCCTGGCTCGGCTCCCCTGGCCGCCGCAGGGCTCGGGTTAGCTGGGGGAGAGGATGCCGAACGGCGGGGTGGGGGGATTGATGGGGCGGGAGGGCGCTCCAGCTGGGGTGCAGCGGGATGGGAGCTCCACCCGCGCGCCTTCCCTGGCCGGTCCTCGCGGGCCATCGGCGACGCTCGCGTCATCCCAGCCGGAGCGCCCGAGTGCCAGGCAGGCAGATCCACCCGCGCGCCTCGCCCAGACATGCCGCCAGCAGCAGCAGCAGCAGCCGGTCCCTCCTCCGTCGAAGGGAGCGGCAGAGAGCCCCGCGGGCTGTGCGCGAGGTGTGGGCGGCTGCGGGTGTCCCCGGCCTTGGAGAGCGAGAGCGCGTAAGAGTTTGGGGGCGGGATCCAATTGCGTGGAAGGGGCGGGGGTGAGTTCAGCTGCGGAAGAGCCACACTCAAGGGGCCAAAGAGCCGCATCTGGCTCGCGAGCCGCCATTTCCGACCCTTGACTTAGGGTATGAAATCTCAAGGTGAGACTATAACTGGGGCTTTTCCCTCTACTTTTATTTTTACATTTCTTGGCCTCTTCCTCTACTCTGTCAAAGGAGACTAGACAATGAGAACATTTTTAGGGTAGTCTTTCAAAACCGTCAGTTTGACAGAAGGGTCGTTTTTTTAGTCAACCTAAGATAGATTCCAAAGTGGGTTTTATTAAGCTAGGGCTGTGGGGGTGAGAGGGAGGATTCCACAACTTTTCTCCCTAAAACTCCTTCTCCTTAAAGAAAGGGAGCTTTGGTGTGATTGTTTCAATGGCAGTGTCCTGTGAGGAAATGATCAAGTATACAGTACTTCTATATTCTATTTAAATGGCTGCCTTTTTAGATAAGAAAACACAGGGAGACTGAGACTCAGAATTGGCCCCGTCATGAGGCAGAGTAAGATAATAGTCTTGTGGGTGGGTGGGAGTCTGAGAGGACATAATTGCAGCCCTTCTGATAATTTCTCTCGATCCCTTGGCCATTGCCCTTTGAATAGCATGCTGCCTACCTGAGCCTTTTAACTGCTACCCTCAGTTGTGGGGAAAATGGAATTAAGCTACCACTTTCCTTTCATACATGAATGCAAGGGTGGGATGCCATTTTTGTACAAATTTGGGGCCAGCAGCAAAGCATTTCATATGTCTCTCATATGTTTATTTGACCTATTTTGTTTAGTTTTGAAGAGACAACAAGACCCTGCAAGTTTCTAGAATGGGAAGCCTACAGAAGAATCTTCAGTGAATCTCTTTTGGTCACTTGCTGTGAGACCATTGGTGTATGATCAAAAGGCACTTCACAACAGAGATGGAACTGTCAGTCACCTGCAACAGATGTGCCACATTTACTTTTCTCCCCGGAGACAAAGTTGACTTCACCTGTATAAACTGCCAGCTTTTGGAAGTTTAGAAAGCAAAAGTTGGTTAACTGAGGGTCAGAGTGTTATACCTACACAATTTGTGAAGATGAAGACTTCTTGAATAGTAGTGTGGGTGTCATTACTTGCTGCAAGCAGGAAAACAATGTGAAACTTCCAACTTCACCACAGATGAGAATGAAGGCAACTGGCAACACATCACCACCAGAAGCAAAATAAAGCAGATGGTTCCCATGGATATTAGCAACCAATTCCAACTTCCAGCCTCTGAGGAAGCTTCCACAACATGACTTAGCTATAAAAGATCCCCACCCTGAAGCTCTGTCACCTGATCCAAATGGAAGTGATCCATCATCAATTACCAAGAAGAACATGAAGGCTGTGATCTGAGATGTGACAGAAAGACTAACAAGGCTGATTGAACTAGCTGATCACTGACCCTTCCTACTCATCCACGTGAGTGTGAATGATACAAAAGCATGATCTCCAGTGTATCAAGAGTGGACTTAGTCACTGCAGATGAGGTTAAAGGATCTTGGGGCCCAGATGGTGTTCTCATTAATTCCAAGACAAAAGTCCAGAAAGGGAATGAACCTTTGGTTGCCACATTTGGATTTTTCAGCAGTGGTACAAATTTTATTGGGTAGGGACTGCTTTGTAGAGATTACATTCCCACCAAGGAGGTAATGTATATCTTTAGATGGCTGACTGATCTGGTCAGGAGGGCTTTAGAATACAAGGGAGTAGGAATTTTAAGGTGTTTGGCGAATAATGAATTGTAAGCAATAGACTGAATAGCAGCAAAGTGAAGTGTTTTGGAAATTACTAATTTAATAAAAGAAAAGAAATACAAAAAAGAAATCTAGAATAAAGGAAAAGGAACACTGAACACAGGGAGTCAAACCCATTATCCTAAATTTCTCTACATTAATGCACGAAGTATAGGTAACAAGCAAGATGAGCTGGATGTCATGAAACACAAAGTCAAGTAGGATATAATAGGATCATTGGATCATTGGGCTTGATGGATACACCTAGTTTATGAGGAAGAGGTAATACAAGATAGGAAGTAGTGTGGTGTTGTATACCAGCACTGAACTTATCTGATGGGTCAACTGCACTGATGGTAATACGAGTGTAGGAAGCATTTGGGTTAAGATAAAAGAGGAAGCTAAGAAAAAAGATATCTTGGTAGGGGTCTGCTACAGACCACCAAACCAGTCAGAAGAAGTAGACCAAGATTTATTAAAGTAGAAAACTAAAACAAAACAAAACAAAACATGAAGTGGTTGTGATGGGAGATTTTAACTTACTTAGACATCTTCTGTAAGACTAATTCTGCCAAACATCAGATTTCAGATAAATTCATGACTTAAGTTGGTGATATATATTTTTTTATTTCAAAAGGTTGAGATGGGCACTAGGGGAGCTGCTACAGAGGCAAGTTGATTGAAGATATTAAAATAGTGGGAAACGTTGGTGCAAGTGATCACATATTGTTAGAGTTCTTGATTTTAACAAAAAAGCTTGGTAAAAAAACAGTCAAATAAAACAATGGATTTTAGAAAGTTTAATTTTAATATACTAAGAGAAGTAGTAAGGAATTTACTAAGAAAACCTAAAAGTCAGAAGTAGTGTAGCTGGTTGAGACTTCTTGAAAATGAAATTAAGGATAATGCAGTCTCAAACAGTACTCATAAGGAAGAAAATAAGAATACATCTAGAGGAGCTAATGGGGTTGGATTGACAATTTGTGAAGTTGCTGAGACTAAAGAAGGATGCTTATTGGAAATGAAGGAAATGGTTAATGACCAATGAGATTTATTTATTTATTTATAAAATGTATAAGGCTGCCCATCTTAAATATATAACTCTGGGAGGCTGACAAAGTAGTTTACAAGAAAAAAAGAGATAAAATCCCCTTTTAACAAAACAGAACATATAGTTAAAAATAATTCAGTACAAAAAAGAAGGCACTACATAACAAGCTCACAATACAAACAAACATATATTTGCTCCTCTAACATCCTGTTCCCAGTGGCTGGGGTTGGGGGTTTTCACTGCCCTCCAGAAGGTAAAGAGGATTGGGGCCCTCTGAGGGAATCTCAGGAGGGAGGCTGTTCCAGAGGGTAGGCGCCGTGACAGAGAAGGCACATCTCCTGCCTCACAAGATGACACTGTTTCATAGAGGAGATCTGGACCATTCCCACCCTGTTGGATCTGGAAGGATGGGCAGAGACCCTTGGAGATAGGCACTCCCTCTCTTCAAGAAACAATAACAACAACCACCCAGGATTCTAGTAATCATTAACCTGGAAATAAGTTACAGCAGATAATAAAATAGACCATTTTAAGCATCATGAAGAAAATGCCATGATTGCTAAGAGTCAGCATTGCTTTGTCAAAAATAGGGACAAAAAAAAAAGAGAGAGGAAATCTTCTTTGACAAGGTAACTAGTGAACACAAGGAATGTTGTGAATATAATCATTCTTGATTTTAGCAAAGCTTTTGAGAAGGTTTTGCAAGACAGTATCATTGACATACTATTAAGTCTAGTTTGGATGGTGGACCCACAACTGGCTGCCGGCTGGTGGCACTCAAAGAATCAGCATGAATGGCTCTACATTGAGTTGCAGAGCAGTAACTAGTGAGATTCCAAAAGGATCTGACTTGGGGCTAGTATTGTTCAACATTTTTATTATGACCTGGATACCGGGATTTATGGGTTGCATATCATATCTGTGGACAACACAAAATTGAGAGGCATTCCCAACACCAAGAACAAGATTGCAATCTAAACTGGATGGACTGAATGACTGGACTAAGAGAAGCAAAATGTCCTTCCGCAGGGGGAAATGTAAGATATTACAATTATGGAGGAAAAGTATAAGGCATACATACAGGATGGGGTTTTCATAACATGGAAACAGTATGTCTATGAAGGTTCTCAGTCATCCAGGTGGAATTGTCTGTAGCTTGAATCATGTCAACTGGATTTCTATTTTCTCAGTGGAAACGTTTCGCTCCTTATCCAAGGAGCTTCTTCAGTCTGAGCAAAGTTAGTAAGGGAATCCTTAAATATGTTTCTAGGTGGCTGTGTGACCTTGTACCTGGGGCTAGGTCATGGCTATTTTGAGATGTTATTTCTAAGTCCCTTTATCATCTAAAGGAGGATCGTTAAGATTACCATGCTGCTGTTGAGCTTGTGAAATGGTCTTAATCTTCCTAGGCACAGAAGACAAAGCAGGAAGGAAAATAGGGGAAAGATTGTGCCTGAGGCCCCCACCTCTATTCAAGGAAGGATTTTCCAAGTTGGCATAAATGGATTCCTTGACCCCTCTCTCAAACCACCTATCTTCTCTGTCTAAAATGTGAACATTAATGTCCTCAAATGAGTGTCCTTTTTCCTTTAGATGAAGATAAACTGCTGACTCTGGTCCTGTGGTGTTACTTCTCCTGTGTTGGGCCACCCTCCTGTACAAAGGTTGTTTGGTTTCTCCAATGTAGAGTTCAGAGCACTTCTCACTGCACTGGATTGCATAAACTACATTGCTTTTCTTGTGTTTTGGAGTTTGATCTTTGGGGTGTACAAGCCTCTGTCTCAGTGTGTTGGTGGGTTTGAAATATACAGGTATGTGGTGTTTGCCAAATATCCTTTTTATCTTTTCAGACACGCCAGCCATGTAAGGAATGACCAGGCTCTTCCGTTTACTCTGAGTCTCAGCCCTATCTGTCGCTGTTTGAAACAGTATGGAAACAGTATATCAGAGGACTTGAGTGTGGTCATTGACAACAAGCTGAAATGAGCAAGCAATGTGAGGCTAGAAGAGGTAACACAAGTCTGGACTGCATTAGAAGCAGCATTGTATCAAAGATGCCTGTAGGTCTTATTCCCTTCTACTCTGCACTGGTGAGATCACACCTGGAGTACTGTGTATAATTTTGGGTACTACATTTTCAAGCATGTTGACAAGTTAAAAAATGGTTCAGAGAGTGGTGAAGGAGAAACAGCAGCCTCCTCCTCTTAGGCAGGAAATGAATATTTTCTGACTCAATGCCTGCTGAGTTTAAAGGCTACACTGACGAGGGAGGAAGGGTGGGAGGGGTGATGGTGGATTTAAGTTGATGGTAGAGAGAACACTAAAGGCAAACAAAATGCAGCAGGACTTCTCTAATCAAATCTGTAAAATCTGCCCCATCCTTCAATGCAGCCTGGCTTTGAACCAGCTCACTACTGAGACTGAGCCATTTCCTCAGGATGAAATGGAAGGAAGGAAAGAAACTAGATACTATAAAGGGGAAGGGGTTGCCTAAACACTCTCAGCTGAATCTGGCAAACCTTATGTGTCTGTTGGGGGAAGAACAAGAATAAATGCCATAAACTGTTATTGGTAAAACAGTTTATCTCTGCAGTTGGGCATTATAATCTGAGTCAATGTTTTGAGTGAATGAAGCTTCACATGAGTCTGTTTTTGTTTTATTGCAGTTTCTCTGATGGCTTAAAGGACAGGAATGAATACATTTAATCAATCCCTTCTTCTCCTTTGGGTTGTTCAGGGTTTGCCTTTCTGGTTCCAGCAACTACTAGTCAGCTCTCTACCTAAAGGGGTCACAACCATCCATAGGAGGGCAGCAAATATGATTCTAAGACTTGAGGACATGCTCTATAAGGAATAGGTGAAGGAATTTGTGATGCCCAGTCTAGGGGAAAAAAAAAGACTGAGGGGAGACATGACATCAGGTATATAAAAGGGTGCCATAGGGAAGATGGTCAGGAAGTATTTTCCATTTCCACAGAAACAAAGACCAGAAATAATGGGTGTTAGCTGCAGCTACCTAGATTTCATTTAAATATAAGGAAAAACTTCCTGATGGTAAGATCTGTGTAACAGTGTTTGTCTATATAGGTTGTGGGTTCTTTGACTCTGGAGGTTATTAAAAAGAGGTTAGACAGCCAGTTATTGAAATTCTGAAATTCTTTTGCTTTTTCTTTACAGTAGGATTTTTAATATTCACTGAAATGTTACCCTAAAGCAGTCTGATCTAAACACAATACAGAATCTTATGGTTAATCTAATAAACCAAATAAAAGCATCCAGTGTAAGCCTAATAAATGAAAACATCTACTGGGCATATGTATGTGATACATTTGATGATGATCACCTTCCTACCAAGCAATGGAGTCAAATTAGTTTCTTTTCTGTTGGCTACATTTGAAATTGTTATGAATTTTGAAGAGAATGGGGGAAACCGAAAACCAGATTAAGAACCATGCATTTCTGCCCTAGTGTATTCTGACTGGAAGTAGTAATTACAGTTGGTTTGTATGACATAGCTGCTAAAAAGGACCTTGAATGGTTCCACTTGTGGAATGGAGGCAAGGGGCACTACTGCAAGTCCTTGAGTAAATGTAGGTCCACATATTTCTGTTTAGTCTTCATGCTGGAGGCACACATAATTGGTGACCTTTTAGAATGTAGCCTCCTGACTGATTTAGCTTTTAGGAAGAGAGAATGCTTGGGGTACATGCTAGCATTTAATACCTACAGAACTAAAGTATCTTGGATGAGTCTAAGTGAAGGTATTAAGCAACAGAAAAAAGAAGTCAACCTTTCTTCTCTTTCAGCTTCAAGATCTGACCATGCAGTAAGATTTCTAAAGATAGGGACTGATGGAACTCAAATTGGAACTTGCTGCCCAGAGCCATTGGAGTTGGACAGCCAATTAATTTAAATAAATAATAATAAAATTATTCCAAGTTCCTTGTTTGTTTAGAAATGATGAATAAGCACTTGAAAAGTCATGCTCTTAGTGTACAAGTGAGTCCAGATATTGGATTTCCATTTATAAGCCTCTGATATAGACATCCCCCTAGATACATTTAAGGTTTTTCCATTTTTTTTTCTATTGGTGAAAGTTTGTTCAGGAGGGAATTATAGACTAGGTGCACAATGTCTTTTCTTTAGTTCAGAGCTAGCCATTTGGAACCATCCAATGATTACGGAACAATATCCTGCAGAGTCAAGATGCTGTTTATCAGGGTGTCGGAAGCTCCAGCCAATTGAGTTCCACCATCAGGTAGGAGGAGCTGTTTCCATCAGGGGAAAGGTAAAAGTCAATGTTGCATACATTGGAGAGGACTTTGTTATATATGACTTCTGTATAGGCATGAACTCTTGCATATTGTCTTGGAGAAATTCAGTAATAGTGATTGATGTAAGACTTCAACTATTATGTTCCACTGCTGCCATTGAATAGAAATCATGTGCTTAGTTACTCAGTTTACTGTCATGTTTTTGCAGTGCCATTGCATTGAGAGAAATGATACCCATCCAGCAGGGTTCTGTAAAGCTTCGGATTTGATCTCCAAAGAAGTGTTTTAGAGTGCAAACTATTTGCAACATCTTAAAGCATCTGTGCCTTTTCCTGGGATTGTGTGGCTCTGTGCAATTCTAGGAAAAGGCACAGTTGTTTTAAGGTATTGCAGACAGGTGCTATGTTCACACTCACACATGAAACATGGTTTGGAGATTGAATTGGTGCTGCACAGCCCTTTGATGAAAATAATAACTGCATTTATCCTCATGCCTTACATACAGATATAGCATCTCCCGAAGCTTCAGAGGAACTGCAACCTACCTCACCATTATAGGAACTGAATTCTGTCCACTGGCTGCATTATATCATAGCTGCAGTGATCAAGTGCTAGTGAATTTAACAATGATTACATTGGAAGAACTAAGAAATGTGTTCCTGGAAATGCGTTCTAAGGTTCTTAAAAAACCTTGAATACTGCTCTTTCTTTGTCTTAATAAATATTTTACTTATTTGTTGAAAAGAAATTCAGCATGACTTTCAGTAAAGGTAATAATTACAGTAAAATAAATTCCAATGTTTTCTAGTTGGTTTACTTTGACAATTATCAGTACATTGCCCTCAGGCAGTTTTGCTGGCTTGTTGATCATTAATAACAATGGTCACTTCTGATCATGTCTTTACTGGAAGAACTAGTAGTGGCTGCTGCTACCCTTCAAAATCTAGTGACTTACAAGGACTTGGCATCCTATCTGCTTGCCCTCCAGCCATGAGCTTTGTCCAAAACAGCTCCCTTTTCCTTGGAACATTTTCTTCTTTCTTGAATGGTCACATTTCATTGCTTCCTGTACAAAGAACCTGTGAGTGTTTCCTCTTGACTTCACTAGTTTTTTATTGTATTATCTAATGCTATGGGTTTGTTCATTTGTTTAACCTGTGACTCTTTCCGGAATAGCATAGGGTAACTGAATGAATGCAAATGTCATTTGCTGCAAGACAACAATTTTAGGAGAGCAATCTTGGGGATGGCTAATACCTTAGAGAGCCCCTCTCCTACATTGGATTGAGTTAGATCTTTTTACTATTCTTGCCTCTTGGATTTTAATCTTGTTTTATAATTTGTATTTATATATTGTATGTATATTTTATGTCTTTTGTTTCTATTATTTTGTTGTAAACCGCCCAGAGTCCCTCCGGTGGAGGGAGATGGGCGGTGATAGAAGTTTAATTAATAAATAAATAAATGTAACAATATTTTTAAAATTAAGCTGCAGTTATGATTAACCAAGAATAAAGCTGCCTTCAGTATGATTTGTGAGGCGGATATGATGTCATGGGATTTGGTAAACTGACACAATTGTTTATTTTGAGAGTCTGATAAAACTGTTTTATGGGGGGGTGCGTGTGCGTAACCTCAGAGAAACTATGAATTATCAACATGCAAAATTAAACCCCAATATTTTAATGTTTAAAACAGCAGAATTCTGTAACAACATATACATTAAATAAAACAACAGAAAAGCCAGATAAAGCCATCAATCAACACTAAACAGTGCTTGAATAAAGAGGTATGTTTTCGTTTATCACTGGATTAATGTCTCAGCATCAAGTTAAAATTGGAGAGACATTCCTGTAATAGGAAAAAAAAAGGCCTGTTTTGGGTTACCACCCACCTCATGTCAGAATGTTGCAGGGACATTTCTGGAAATGAGTTTGGTACTTAGATAATTAATGTGTTCCCATACTGTTTAAGGTTTAAAAATTAAATATTTTGTTTTGAATGCTAAAACATCCAATGAAGCTCTTTTAAGTTTGCTATACATTATCTGGAAATCTACCCACACTAACCAAGTACTCCACTACCAAAGCAATAACCCAACCTCCCACAAGAGGAGCTGTGTAAGAACACTATTCAGATGAGCACAAACGCACTGCAGCAACCCAGAACACCAGAAAAAGGAAACAGACCACTTCTATAGCATCTTCCAACAAAATGGGTACCCACGCAACTTTATCAAAAAGTGCCTGACCACTCAACCGACCACAGCGAAACCAACAGAAGCTATGAAAAGGATTACACTGCCATACATAAGAAACTTTTCAGAAACTACTAATAGACTGTTACAACCACACGGCATCACCGTAGCACACAAAACAACCGAAACCCTTCAGAACATCGTAAGTAACCCAAAAGACCCAGTAGCCCAAGAAGAAAAAACAGGAGTTATCTACAACATACAGTGGAAGGACTATAACAGCCACTATGTAGGACAGACCGGCAGAAGACTAGCAGAATGCATCCATGAACACCAACTAGCAGTCAGAAGACATGATGAAAACTCCTTAATCTCACAACACATGGACAGACTTAACCATACTTTCAACTAGGAAACTGTGAGCATCTTAAACCAGGCCAAGTCCAAAAATGCTAGAGAATTCCTGGAAGCTTGGCACTCAGACAAAGCAGCCATCAACAGACACATAGAGGTAAACAACATTTACATACCAATATGACAATAGAAAAGCCAGAAGACCAGAACACCTCCTTGCCAGCAATCATCACCCAGATATGCAAAGATTAACACCAAGATTAGCACCAGAGGAACAATCAAACAGCACAATATACCCTAATGAAGGAACTATTAATTCAGTCAATCAACCAAGTAGCAAACAACAGCCCAGTCAAGGAACTACTAAGGAGAGAACAACACCTCCACCAACACAAGCAGGACAAGCCCTGGTATACTATATAAACAGAGAGCAAGTTCCACTCCCTTTTCGCACTGAAGATGTTGCCTAGCCTGGCAATGAAACATCTGCAAGAAAACAACAAGGCTCAGAGAGCACCAAGGACTCCACAGTTCAACCCTGAGCTACAAATATTCTCTTTGATTGATACGTTATCCCATCTACCTTTACCCAACTGTTAACTAGCTGTTGCATTTTGCACCAAGTATAGTTTCCACAGAGGGGGCGTGGTGGCTCAGCGGGTAAGACGCCAGGCTTGTCGATCGGAAGATCGCAAGTTCGGAGGTTCGAATCCCTAGCCCTGCGTGCGGAGTGAGCTCCCGCACTAGCTCCAGCTCTTTCCAACCTAGCAATTCGAAAGCATGCAAATGCAAGTAGATTAATAGGTACCACTTTGGTGGGTAGGTAACAGTGTTCCGCGCATGTCATGCGGCCATATGACCATGGAAGTGTCTTCGGACAACGCTGGCTCTTTGGCTAACAAATGGAGATGAGCACCGGCCCCTAGAGTCGGACACGACTACATAAACGTGCGGGGGGAACCTTTACCTTTTTATAGTTCCCACAATATCTCTGAGGATAGGCCAGCATGATAGGAGTCTAGCAGGAGTGTTCTACTATTTGCCATCAATTCTTGGTAAATTTTGTGAATAATCCAGTGGCTGTCTTTTCAGGATTTACTGAACTGCCATCACAATTTAGCCTAGTGTGCTGTATGAATCCAGCTGCTGTGGTTAGTTAAGAATTTAATTTGTTATGCAAATTCAGATTATTTGAGTAATAGTATAAATCAGTTCAGTTGACTATGGGAAAATGTCATATGAATGTACAAATATATAGGCTGTGTTCTAAAATTCTTGTTGTCTAAGAGGACATTGGGCTTCAGTGTGTTATTCAGCAGTTTACTCTGCCACTGTTGAACTCCATAGTTTGTCAAAATTAGTCTGCCAGTTTCCCAGGTTTCTTTCCTTGTAAGAGGTAACTGTTTTCTATTCCATTCTTGAGGTGTTTTAGAAAACCTTTGGTTGGGGCATAAAAGCATTATCATTTTAAGATGGGACAAATTGAATTTTTGGGTTTTTTTTCCTGGTAATAAATCATTCCACTAATCTGCCTCCTCCTTGGCTGAGGAAAAGCTTCATGAGAAGTACATTCATGGAATTTAATGAAATGTGGGAAACCAGGGAAATTGCAGGTGGAGATACTGTAACTGTACAGAAAAGGCCACCTCATAGATAAGTACAAAAACCTTGAACACTAGCAATAAAAACTGATGTTTTAAAATTGAAAATAAACTGAATATATATTTTTTAAACTGAAAATATTTTTTTAAAAAGCAGAAAAATGAACCTCAGGAGCCTTATGAAAGTTTATAGGTGGTACAGAGTGAGAACTTATTGCTTAAGGAATACAAAGTAAAACAATTCCATTGAATTTGTTCATGTCATTGATTTTTTTTAAATTTTGCCCAGGGTACAGATCTAAAATAATAATATCCTATTCCACCAATTCAACTCAATCCACTCTTGTTTCATGTTCTGAATTCCTTTTTGTAATTGAACATTCAGGTTTTCGTCACTAGATGTCACTCTCTGAACACAAAACATGCTGATGAACAGTTGCATCTTTCTCCCCCAGCCCCTTTTTCTTCAATTACCACTGAAGAAGGCTCTCTCTCCTCTCTCACCCCCACATTTGTGAGGGATGTTAGTTTTTGCTTTGGTAAATTGAAATATTTTGAAGACTGTTGGGGAGAGGAATAACAAAGACCCAGAGCTTCCTTTGTACCAGCCTCTTGGCAGTCTTGAATTAAACAGGCATATTCTGCTGGATTTCAAAACATCATTGCTGGTTATTCTTTTTTTCTGTCTGCAGTGTGCAGGTGGTGGGGCTGATTGTATTTTAATCTTTTTCCCTCTAGGGTCAAAGACCAAAACAAAGCTGCGTACCTGCATGAAAAACAGTGATACAATTTCTATTTTCTTGATTTTGATCTTCTCCCACTCTCATAGAAAATATTTTGTATGGATCATTTAATTAAGGCAGGAGTGTAGATATACAATGCAAACACATAAGCCGAGCCTAGTCTTCCTGGCAGAGAGCAACGAGTCCTTTATTTTTAACAGAAACTCAGAAACTCTTTTGTTCTCGCTGCAGTGTAAGCGATAAACATTTGTTCCATAGCTTCAGAGCATTTTAACTGCCCTTCTTAATAACAATGGGTGGGACATATGGTATAATACAAGCACTTGAATACTATCATTTTGCTATCTTTACCTGGGCACCGGCATGTCATCACTGATGCTCCTTTAAATATAGTACTTGCTTACACGTCAGGGGCGTGGTGGCTCAGCGGGTAAGACGCCAGGCTTGTCGATCGGAAGATCGCAAGTTCGGAGGTTCGAATCCCTAGCCCTGCGTGTGGAGTGAGCTCCCGCACTAGCTCCAGCTCTTGCCAACCTAGCAATTCGAAAGCATGCAAATGCAAGTAGATGAATAGGTACCACTTCGGTGGGATGGTAACAGCGTTCCACGCGCGTCATGCGGCCACATGACCGTGGAAGCGTCTTCGGACAACGCTGGCTCTTCGGCTAACAAACGGAGATGAGCACCGGCCCCTAGAGTCGGACACGACTGCACAACTGTGCGGGGGGAACCTTTACCTTTTACCTTACACGTTATACTGAAAATGAGGGAAGAAGCTGGAAAAGAGGCTTTCTGGGGGTCTTAAATTTCACCTTGAAGATGCATGTCTCTTGCATCGTTCTGTAGCAGCAAAGGGATGTAATTCTTGTGCTGTTTAAATACATTGGGATGACAACTCCTAGAACAGCTTTTGGCATGCTAAATAGGAATTTTAGAAACTGTAATCCCAACACACCTGGAAAGCACCAGATTTGGAGAAGGTTGATTGAACCATAATGTACGGATTGGCATGGTTTTGGTACCATGGTCACATTGCTTATTAACAAAATAGCTGTTGTGCGTGGCCACTCAAAAAATACCCATTTACCAGAAGACAAACTGAAGTGGTTGCTCCATGCTGAACCTCTTGTCCCTCTTGATGCTATTTTACTATCTAAGCTTAACTTTGACTTTTTTTCCCCCCAGATGGGCACAATTCCAAATTGTGCTGCAGCCACCAACTGTTTTTGTTTGCCAAGATTGCCTATGGGGCGTTTGTAGTGCCTACGGTCATTCTCGTACATAAAGATGATGCTGGAGACTGGTGCTTTGTTTCGCAAAATGACAGCTTCTCAGTTAATTGCTTTTCCTTTACATAAAATAATCTGAAAAAAGATAAGGTCAGTTGTGGGAGGAAGCTCGGTAGGTACCAACACAGAGATTGTTTACCTCCTCCTGATTCTTCTCTGACTTCTGTGCCCACTCTTCACTCCCTATTCTGCCAAAATTTAAAGTGAGAGACTTGTTTGCTTCAACTGCTGGCAAATCTGGCAAGAGAACCTATAAAAGTCGGCTATAAGAAACTATGTTACATCATTTTAGTTATCCAGAAACTGTTAAAATAAACATGTATTTTATGAATACCTGAATAATCTTAAACTATTTTTTTTTTTTAAAAATTAGCTCTATCTGCATGAACTTGCCATATTTCTATACTAAAAGAGTGAATTTGGCATCCACTAGGACTCTGGATTTTAAGCATCTAAATTCTTCTAGTTTTCTTTCAAGTGTCAAAAGGAATGCATTTTACCCTAACAAAATATTTAAAATAGCATGCAACAGTATATTTGAAGAGATAGTATAGCTAAAATAAATGTATTTCATTTCACTTTATTGTTAGTATTTTATGAATAGCTTTGCTGATACAAATATTTATTATTTATTTATTAAATTTCTATGACCGCCCATCTCCCCCTCAAGGAAAGACTCTGGGTGGTTCACAGCTATAACAATAACAGTAAAATACAGTAAAAACACAATAAAATACAAATACAATAAATATAACTTTAAATTAAAACCATATTAAAAATATGAGCCTGAGGTGGCAATTTATATATGAGAGTAAGCCCTATTGAAAAAAAACGGGCTATATTCTGGAATTAACAAGTATAGAATTGCATTAATTTCTGTTGCCATCTTAAATGTGTTTAAGACACATTTTTATTGTCCCAGACCTTTTCATTCTGTGTTTCATTCATTCCATGATAGTTTTCTACATTTATGAAAATGATAGTTTAATATACATTGAGCTTGCAGGGAGAAAGATTGAAAATCTCAAACTTCCTTTTCCCAGAGGTCCTCTGGATATACATACCCTAGCTGTATCTCCTGGCCTTGTGATAGCTGTCTGGTAGTTACTGTTGTCACCACCTATTTTAATCCCGGTCTGTAAGAAAAATGAGGCTCCAACAATATGTACTGCTCTTCTGGTGAATAAAAGGGTAAAAATGAAAGAAAAATAATATACATTTTATAGTGCAATCTCCTGGCCTTGTAGGACAGAGGCATATAACTATGGAATTTCTGCCCTTTCTGGATTTGAGAGACCAATTTCACAAGAGACAAACAAAATCAAATTTTATTTTAAAAACCAGAAAAGATAAAATATAATAAATGTTCTATAAGGATGTAATAATTCAGTATTGGAAATAAAGCTTTTAATTTTTTTTAAAAAATATTTTTTTCTAACAAAACAATCTTTAATCAATTTTAAAAGATATTAAAAGAAATTAAAAATACAAACTAAAGATACAAAGGAAAAAGGGAAAAAATTGAGTCTTTGAAAATTTTTGATATTGAAAATATCCACATGCACAGCAAAGAAATTGCATAAAGGGGTGTGATTACATGGAATTCCTGATATTGCACACAGAGATAAAATCAAGGATATCGGATTTAAGTACACACAATAAAGCAAATCAAATTTCTGATGCAGATTCGAGGATAAAATACTTGCCTATTTCTATAGAAATAAAGCAGATTGTTGAAATTTTACCCTCCTTTTCACTTTACCTGGTTTTTAATTTTTCCTGGAAATTCAAATAAGTTAATTCTGAGGTTATATGTTTGTATGAAAAAAATGTAAAAGCAGTTTTGATTTCTTTTCCCATTTATGTAATAAATGAATATTTGTTTGTTTGTTTGTTTGTTTGTTTGACTTGGAACATACTGTTTTTGTCACATGGCTATTTTAACTAATGCAAATCCCATCACTATGTCAACCTATCTTTGTGGTAATGCCCATAGCAGTTGAGCTGGAGAGTGAAAGAGAGAGCCACAGGTACTGCTTTGAGCTCCACTTCTGGAGGAAGATTGTTGCTTTTGATTACATAGGGTTATAACTATCCACCTACAAAAGGTGTTTGAAAGGCCATAAAAGGAGAAAAAAAGTGTTGTGTTAAATAAATTGTCTAAATTATACAACTTTGCATGATGAAATAATTTTGGTTGTCACCCCTATTATCAGCCTGTGCTAAATCAGAAAAGTCAGTCCTTGCTCATGAAAGAGTGTATGTGATATGCATTGTGCTTTGTTGGAAGGCAGTTCAAAATCAATTTTTTAAACTTTTTTTGCATTTAAAAATATTATTTAGTTGTTAATGTTCTGAGAAAGACTGATTCCTTGTAATGGGAGGTTAGAATACATGCAGGGTGAAAATATTAGATTTGAAATGTAAAAGGCCTATTTTTCTCTTGGAAAGAAAAATTCTGATGAAATGATACCATTTACAGAGTTAGTACTGTTCAGGATTAAACTTTCCCTGGGGACATGTTCACCTTCAGTGGATAAACAAAAGTTCTATCCAGCTTCTTTAAAACATTAAAGTTCTTTAAGACTTCTGTAATAATGAGCAACTGAAATTTTGAACATGTGCACATGGAAATAATTCCTTAACAGCAATCAACTCTCCTGCAGTCCCTTTTAATGTTCTTTTACCTTTGTTATGAAACTTTATCATGTAGACAAAACTAATTTGTGGCCAAGAAAGAACATTCTGTTTACTTTGCCTCTCAGACAATATAATTTATCCTCTACATTAAGGCAGACTCCAAAGTAAGTGAGATTTTAGCTTTCCTGTACCAAGGCAGAAATGAGAGGATGGTGGTGATGGGGAGAATGTCTTCCTAATTGTTATTTATCAGCATTTGATTCAGATCTTCTAGTAAAACCAAATTTGTTTTGGAACCTATTCATCACGTGAGTAGCAGTGAAAAGCCCATTTCGTAATGGCACATCTGTGATATCATTAAAGGGTAGATATTTCAATATTCAGTGCAGGTGAAAGTACTGAGCAGGTCTGTATAGCATACACAGGTTGACTTTTATATGAACCTAAATCCGGATAATGCAGAATTCAGGCTCGCTCTCATGTGGAAGCCATGAGCCTGCAGTTATATGTGTGGAGACCTTCACAATATTAATAAGCTTGTTATCACTTGTCCTGCAAGAACAACACTGTTGTTACAAGGGAAGTGGGGCTCTTCACTACTCACATGGTCAGTATTTGTTAGAGTTCTTGTGTTGACTTGGCAAATTATTCCTGTACAAAGCACAGCGTTCTCATGATGACGTGAATGCCAGGTGGCTGGATAACAGAGAAGCCTTGGCTTTGTTTACATCCTCATGAGATAGGGAGCGAGAAGGTACCATGTTATGGCTAGCAATGGATCTTCCCATGGGAACAAATCCTCCTGATTTCCTTCTGTGGGAAGCCTTGCCCAGGCCCCCTGAGCAAGGAGGGGGCGGAATTCAGTGCTTAGATGCAGCAGGTCATGCTATGTGCTTTAGGCCTAATGCTTTGGGCCTAGTGTGTGTCACAGCTAACATCCAGCCAATCAGAAAGCTAGAAGAACTGAATATACAACCATGCAAAATGGTGTTCTATGCTTCTTGATTTCTAGTGTCTTTTAGCCATGTAGTTCTTCACGTGTTCACTTCCCGTGGACTGGGCAGAGTGAGCTATGCCTGGCTTTGGGTATAGGCCGTGGCAGGAACTCTGGCCCTGGGATCAATACACGGAACTCTGCTTATAAGTTTGTTTTGTTTTTCCTTTTACAATGATGTATCCTGTATATTCATCTTTTTCATTGTTGCGATAATGTACTGTATCTGCATTATTGCCTTATGCTACCAGTAAACACTGTTAGCCCTAACAAGCTGCATTCTTGTCTGTTTATTCTCAAGCCTCGGTTTTTCCCCTTTAAGCCAGCGTATATCCCATCAGTATTACAAGTTTACATGCACCTGAATGGGGCTAGGGTAGTGTGCTTTGTGTTAAGTGGCATATTATTCAACTTCTTATTCCAACTTTTTGAAAACCCCAATGCATAATTATTTATTTAAAAACTCCAGTATTGTCTATATCACAAAGTACACTGAAGTTAAATACACTGAACATTACTTTAAAGAAAAATAATAGGAAATGAGCATTACTTTCAAAATAAAGTTACTTTAACTGGGTAACATATCAGACAATGATGAGTAACCGATTCAAATAGTTGGGTTCCACAATTTGGCCTAAGTTAGTAGTGAGGCAGACATAGATTTACCTTGTCAAAACAGAATCTGACTAGATGAACACTGTGTTTCCTGAAGAATTTCCATTAGGAATTAGATTATACTGTACTGTATGAGCTTTCTTCCCATTGAAAATACTTTAGGAATGAACAAGTAGCATGCATTTTGAGAATTTATTTACTGCAAAAGTAGTACAATTTACAGTTAACCTTTCTCAATTGCCTATGATCCAGCATTCTGTGTTGTCAACCAGTGGTCAACCAGATACTTTCTGGAAGTTCACCATTATGGACAGAAGAGAGGTATTTAAGGTACAATGCCTGTGATTTTGAAAGTTATAAACATCCAAACTAGTAGCTATGATAACCAGTTCTCCATGATGTTCTGCCATTTGTGGCCATCACCTGATCTTATGATAATGAATTTCACATTTCAAGTGCAATGTTATTGTGGAACACTTATTGTGAATGCAGTTGTTAGTTAAAGTTAAGAAAAGTTGCATAAATATTTTATATGAGCTTCACTTTATGAAAGGATTCCATAAAAGTATGACCCTATCTTGCGCCAGTGAAGTTTATTTCACTGGTGAAATATACTCCCATGACCAATTTCCCACCCACCCAACTAAATTTTTCCAGTTGTGTTACAAGTTGACATCTATAAACAACAAAGGCTCAAGTTTAATTTTTTCACTTCCTGTGAAGTATTAGTTTCTCTGCACTTTATAGTTCATATTAAATGTGGACTACTTGGCATTCCTATTTCTTGTAAAGAATTGTATTTGTAGAGAAACCATGATATGGGAATACAATTTTCTGTGCTTTACCCCAGAGATATAATGAAACAATAACAAATACACTATTAATATAATTCTGTGAATGGATTTTCTGAGCTTGTAAGATAATTCAATAATAAAATGTACTATGGAGGTGTTTATGTTGCCAAAAGGGGGGCTTATGAAAAATACAGGGCATCAGTGTTCATAAAAATCAATTGTACATGCTATGGGGAAAAATGTTACACATACATACACACAGATAGATGCTGGTTACATGAATCACTGAAATAATAAATGAAAATGGGATTATTTGATTCTTTTTTTAACATCTAAGGGCTAAATTACATGATATATTAAATATGTAACATGCAGTTGCTCTTCTGTTTTATTTTCTTTGTTTTAAGTTAATATATTAGATTTTCCACCCATACCTTTTAAAAAAAAATCTACACAGGGAAATGAAATTTTGTGAAACAACTGGCAGAGACAGTTTTAAACTAATACCACTGCATTTGTGGTAGTTTTGATCAGAATATGTTCCCATATGTTGATACTAGTATTTAATGTATTTCCACTTAATGTATCACTTTGTTTAACATTAATGAAGTTTCAGGAAAATGACTGCATTGCCAAATCAAATCCATCAGCCCATTAAACTGGAATATTTATACTGAAGCTAAATTTCTCCAAGATCCTAACCAAATATTCCACTGATTTAATTGGAACACCCTTGCAAGCCAGATTTCCTTGCAATATATGGATGGGCATTAGGCAGCCAGGATGGATGAAGAATCTCTAAAAATCAATATAAAACGAATTGCAAGGGCTCGGGGCCCATGTTCTCAGCAGAAAAGCAAACTGCCCATCATGAACATCACTTTCCTTTCTACCTAAAGGCACTTTTCAAATTGTCAGTGTGGAATGAGTGCATGGCAGGGAATGTAATTCATTTGATCATTTTCCAAAACACATGAAACTTTTCACTCTAATGACCTGTTTTATATAGCCTCCTCTGATATAAGCTGTTAAACCTTCACTTCTAACTACAGTATATTAGGCCACATGAGATACACCTTGGATATAAAAACCTTAGTGTTCTGTGTAAAATTCTTGCTTCTCAATTGCTGCCTTAGAGACACCTGATCAGTTTTTTTTAAAAAAAGAAATTCAATGATTATTAACAGTTTCAGGATGAAAGCATGATTGTAGTAATAAATCTAGCCAAGCAAAGTGCAACTAGAATAATTTAAAGTAGCTATAGAATAATATGCTTGCATGCAAAAGTTTCAGGTTTAATTTCCAGCATTTTCTGAGGGGGCTGGGAAAGAAATCTGCTAAAAATCCTGGAGGGCTATTCTAGGTCAATGATGATAATTGGTGCATTTCATACAATGCATTAAGCCATAATTTGTTTTACACATGGTTTGTTGAACAAGCCATAGCAGCTTGCTGCACACATAATGCCAACTGCAAACATAAACCATGGTTGGGTTAATATAGCATGTCAAACAAAAAACAAATCATATTATGTGGGAATCCTGGATGGTGAGAGTAATGCATGCTTTTAGTACCACTGTATGGTGTGTGTGTGTGTGTGTGTGTGTGTGTGTGTGCGCGCGCCTTCAAACTTGTCTTGACTACTGGTGACTATCTGGAGAAGTCCATGCAGTTTTCTTTGCAACAGTTTTGGAAGTGGTTTGCCATTGCCTTCTTCCCAGGGCTGAGAGTTCATGACTGGCCCAAACTTACTGTTTTGTGCCAAAGGCAGGACTAGAATCCAGCCTCAAGCCTGGTGCCTTTAACTGCTACGCCAAACTAGCTCTCATTACTTTATAATGCAATCTTAAATCGTATTGAAAAAATCAAAAATTAAATCTGTATTTGACTGTTGTTTTACTCAACGTGCCTTCTTTCCCAAGAGTTAAAATTCACCTTGATATCATTGGTTGACCTTTCATCCCTTTCCACCTTCTTCATGAAGCTGATCCACTTTGCAAGGATTCATTTTGTAACATCTTATAAATTTACAGGCAAAGCAGGACCTTCATTGGAACCTGTTTTATTTTGAGGGACTTCAGTGTCAATTTTTGTTTCCTAACACTGTTGCTCAAAGTGCATATGGTATTTAATATAGCTGAGTATCCTGTTATGTTTGTAACACAATGAAATGCTATGCTTACAAGAAAAGCAAAGTAGCTAACTCTGAAAGGTTATGTTTGCTGTGTCATCTGTTTATAGTGTGAGCATACACCACAACATAGTGTTTTATTTGCATAAGCTTTTTCTAACTTTGCCATGCATGTGCGCAAGTGCAAAATCACAGGAGTGTATTTCATCAGTGCTCACTAGACTGGAACCCCCCCTCCCGCCAATTCTATTCTAGGGCTGTGCAGTATTTCAGATTCTATATCCAAAATGTGCTTTGGAAGGAGCATGAGCATAGCACCTGTTGCATTGGTGTGGCCCAGCCCAGCAGAGTTGGGTCAGGAGTTCTTTTGGATTCAGAAGCAATGACCATACCAGTATGAGTACTTAAGGCTTTATTCCAAGGCAGTATCAGAAAATAACATAATAAGACAAAGAAGAACCTTATCCCATTCTGCCAGTCAGAGAACCCCAAAAAGATGACAGTGGATGGACCCTTCAAAGCCAGGAAATATGCAGCAACCTCCCAGTTAGGTATGCATTGAAGTTCCATCTCATGGGGCTTCCTGACTAGCTTACAAAGGCTCTGAACCACGATTCCTGATACATATTCCCAATGGTCTAATCTCATAGACTGAGACCATCAAGGTTAAGGACTATTTGTTTATATCAGGTGGCAATGAGATCATGTCAAAGTTTAGGAAAATCTGTTTCCAAGGTTTTTGGATTGATTATGAAAAAGAACACCCTACTCTACCCAGGTGTCCCACCAAAGACAGGGCAAAGCATAGTATACTCAAGTATGACCCTTTAGTAACTAAAACGAATGTTTGCTTAATTCTGTATTACATACTCAAACATTATGTAGGAATATAAATTTCTATGTACCATGTACCCAAGGGTAAGAGGTAAACAACACTATCCAAATCTTCCTCGCCAATCTTCTGGTAAAACCACCAGCACTACACCTGACTGCAATGCCTTAAAGCACTTGGACCTTTTCTCAGGGAAAAGCACAGCTGCTTTAAGGGTTGTAGAGAGATGCTATGTTTGAATTCTCATGCCCTCCAAAGCACTTTGTGGAAATGAAACCCAAGGCATTGCACAACTTTCTTCTGTATCACCGCTATGCACAAGATGTTGTTTTATATGCTGTCTACATTTTCTTTTGGCCACAGCATATATTACCTTTGAGTTCTTGAAAAGCACACTTTTGGGTACCGAACAGTGGTTGTAGCCCCACTTTCCTATAGGGGAAAATAAATCTTGGTGAAGCTATAATTTCCTTCTCTCTTATTCTACTACAAACTTAGAAGTGGGTGTTTAGGAGAAAGCCACATGTTTGGTAACAAAACTGGTAGAGTTTTACCAATGGATCTTATTCTTCATTTAAAATGGCTTCAGTGAAGATGGAATGGTCATTCTACCTCAATCAACACATCTGAAGCACTAGCACATATGCATAAGCCAAAGTTGAGAGCAATACAATGCAGCCATGCAACCAGGACAGAATGGTGGTTTTCACACTTGTCGTATCATTTGTGAACTCAGCTATTATGTAGGGTAAACTATGGTTTATATAACATTATGTGTGAGTGAGATGGCTTTATTGCCCATAACAATAACTCTCTTGGATATTCTATTATTAGTAATTTTGATTGGTGATTTAATTGCTGATTTTTTTAATTGTTAGTTTTTTATGATTGTTTTTTATTGTATACCTCCCAGACTCACGATCTGTGAGATGAGTGGCTGTATAAATATTGTGTGTGTGTGTGTGTGTGTGTGTGTATATATATATATACACACACACACATACATACATACATATACATATATATATATACACATACATACACACATACATACCTATTGGGGCTTATTCCATCAACCATAGTTAAAAGAAATAATGGCTTACATAAGATATGGAAATATAATCATTGCAAAGTCTGCAGACATCATAACAAATGTTTAAAAGTTGCATATATAGTCTGGGGAAAAGCATAATACTGAGCATTGTAGTCTGGGGAATGTTTCACATTCATGTGAATAAGCTAGATGCTTTAAAACTGAGATAAAACACTAACAGGTTTAGCCTAGGTTTTACCTTTGAGATTCTTCAGTCTGGACTTAATTAGCTATGATCCTTGGAATTTGCGCTGCATAATCTCCAAGAAAGAAGAGGATTTTTTAAAAAAATATTTTTTATTTGACCTTCAGGAAAGTTTTAAATGAACAATTACAAAACATAAATTATAAAACAGATAAAAGCAACCAAGTGGTTTATAGTAAATATCCATTTGCATTGCTGCATATCAAAATAAGCAAGAGGGGTAACCTCCCTGCCATGTATTCTAAAGCATAAAATGCTTCTCCATAAGAAGAAGAAGTTTAAAATTTGAGCCTGAACAATTGCCTTTGCTATGAATCTTTGCAGCTAGGAAAGGTATAACTCATCTGCTTACTATATTAGTCCAAATAAGAATGGTAACATAAAATATTGGCTCTAACCTTTTTTGGCTTCACTTCTTTTCTTGGAATTTGTTCAGAAATTTGAGATATGGTCCTTGTTCTGCTCCCAATCTATCCAGTCTCCTCTGATGGTCATTGCCCTGCTTGAGAAGAGTGGGAAAGGGAATAAGGAGACAATTTTAAGCCACCTAGCAATTATAGTAATGATGAGAGAATAAGGTCACTGGTGGTTGGGATGTTGCCCATTTGGAGCTGGGTTCTAAGTTCCTTTGACTTTCCAGATGTCATTTCCAGCATTCCTTACCACTGGCCATGTTAGTGGGAGCTGCAATTCAGCAAAATTCACACAATGAGAAATTTCTTCTTCCAGGATGTGGGGTAGGCACAGATATGACATGTGAAGATAATCTTCAAGGTGCCTACCTAAACAAAGTTTTAGTTCTTTCTAAAGAGCTCAGATTCTTTTTTTACTTGTTCTGGCAGTTTCAAAACTGATTGTTCTATATCCCACAAAATCTAGGACACAGTTTCAAAAGCAGAGATTTTTCTGCATGCAAAAGCAATAATGGAAAATGATGCTTTGAAAATGATTGTGATACAGACATGCATTTATGTAGTCAAAAGAGCAGCTTTGTCAAATCCTATTGAAATCAGGCTGGAACTACATAATTGTTCAACTGACTTAAAATTCTGGATGTTGTGAATGACATAATTAAGAAGTAAATTAAACATAATAATATAAGCTCAACCTGGTAGAAAAGCAAAATACGTTTTATGAATGCTATGAACTATTTTAGTTAGGAACTGTATGGAAACTCTCACTTGAAGCTGATTCAAGGAGTACTCCAGAGAAGACTTAGGTGTGTTTGCCAAGTCCAGGTACAAGATGGATATTTGAAAACATACACAAATAGTGATTGGGAAGGGATACTTCTGTGCTGCATTTTCAAAAATATAAACACCCAACACACAAACATGTATTCACACTGGACTAGTGGAGTTTATTTTTGAAATGGCCATCAGTCATGGCTGCTAGCCATATTATTAAATAACACATTTTTTTGTTTGCCTTTTAGTCAGTCTTGACTCCTGGAGACTGCCTGGCCAAGTCCCTGCAGTTTTCTTGGCAAGATTTCAGAAGTGCTTTGCCATTGCCTCCTTCCTAGGGCTGAGAGAGAGTGACCAGCCCAAGGTCACCGAGCTGACTTCGTGCCCAAGGTGAGGCTAGAACTCACGATCTCCCAGTTTCTAGTCTGATGCCTTAACCACTACACCAAACTTGCTCTGGTCAACAATGCTGGACAACAAAAATTCCTCATGGGACAAGCCCCTGGCTACTTGGAAAAAATGTTCTGAATGGCTGTTTCTATGATCTTATAAAAATTGAAAGAAAAATAGCTGAGTTCTTCTCTGTGACACTTAGCTTTGCCAAGAGAGGATTTGCTAATGGCCAAGCTGTATTTTGAGCAGAGATTTATTATCACCTTCCCACTCAATTAAAATTCCTGATATTACTAAGGCAGAATTCAATCAAGGTTAATTGGGGCTTCTGAAAACAGCTTTTCCAAAGGGAAATAACTCTGGGATGTAGATCCTTGGGGTAGGAGTGATTTGTCAGCTTTAAATAACTTTCAGAACAGCATATTGCTGGCACAAATAGAATCCTTCAGACTTTAAATGCCTGTTGTTTTTGTGTTGAATTTATTTCTATTATAATTTGTCACAATGACTTTGTTGTTCTTTTTCTATCTTCCTCCCAAAAGGAAGCAAAAACAACAACAACAGAAAAAAGGACACTGAACCATCATGGCTTTTCAGTTATTCCATAAGATCCAGTGATTTGGAATGAAATCAATATGATATAATACCTGTCATTCCAGCAGCATTTAGCTTGATATGTAGGGCTTTTCCCTCTCTAATTCCACTTTCAAGAGGATTGATTACATTTTGGAAAACTAATCTATGAATGGGGAACCTTTGGCTCTCCAGATGTTGCTGAATCCCTATCCCATGCAAGATGCTAGGAGTTCAGAAACATCTGGAGGCCACAAATTCTTCCCCCCAGCTTAGTCAAACTATATCACCTGGATCATGTTGGCAGGCTTCATGGAAATTGTAGCTGGACATGTATGGAGGGAACATGGTTAGAGAAGGCTGATTGCTAACAAGGAAAAAGAAATAAAGAAAATGTAAGTGGTAAGCTATTAAAATGTCATTCACGTTTGCCACTATTTTTTTGTGTGGTGTCAAGGTCCACTGTAACACACTTGATGGAGCTGAGAAAACACCAGGGACCATATCACATATTGCAGGCCATGTAGCCATCCACTCACAAAGCAGTCTTAAGGAGGGATGAATAATCATCTCAGCAGTTTGTTTTGTCAGAATCTGCAAGCCATTGTTTACTATGTGGGGACTAATAACCCACTGCCAACAAGGAATTAAAAAATGAAGAAAAACAATAAGGGGAAAACCTGAACTGCTTGAGGGTTCAATTTACTTTTCACAGCAGTAGCTGTACATACATTGCCAGCTGACAGTGACTTTTTCCTAAATGCTGCTTTCTGCACTTTTCAAGGGTGAATTATCTTTTTGCTTTGTGTTTGAACTGTGTGCACATTTTTTAAAATTAAAAAAGAACCAAAACCAATATATAAATGTAGTCTTTGGATGCAAATGCTATAATGTTGCAAGAGAGAGAGAGAGAGAGGTTGTTTTCTAAGAAGATAGAGGAGGATGTTTAGTGTTTAGAATTGAATATGTAATTAAGTAATGAAGGTAGAAAGAGTCTTCAGTAGATAATTTTTAATTAATTCTCCGTATTCCTCATGGAAAAGAATCACAGTTCTGAGACAAAAGAAGCTGGCGATTCTGGAAGGAGAGACTAACTCAGCAGTGATGTGCTATATGAAATGTGGTGCATGTTGAAAGACAAGCAATTCGATCTGTAGTTTCATTGGGGACACGCACGTGAATGGGAGTAGGAGGAATATTGTGCAGCATTTGAAATCCATGGTGGCAATATTTTTTTTAAGAAGCACACCTGTAAGGTTTAGTGCTAAGGGAAATGCAGGCAAGGAGAACCAAAAATGCAGACCCAAACCCAAACCACCAAGGTTTATTCTTATATTGAACTGCATTGCAAGAGGCATCGGAACTCTGATCCTGTACAACCTTACCTGTAAAGCCTTCCTCAGATTCCACTTGACTCCTACTGATTATGTGGGAATACCCAGGTAGTTTCCTTGACAATTGTAAATTGCCTTCTGTGATTTTTAAAAATTCCTGGCCTACACTACTGCCCTGGGATTGCCAAATGGTCTCATCTGTCAATTAACTAAGTTTTTATTTTATTTGATATTTTATTTAGTTTTATGAAATCAGCCAGGTTCAAATAGGTGCTGCCCCTTAGCTGAGCTATAGACCCTTGCCAGGGATAGGGCTGTTCTGATTGAACATAGTGAAATTTATATATGGATGAAGATAGTTCTGGAAAAAAAAAGCAGAACAGGCCTTATCTTATTTGTACAACTATGAGAAAGTAAGGAACAGTAGGGGTTGTTCTAGCTGCTCAGGAAAGGACTCCTGTTCTTATATGCATCGCAAAAATAATGAAAATGGGATTATAAATAGTTCCAAATTTCATGCTCACCTAAGAGCTTGAAGATGCTTTTCTATTTATTTCTTCTTCCATGCACAGTACCACTTTAAAAGCTTGCATGTGAAAAACGTTTATGGGGTGAAGGCAGATACATTTGACTTGGTGAATCCATCTAACTATAAAACATGAAGTAGGACTTTGTGAATGCTGCACAGCACAGGCACAGCTAAAAAAGAGTAGATAATTTGGTGCTGGAACGCAAAATATGATTCAGAAAACCTGTGAGACACTGCCTGTCTCTTCTCATAGACACAACAGTCAGGTGCAATAGTAAATGCTGCCACTGCCATAGTGTGTGTTTAATCCCATATTGGGAATATATGGGGACAAACAATCTAGAACAAACTGGAACTGAAACAAAAATAAAATATACCCCACTTTGTCTTATTCTGGAGTTCTGTCCTCTGATTTGCTGTCTGATTTGTTTAGTCCTCAGTAATAGCAAATCAATAGCATCAGGTCCCCTGCCCTCCACACAACTCCTGAATACTGAAAAACCCAAGGCAGAATTCCAGGAAAATGGCAAATGTCAAGTTTGAAGAAACAAAGAATGAAAATACATTTATGACAGCACAAGGTATAGTGTAAAGATCTACATGATCTCTGAAGAGAAACTGGGTATACTGTAGATTTGGGGATGCCATAGACTTACATGATGGAGGCTTCATATACTGGAAGGACTGTGAGGACATGTCACTCTGCCCCCCAGAGTTGACCTTAGCTCTGCCTCTGGTGTTGATGTATCGAGAATACCCATCTGAAATGAGGAAAACTGGACATACAGGCTTCTATGTACATATGTTGGAGTTTTAGAATTCACAGAAGCCTATACACAATCTACAAGCATAGATTTTCCCTTTGCAGATGGTCACACACAGTGCATGGATATCAGAGTTAAGCTCAATAATTATTCATGGTTTTGGGGTGAGATTAGCAATGTGGCTACACAATTACTTTAGTGCAGAGCTTTCCAAACTGTGTCGCGACACAAAAGTGTGTCGCCACACCACCCGGAAGTGGCGGTGCGTGCATGCATGGCGGCCGCCATGCACGCGCACGTCGCCGCACGCCCCCGCGCCGCCGCATGCCCCTGCGCCACCACATGTTGCTGTGCCGCTGCGCGCGCGCGCCGCCGCACGCCCCCCCACGCCATCGCCGTGCGCGTGCTGCCGCTGCCGCTGGTGTGTTGCCAGCGGCAGCACTTTGGAAAGCCCTGCTTTAGTGTATGGAACTCTAGTCACACGATAAGACATGAAGGAATAACGGAAGGCCATTTTAGACAAAGAGATATTTATTCCAGAATCCGGCAAGCCATTCAGTTTTGGTTCAGGAACAAGCCAAAAACATTGGCAGAGATAGAGCATTATGGTCTTCCTTTAAGGTGAAATGCTACTTGGCTAGCTGTTCTCAGTGTGTCCCTCAGAACTAATTAATTGCATAAAATACAGCAATAAAGGGGGGAGATCTTGAAAAAGCAGAAATAAAGGGGAAAACTGGATGTCAAAGGAGGCAAACTGGATGTCAAAAGATAAATGTAGCATAAGTTTATGATTCAGTGTATTGTGTGAATCCAGACGTTAAGATGGATAGAGTAAATCATGATCCAGTTAACTTTGGATAAGCATGTTGCATAAAACTTGCATAAAACTTGCATAAACTTGCATAAAAAGAAATCCAGTTGCCATGACTCAACCTACAGACAATTCCACCTGGATGACAGAATCTTCATCGACATAATATGAACATCTTGTGTATTTAAGACCTGTTGCATGAAAAGTTATAATTCAGCAGCAACTTTGGACAGAATTGTGATCCAAAGCTGTGTATGTGAGTCTCAGGCTGTGCATTGTGCTGTAATGGAATGAACTGTGTGTGGGACTATGCACTGAAATGTGGGAGTGCATATTAAAAAGTAGTAAACAGACACAAGGCTCTACCTGCTGGCAGTGCAGTTATGATTTTGCTCTCTGAAGGCTCCTTTGCTATACAACTTCTGCTATAAAGAGAGCAAGCTGGTGGAACTTTTTTTCTTAAGATAGTAAACAGAAACTCCTCTGTACCTCCAAAGAAAAGCAAACTGCACAGTTCCCAAACCATCATTACCATGCAGACACTAGTAAAATTCCCCCTCTGGCATACTTGCAGTGAGTGCGTAGCAATGATCCTGTCACATCAAAGACAATACCTGTAATTCTTTATAAGCTTATTTTCAAAGTGTTGTGAAGAATTGTCACTAGATGGCACAAAAGGTTTTTGCAAAAATCCTTCTGAACTCATGTTAAATCTGAAGATGCTTCTTGCTTGAAGACCTTTGAAGAAGAGAAGGACCTTGATTATCAATCCCACATGCCCAAATGCATAATGCATTCCATAGACAAGGATGTTGCAGTTCTCCCTTTCACCTCCTTCAAGAAGAAAAGCTGACATTTGATAATTAACTTGTATTGAATATACTGCCTATAAAAAAATCTATATAAAGTTAAACAGTTGAATTGCAAGGGATTAAAAATACACAAACAGAAGCCTTGGAGTTATGTTTACAGGGCACTGTTTTCTTCCCAATAGAGAAATGTGGAATTATTGTGATTTCACATTAAGGTCAAAGACAATGTTTGTCAAAGACTGGTCTCATTTTGTGAGTTCTTTACTGAGGACATAAACACTATTTTACCTCTAATGACTGCAGTGTACAGAACAATCTTACAACTAAACTATTGCAGTGCAGATCCTTTTCTCTCTGACATATTATTTCCCTGTAATAACACGAAAGACTCATGGATATAAAAGAATGATTCTCCTACAACATAGTAGCTATGAATCTGCTACTTCTCTCTGCTCCTTTTTCTTTGACCTGTCTCTTGATCTTGGGGATGATGGTTTGGGCCCTAATTATTTTGAAGCCTCCATACAGGAGCATTAGTGAAACATGGAAATATTCAGGATTAGTGTGATGGCCCTCCAAAATGTTTTACATTATGTGTGGGATGGTTCAAAAGAGTTCATTCTGCAGCTGATTATTTGCTACAGCAAAAAGCTGCCGCTATCTGACCATTTCTCCAATACCAATTACAACATTTTCTTGGGTGAGAATCCTTCACAGGTAGGACATTTTAAAATGAAATACAGCCCCAATACTTGCAGTCTTTTGCACATGGTCTGTATTTCATTGATAGTGAATGCAATTTTCAATGACTTCTAAATATGGGCAGGTTCGAATGTCCAATTATTTTAATTAGATCTGCATAATCCCATCTCTGGTGTTTAATAAATGACAGGCATTACTGAGTATCTAAGTCAATCACTCTAGAGTTATGATTCTAGACTTTGATTTTGCCTATGGAAGTGTCAGCCTAGTGAGGTAATCCAGAGAGGAAGCATGACCAGATGGACCAATTCCACTTTATAGTAAGGTTACATTAACAGAACCTTGCAAGTCTGAAAGTACATTTCTGCCCCCTCGCCCTTACAGCCCAAGAAACTAGGGAGGGTCCCTTCTGAAATCCTCTTCTGAATATGTTTGCCATGCCCACATTCCTTCTGCAGGTTAAGCTGCCTCTTGTCCAACTGTTGCCCTGGCTGTGACTTTCCCCCCTGTCTCCCAAGGTCATTCCCACATACCATTCCAGGAGGCTAACTAAGCAGAGGACTAGGATAGCAAGAGCAATAAAATTTCGCACTTCTGACCTCTAACATAAGAACAGGTCAGAAAACTTCTTGCCAGGCATGTATAACAAAGAAGCAAAACCAAAAAGGTTGATTACAAAAGAATACATTGTTTGGGTGTGGGTGGGGGCAGTGCCTAACTCCTGGTTAGCTATATTCTCTGTCAGAGATTCAGCAAGCAAAGTGTGCTTGGAAAGACAAAATCAGGAAGGAAGCAGCTTCAGACAGACAAGAGGAGGCAGGATGAGAAATAAAGTGGGAACACAGAGGAAATTACTGAATATTCTATCTATCTCTCACTATCACTTGAGGTCAATAGGTTGTGAGATGTTGAAGAGTCAATACAACTGAAGCCCCATTTCCAACACCCCTACTCATTGGCCCCTTCATTGATCCACAACTCCCATAATCTGTCAAAGGGTTAGAAGTATTTCTATTTATTTATTTATTTATTTATTTATTTATTTATTTATTTATTTATTTAACAAATTTATAAGGCTGCCCAACTCACACATGGTAACTCCGGGCGTCTTACAGAATTAAAAACCATAAAAACACAATACACACTCTCTGGCGGCAGCAAACACATTCATATCAGCCACTTGATTGCCTCTGAAGCAACCTGGGGTCCCCAGGCCCACTGACAAAACCACATCTTCAGGGCCTTCTGGAAAAGGAGCAAGGAGGGGGCCAATTTTATCTCTGAGGGAATGATGTTCCAAAGGGAGGGAGCCACCACGGAGAAGGCCCTTTTCCTTGGCCCCACTAGATGTGCTTCCCTAACTGAAGGGACCCGCAACATACCCTAATTAGGTAATTAGCCTAATTTTTTGTGTATCCTGCACAGTGATACTTTATATCTATGTATTTTGTTCTGGATTTACTGTTCTCCATTTCAGAGAGCTGTATAGTTCCCTGGTTCACTGTTAATAGTTTATAATATAAACTATTATATAGCCAGAATCCCTTGTGCTGTAGATACATATTTTGCTTCTATGGATGACAGAGCAACAACCAACTACTTCCTGTTTGCCTAACTGATTGTCCATTTTCATAGAAGAATATCAGCTCACTTGTGGACTTAGTATTTTTTGTCTGATGCCTAATCTGCAGAATACAGCCTAAAATGTTTGGGTTGTTGGTGGCTGGTAATCTGAGTTCTGGGGTACAGTAACCCTAGGTTACTTGTCTGCTCTCTTGATTCCACCAGTCCCTTTTGGTTGTACTCAACTTTCTACTAAGAAGTCTGCCTCTCACATCATTATCTGGTCTCATAAATATGTGTAGGTGGCTTCCAATTGCAGCCCTGTATCTGTTAGTCTCAGGCAGGGACACACAGCAATTTGCTTCAGGAAGTCTGTTTCCATTGGTATACTGTTCTTATTGGCATCAGTCAGCCTCAGACACTGAAGAAGATCTTTTCTCTTCTGTTTCTGGTTAAAAAAGTAGCTCCCATTCTTCTCTCTTTCTAACTGGATGCCAAGATAGAGCCCTTTCACCTTTATTTCTTTGTTGAGGTTCTTTACAATCTCCTGGCTGGGTACTAGATAAGTAAATAATTTATTTATTTATTTTTATTTATTTTTCCAACTTATATCACCGCCCATCTCCCCCCACAAAGGGGACTCTAATTCACACAGGTCTGTTGTGTTCCAATCTAGAATAAAGTCATGGGTCAACTTTAATTTGTGTAAAGCCTTTTCTGAAAACATCTGGTTAAATTTCTCATTCCGGGCTCAAACTGTTTGCTTTAGGCTATACAGATTCTTCTGAAGCTTACACACTTAACCTTAATTTCTTGGTTCCTCATAGCTAGGTGGCTGCTGCATGTAGTCTTTTAGGATTTCTTCATGCAAGAATTCAGTCTTTATGTCAAGGTGAACTACTTGCATGTTCCCTGCTGCTGCTATGTTGACCAGTTTTCTTATTAAAGTACACTTCATCACTGATGCAAAAGTCTCAACATAGTCTTCATAGTACTTTTATGTCTTTTTTCCTTAACCACTGGTCCAGCATTATCATATTGGACATCCCCTTGTGCATCGTATTTGAAAACCTATTTGCATCCCACATTTTCAGAAACTTTTTCCTCAAGGAAAAATTCTGGAGCACTGAGGCATTGCCACTTCTGATCAACCCACATCCATTACAGCTACACAGCTTAACCAAAGACTACACACAGAAATAGAGTTTAAACACCATCCACACTAATCATCTGTAGCCAGCAAAATACAAATTCAGGATTACAGGCCCTACTTAAATATGTACATATTTATTTCCATATGTATATGGCCCTACATTAAAAATATCCTGGCTTGTATAATAACAATAAAGCGTTAATTACTCCAGTAAAACCTAGACAAGAAATTCACAGCCATAATTTAGTGTTCAGTTTAGTCTGTGTGCAGTTTTGGGAAGGTCAAATCTGAGAATAACCTAGGCTATTTCAGCCGGTCTCTAGCCAGCCATATTCCCTGTTCTCTTACCTTTCACCCCATGCTTGCCTCCCTTTCCATTTGTATTATTTTATATTTTGTTTAGTCAAAGATCCTCAGGGAATGTTCAGGTTAGTAATGTCAGTTTTTCCCCTCAAGCCTTCCCTTCATAGAAAAGTCTAGTAAATAAAATTAAGCAGGTTCTGCCATAAAAGAAGAAAAATTGTAGCCTAGAATAATTCCTTCACTCTGAGTGAAATCTGTATTCCTCTTTTCCTCCTTCTCTGCTGTCTTCCTATTCTTTCCCATTCCCATCTTTGCTTTTGCTCTAACCAAAGCAAGAATTACATTTTTTAATTTTAATATGCTAAACTAAACAAAAGAAAGAAAAGTACAAAGACATGCAACACAACACGACTTCACAATGGAAAAGCATACAAATAATTATTTTCCTTAAAAAAAAAAGCTCTAACATTTTGTTACAAACAAAACTCCAAAAACACTTGCAGTATTTAAAAGTCTTCTTTGGCCTTTGTTGAAAAAATGATGGATAGATAGTGATAGATCCAGAGTTATGTTAATATCCTTGATGTCAGCCCCAAACACAACAATAAGACAAAAGCCATCCATATGAGTTAATATTCTGACTTTGGTGACTGTGGACAAATTTTATTGAACTTTATTTGAGGCATCAAGTATGCATGAAGCATTTTTGTTGTAAACTTAATTTTAAGATCATAGGAAATTAAATTCATGTTGTTTAATGCAACCTTAAATATTCAAGCTTGTTATCTCAAAAGTTATGCAAATATATATTATTATCAATTTTATTAATTTCCACAATTTTTGGGTTTTTTTGGCTTAGTAAAAATTCCTCAAGAACCTCTAACCACTGTAGATCTTCAGAAACAGCAATCACGTCTAGACCAAATAAAGTAAATAAAAAGTGCTTAAGTTAAATAAATTGCATTCTGAGGTTCTAATTCTGCAAAGGTTTTAAAAATTGCTTCCTCAGTTACTTTAAGGCTATAGGAACTCAGTTAATTATATATAAGTGTATTGTACAATATGCTCCACATTCTTGTTTCAAAGCTACCATCCATTGTCTAATTGTAAATTTATTGTGTTATAAGAAAAATCTTTTTGTCTTTTACTCTTTTAAGATGTGGGAAGTACATGTTCTTTTTGTATAGCTGTGTTAAAAAAATGTCTGTAAAACATGGAAGAAGGCATTGTCAAGCCACTTTTGTACTATTGTCCATGCAGACACAATGGTTGAGCTTGCAAAACCTAATAGCAGAGTAGTTTGTCTCAGTTGTCTTTTTTTCTTTTTCATATTTCAAAATCCCTACGCATTCAGTGCAGTAGGGCCCCACTTGCCAAACATAGAATTTTAGAAAATGGTGTTTTTAACTAAAACACGGACATGGATGCCTTTTGTCTTATTGTTGTGTTTGGGGCTGACATCAAGGATATTAACATAACTCTGGATCTATCACTATCTATCCATCATTTTTTCAACAAAGGCCAAAGAAGACCTTATAGTTGAAACTGTAAGAATTGCAAAAGTGAATGCATTTTAAGGAAGCATTTAGTTGGGATGCAATCCTAGGTGCATTTACTTGGAATTAACTTCTATTGAAATTGGTGGATTTATTTCAGTGCTTAATATATATGCCCACCTGCCCAGAGAAAAAAACAAAAGTAACTAAGGTAGTAGAAGGTATCCTAAGGACCTAGAAAGGGTGGCAGGAAGCAGTCCCAGACTTTTGCCTCCTGATAAATGAATGGCTGTTTTATAAATTGGCAAGCAGTTCCCCTGTTTGTGGTAACAATTTTTGAGAATGTACCCACATGATGTGCTCATTATTCCAAATGTGTCTGGTGGCCACAGAAGGTTGCTTATTCCTCAACTTCTCCTCAAGAGAGATTTAAGGTGATCCCATTGCTCTACCAACATAGTGCTGCAGCATTTGTAATTAATTTGACAGAGTATATGGCATTTTACTATTTCCCGTTTGTATAGTAGCAGTTTACATGGTAAAATATGGACAAATATCAATAGGTTCATTGATCTTCAGGGGACACAACCCTGTTCTGTTTAGAGTACACAACTTTAATAAAACAGTGTTGACTTTCTACATTTCACATAATTTCTTTTTTAAAAAATAAATGTCTCACTTTTATACCCTTCTCCCTTTCATTTCTTCTGTGTTCCTATACTTTCATCCTGATTTATCATATAATATTGACAGATGTTTCACTTGAGCTTAATATGTAGTCCAGACTTTCTGCAGCCTAGAGGAATCTTTATAGTTGAATTATTACACCAAATTTCTTCCCTTTGTTTTATATATTTTCAGCATATATTTTATTGACGGTTTCTTATAATTGGTGAGACTGTACTCTGTGGAATAACCCCCACCCATATTGCTGCAGGGATTACAGCTTGTGTGTGACACTACTTTTTCTACTACCTGATATTAGAACTGATGGATGCTTTAGAACCTTTTTGAAACTGGCACACAATTTGTTCCCAAAACTATACAGGATGTTCTGGTAAACAATTTCATTATTGTTTACTTCTCTGTGGAGGCAAACATTTCTGCAGAACAAAGATTGTGTGGAAAATTTGAGGAACAAAAAGCTGAAGGCTATTTCTCTTTATAAGATGAGAAATCCCACTTTTGGCACTATAATACATGTTGTAAATAAATTGCTTGTCAAAAATATTTGTTTGGGTACTTTTTGGCAGAATTTATAGACAATGGTATGCCTGATGAATCCAATTTACAATTAGCTGTAATGCTAATACACATATTTAGTTTAATTGTACTGACTCTAGTGTGTCTGTGTGCCTTCAAGTCAGTTTTTCACTCCTGGCAACTGCCTGGAATAGTCCCTGTAGTTTTCTTGGCAAGACTTTTCAGTAGTGTTTTGCCCTTGCCTGCTTCCTAAGGCTGAGAGAGAGTGACTGGCCCAAGCTCACCTGACTGGCTTCATGCCTAACATGGGACTAGAACTCACAGTCTCTCGGTTTCTAGCCTGGTGCCTTAACCACTACATCATAGCTTTCCAAACTGTGTCGTGACACTTTAGTGTGTCGCAACACACAATTTAGTGTGTCGTGAAGTGGCGGCACGGGGGCGTGTGCGGCGCGGGGACGCACGCGGCAGCGGCAGTGTGCACGGCGGCGGCGTGCCATCAGGGCTTCTGCTTTTTAGCAAGGCTGCCGCCGCCGCCATGCACACCACCGCACTCCCACGCTGCCGCCGTTGGTGTGTCGCCAACGGCGGCACTTTGGAAAGCACTGCACTACATCAAACTGGCTCTCTGATTCTAGGGTCACCGATAAAAGTAGGCAAAACCCTGATGTTCAAACTCAGGACCTCTTTTGTTCTTTACAAATCAAGCTTTGCTTTTGTCTTATGAATCCTGACATGATTGGAATGAATAAAAATATGCATTTGGACATCATGGTAAGCTTTCATTTTCTTTATTATAGTAATTAGCTAGTTGTGAAAGGAGGAAGAGCTATTGGAAATAAACAGACAGCTTGCAATTCATGGTACGCCAGGATTCTTATTTATTTATTTATTTATTTATTTATTTATTTATTTATTTATTTAATTAATTAATTTATATAACCACCCATCTCCCCCAACGGGGAACTCTGGGCGGTTTACAATAAATAAAATTAGATAAAAGCATAAAATATAAAATATATAAACTAACAATTTATACAATTAATATAATATAAAATAAAATAAAATAAAATAAAATAAAAATCCAAGTGGGAGATAGTATTAATAAAAGAAGGGCATTATAAAATTACGGGATTAACCACCCCCATGAGGAACTATCGTTTCCTCCCTCCCATGCCAGGCGGCAGAACCAGGTCTTCAGTTCTTTTCTAAAGGTCGGGAGGGAGGGGATCTGTCTCAACTCTGGGGGCAAGATGTTCCATAGTGTGGGTGCTGCTACAGAGAAGGCCCGCCTCCTAGCCCCCATCAGATGACATTCTTTAATTGATGGGGCTCGCAGCAGGCCCTCTCTGAACGATCGGGTGGGGCGGGTCGATAACCTGGGGACAAGACGGTCCCTCAGGTATTCTGGTCCCATGCCATGTAGGGCTTTAAAGGTGATAACCAACACCTTGAATTGTACCCGGAAGCAGACCGGCACCCAATGCAGCTCACGGAGCAAAGGTGTTATATGTGCGGATCTTGACGCACCTAAAATTGCCCGCGTAATTTCTTCCAAGAGAGAGTAACAGAACAACATATAATCCATAATTTATATAAGTCCTCATAGATGCCTTGGTGATTGTCCAATGCCAACTTGTCTTGTCTTGCAATAAATCCCATTGAACTCAGCAGAACTGAATATTTAACATAAGCAGATTTTTTATTTAAATGTACATTTTTTATTAAAGAAGTTTTTTGTTTTTGAAGTGCAAGACTCTAAATTTGTGTTTGTTGACTTTTTAATGGCAGATTCTGATCTTACTTTACTTTGGTGTTATGAATTAAAGAAAGGAAATACCAGCTCTTAGATAAATACATTTCCTTTTGTTATGAAGATTTACAGAGAGTTACAGACAATACTACTGCAATTCCATACAGTTTATTTCATTCTGTTTACATTGTCATTGTCAAGGTCAGGAGTTGAATGTATCAACTAAATCTATTTTGTACTATTACAGTTTATTGCCCATTTTAACAGGGCCAGGGGAACTTAGGAAGTAGGTCATGGGGGAATCTTATGCATAGAAAAGCAATGCAAATACGTGAACAAACTAAGTAACTCGGTTTCCTGCATGACTAGTTGCTCAACTTTTCCACTCTATAATGCTTGAAGGATCCACAGAAGGAAGTTGACAATACAGAACCCTAACAACAGCATTCATATCTTTCCGAGTGCTCTGAAGGTTTTGATATGCTATTGCAATCTTTTAAAGTTTTGGATTAACAAGCCCCAAGGAACTGAATTCATGCAAATAATTTCAGAATCATAGCAATATCAATTGTTTTACCTTTTTAAAATAAATAACAGTAACGTCAGGTTTTTTTTACCTTTTTAAAATAATTTATTTTTACAGAGTTATTCATTCTGTGGTGATGAGCAGTACAGAACTTGCCTCAAAGTGGTGATAAAGGCTTGATTTTTATATCTGAACTCCCAAATGTAGTACACAACTTGAATAATACAGCAAACACCATTTGGATTATAGCAAACTATAATGATCAGATTAATTTCTTCAGCCTGATATAGTGATTTCTCTTCCTCCCCCTTGTTGTGCAGCGAGCTATAATGTAGAAGGTACTCACTGCACAGCCAGAGTTTATTTTTGGTTCAAGAGGGCCTGCATGTAAGACAGCATTATTAACAGACATGTAGTAATTAGAACTGTGGTGCTGGAGAAGACTCTTAAGAGCCCCTTGGACTGCAAGGAGGTCAAATCAGTCAACCCTAAAGGAAATCAATCCTGACTGCTCATTGGAAGGACAGATGTTGAAGCTGAAGCTCAAATACTTTGGCCACCTAATGTGAAGAGAGGACTCACTGGAAAAGACCCTGATGCTGGGAAAGACTGAAGGCAAAAGGAGAAGGGGATGGCAGAGGATGAGATGTTTAGATAGCATCACCGATGTAATGAACATGAATTTGAGTAAACTCCGGGTGACAGTAGAGGACAGGAAGGCCTGGTGTGCTATGGTCCATGAGGTCACGAAGAGTCGGACACGACTAAATGACTGAACAAGAAATTAGAAAGTTAGGTTAGAACAGTATTTCTCCTTAGTTATGATGCTTATTGAAGTAGTTACTAACTTTGTGCAATGATAAGCCAAAACTCCAATTTATACATAACTATAAGCTGAGAATGAGTAAGTGTGGCAGTGTACACAGTTTGAGTGCTTTCACTAGTTTTCTCTTACCTACAGAAACAGCTCAACAAAATTTATTAATTGAAATCCTGGTCTTGTTCTTCTCCAAATCAGCCAGAGTGATAAGCCAAGGACAACTTCTGTTGGACTAAGTGAATGATATATGTGACTGAATAATTGAGGAGTTAAATAATCAGTTGTGTATGAATGTATTTCATACTGTATATGTGACTGAATAATTGAGGAGTTAAATAATCAGTTGTGTATGAATGTATTTCATACTGTTGCAATATGTTACAGAACAATAGATAATTTAAAAGAAGGAACAACTGGAGTTAGTAGAGGCTTAAAATAGTTTTGAAGCTAGAACCGAGAAACTTAAGGCATGGAAGATATAACTGTGCAATTATTTTTAATCTGCTTTGCATTGTTTTTGTTGAAATACACTGGCAATTTATTCTAATACTATCTGACTATTCAATAATTTAATTATTACATTTATATACCACCTTTTGTAACAGGAGCTCAAGGTGGCATACTAAGTGTTCCCTCCTCTTATTTTAACCCACAACAACGACCCTGTGAAGTAGATTTGGGCTGAGAGAGAGTGACTAGTCCAAAGTGAGCTTCCATGGCTGAGGGTAGATTAGAATCAGTGTCTTCCTACTCCCAATTCAATATCTTAATCACTACACCACACTGGCTCTCAATAATAGTTAATAGTGAAGTTGATTGAATGACTCAGTTGAATGAAGATATTATGAACTAACATTTTTAATGGGCTGGATCTTTCTTCAACAGAAGAATCCCAGATATAAAAAATATTCTCACTTTCAGGTCAGTTATAACATGGTGTACGCCTTTAGTCATTGTAATCCCATAGCATCCCTCATTTCAATTATACTCACATACTTCAACCTGTAACAAAGAATTATATTCAAATGTCTGTCCATATCAAAAGCTGTAGAAGCAACTGAAATCCTTAAATTTGCCTTTTGGTATTGTGGTTCTCTCTTGCCAACCTAGCAATTTGAAAGCATGCAAATGCAAGTAGATAAATAAGTACCACTTCAGTGTGATGGTAACAGCGTTCTGTGCTTGTCATGCTGGCCACATGACCGCAGAAGCGTCTTCGGACAGCGCTGGCTCTTCGGCTAAGAAATGGAGATGAGCACCGCCCCCTAGAGTTGGACATGACTGTGCAGGGGAAACCTTTACCTTATTTTTATTGTTCCAGTTGTAACCCATAAACTTTGATTGATTTTTAATTAATCAACAGTTCTTCAAGTTACATTTTGATTAATTAAAAGTCAATCACAGTTTATGGGTTACAACAGTTCATGGACAGAAAGAAAAATAATTTGTCAATTGTTCTGGGCTCAAATGTCCCACAATAAACATACAAATAAAATACATGGGAAATATTAGACATGATATGTATGCATATTTAGCTTATGATTATAAGCTAAAAAAATCCCAAACCTTTAAGAATTGTCATTTTCCAGTAAAATAATATACTTGCAAAGTGATAACAGAATAATTATATCACACACTATAAAGTAGGCCACATTTTCAACAGTAGTGTTTGAAATCTAACTGATCCCATTTCTTTTTAAAGATATGAAATAGTTTGTTTTAAACTTGCGTACAGTATAAGCATAAAGTTGTATGGCTTTTGTTTTGTACCTTCAAGGGTTTCTTGACTCCTGGCAACTACCTGGATGAGTCCTTGCAGTTTTCTAGGCAACATTTCCAGAAGTGGCTTGCCAGTTCTTTCTTCCTAGGACTGAGAGAGTGACTTGCCCAAAGTCACCCAGCTGGCTTCCACATTCAGCACCTTAACCCAGTGTTTCTCAACCTTGGCAACTTTAAGAGGTGTGGACTTCAACTCCCAGAATTCCTATGCTGGCTGGGGAATTCTGGGAGTTGAAGACCACACCTCTTAAAGTTGCCAAGGTTGAGAAACACTGCCTTAACTATTAGATCAAACTAAGTATAAGTGCCATCAATCAGGTGTTGTGAATTACTAATGATAACAACTCTGTCAGGATTTGCAATCTAGTAAAATGTTTACACAGTAAATATAAAAGGCATTTTGCAGGATAAATTGATTTAGTTCATTATGTAGATTTTCAGTTTTCTCATTCAGTCTTAAAGTGATTAAGTTATATATTTACTGAACTTATCAGGTTGGTGAAGTGTGGCTAGACATGCCACTTATAACTTACACCATCATTACGTTTAGAGAATATAAGGCATTTTAACTTTTTTTCATTGTTATCAAGGTTCATTTGACTCCAATAGTGATGGAATTTTAAGCATAATTTAATGAGAAATTCACAGGATTTTAACCTCTTTCTGGAATATTTTGGCCTATATCTATTCCTGTGAACAGATTTTTCTTATCAATGCTTGTAAAATAATGGCAACACTGCTTTATTTTATTAACACTGAATGACCTATCTGAATATAGGTAGTGTAATAGAATATATTTTGGGGATTTTTGCATTGTAATATGGTGGCTGTCTCAAAATGTCCTTTCTTCTTACACTTTCTTCCTGTACTTCTTTTGTACGATCACTATACTTCTGTTATGAAATAAATTCCATTGCTTGTTAAAAAGAAAAAATAGTTCAGGATGTAGTCTATATATATTTATCTGGGAGTAAATCAAATTAAATAAGTCAATATATTTCTGTAAGATGCTATTTGAAGTATAACTGTGATCCATCCCCCCCATCCCTGATTGTTGTATAAACCTTTTGTGTCTAAATTCCTGAAGATAAAGATAATATGACACCTTGAACTCACAAAACCAAAAACAAACAAGAAAACATAGCTTTTTTCCCTTCCTTTGTTTTTGTTTCAGAAATGCTATATGGCATGCTGCAACTACACCGCACCCACCAATGAACAGTACACATCATCTATATACTACTAACACTCTCGTGTCTGTTTGTTTGTAATCTTCAATTATCATATGGCATTAATTTTTGAAGCAAGGTGTCCTGTTCCGACTAAGACCCAAAGCAGGGAAGGTGTGAAATAAGTCTTTATTTACAAACAAGGCACACAGATATAACTAGAGAAACAAAAGAGTCACGTGCTCATAGAGTTCATGCGGCTTACGGAGGTTGGCGCGCACGTGGGCAGCCACGTGTCTGCAATACAAGGCTCCGACGTGGATCTCGGCGCGGCTACGGGAAACAGTTTGGGTGTGAGGCTTTGCGCGGTCGTGGCGAGATGGGATTGGAGCCCAAGACTTTGTGTGAAGGCAGGGCAGGATTCCGGTGTGAGTCTTGGCATGGCGGCAGCAAGACGAGGTCACGACTCGAGGCTTGAGGCGAGAACAAGGCAGGATTCTGACACGGAGCTTGGCACAGCGGCAAGGTGAATTTCCAGCTCGAGGCTTCCGATTATACTTCCCAGAAACCTGTAGGTTGCATGGCACAAGGGAAAATGGGAGGGGTGTATCCCCGCCCTCTTTCCTACCTCCATCTGGCCCCTGCACCCAATCAGCTGCTGGCAAGGCCTGATGGGCAACTGGTGATTGGCTGCTTTGGAACTGAGACCAAAATTTGAAATCTCTTAATGGTGGTGGGTGGTGAGGGAAGGACAAGGGAGTGACTTGGATGCCTGCTGGTGAGGTTGGGTTGTCTGGAGGGCACTGGTGGTCAACAGATGAGCCTGCTTCCTCCCTGGAGGGAGAAGGCCTTTGGGGACATGCCAGGATGGGCAGCAGGGGTGCAGTTTTCCTTGCAGTTTGCGGCTCCCTTTGTTCTCCCTCACCCCAGCAAAGTGGCAGGCAGTTCCGCGAGTCAGTTGAGGAGGAGGTGGAGTGATTTCCGATGCACCCTGCCAGCTTTCCACAAGCAAAGTCAATGGGGAAGCCAGCAGGAAGTTGGAAGTCGCTCTCACTCCCTGTGGTCATTTTGTTTCTCTGTTTAGGTAAGACTGTAAGTCTTTCTGTCTCTCAAGCTTCTAAATTATAAGATTGATTCAAGCTGTTTTGCCTACTGTCAGATCTATTTAGACATTAACATGCTATGAGAACAGTTATTTGGGGGGATCAACAGGGCTTGCTAAGAACTGCTAGCCAATCAACATTTGTCTTTTTGGCCAATAGCGGAGCACAGATAACCAACAGCTCATCAGTGCTCATTTGTTTCACCCTCTCAAATCTCTGCCAAAACAACATCCCTTCCCACTCAAGAAAGAAAGGTGGTGGTGGTGGTGGGGAATAAATTGCTAGCATTTTGGTGCTTATCTTGGTACAGTTGTCCATGGTTTCCAAAATTCCTAATGCCAGATTGCAGGCAGTTCTTAATTTGTACTCTTAGCTTATTCCAGCATGTTGCTATAATGGGAGCCAAAAAATGAAAGGTGGGGGTGAGCCCAAAATCCCTTTCAATGACAACACAGACTGTCCCTCCAAGCACAAACAGTGAGATTGCTGTTTTTGAAGCAGCATTTATTGCTTTGAAACAACATCTTCCTATCCACAGAAACAACACTCCTGGCATTGGGATATATCAGAATTGTTCACAATTGCAAGCTTCTGGTTATGCCTTCATCTGATTAATGGAGGCTCATCTTGTATGATACTGAGAGTGTCCCTTTGTCTGGAAGAGTTATCCATGATTATTCTGGGCTATTCTTTATTGTATGCTATTTTCCTCTAAATACCATAGAAATAAATTTGAAGTCCAAAGTTCATTACTTTCAGCTTTCAAATTGATATTGTTTTTAACAAAGAAAAAGAAGTCAAGAAGTCTTGTTACAGTACAGAGAAAAAGAAGTGTGCTGCAGTCCACCATATACTGTATTTCTCAAGAATTTATTTTGCAAGGCCCTGGCTAATAAAACAAATATAAGCCTGCTTCACCAAGAAAGGTATCAAATCTCAGAAGAAGGCATGATTTTGCAATCAGTAAGGAGGGATAAGAGTTTTCAGAGTCACACTCATACTGTACCTAGAAGAACAACTCATTTGTTTGTTTTCATGTGTGTGATATGTAGTGGATAAGGAGAAAAAAAAAGATGTGTGGCAACACAAACTTGAATAATTGCAGATGATTATGCCATAACAGAACTTGAAGAAAATGCCAGGAAGATTTTTTAAACTCATAACACAGAAGAACTCTCAAATACAATGTCTGAGCCAAAGAAATCATTTCACTATGTAATAATTGTATAGTAGTTGATGCATGCTGATTGGCCAAGAAGTGCCACTTCGAGCACAATAAGATGATAATCAATCATTTGACTTGCTTTTGTCTTGGCAAAGTTATTTAGATTTCAGCCAGCTGGTTAATAGCCTTAGGGCCACCTGCTTCACTGAAACATAGAGAATTTCTTTCTCGCTACAAATGAAATTGGAGTATATTGATTTGTGTGATAATTTGGCCTTGGTGGTGATGATTAAATTTGGCCTCTTAGGCTCCAGCTGAAATTCAATTCAGATGAATGGTTATCCTTTTGAGTCCTACAAAACAACCTTGCATGCTGTCATCACTAATGCTCACAGTGTTGATTGTTTTTTTCACATTAACAGAGCACAGAGTGTCTGGCTTCTTCTCAGTTTTGTCCTGGCTCTGGGCAATTGAAATCAGGATGATGAAAGTGTGCTTACAGTATAATCAGAAAGTACAGAACTTAACTAGAGCATCCAAATGTCTCCACGCTCCCCTGCCACTCCAGAAGGCAGAATTTATGTTGTGGAGAAAAAAAAATTTTTTTCATAATACCAAAGTCACAATATATTCTTTATGGTAAAGTGGTTTCTTTGGCCTACGTCCAGGAATTATGTCTAAATTATTATGGAATATTATTGGATAGACATGTTAGAGATATCGGGTTTCAACCAAGCACGTCTCACACAAGCTTAAAGGAGGAGGCAGCCTCTGCTGTAACCTAATATTACTTGCTTTGTGTGGGAGGGGCTGAATCCTGAGTTCCTGTTCCTGTTCCCTTCTCTTCTTCTCTTTCCTGTTTGAATCTCCTACCAAGGAGGTTGGTCAGCTATGGCTGTCCACGTAGCTCACACTTCCATTCAGGTGGGCCACATTAAGAAGAATGTGGGTCTCGTCAGAACCTATTGCTCGCACGCATGGACCATTTCTACTAAGAAACTATGAGTTACAATAAAACTGTAAGATCGTTTTTCTGTAACTTTACATTAACGTGTGAAGTGTGTTTATTTTGTGTTTTGAACTGATTAAGCCTTGTGCAAGTTTATGGGAATGCTTCTGCTCTGCTATAAACCAATTAGAAGCTGCGTGGAGTTCTGATATTACCATTCCAGAATTCCTACAAGACACTGCACAGCCCTGTGACATGAATTATAAGCGCAGTTCAAATATTCAGTTTCCTTCACATACCTCTCTAATCTTATAAGAACATTAGTAAGTGGGATAAAGTTACTGTTTTGTTTGCCAGTACAATCTCATACAGATTTGTGTAGCTGAAGTTTGGAAGTATAATTTTGGGAAGCTTGTCGTTGGACAGCCTCGGGCATCTCAGCCCATTTCCCCAAAAGTTATGAACAACAAATGACAGATATTTGACCAAATAATCATATCACAGACATTGTGATCAATTAATGTTACATAACCATTCAGCACCTTGATTCAAAGGGAACACAACTTCACAAATCAACCCAGATGAGCCTCTATTTACCCTCACATGGAGGAGAATAAACCACAGTGATAACCATAGAATAAATCAGAAAGAAAATGGTTGGACACTACTAGCTCTGGATCTTTCTTAATCTTGCATAGTTTTTAAATTAACTCTGGAAGGGTTTTTTTTTAAGGAAAGCAAACAATATTTTGAATTTATCCATCAATATTCTCCCTTTCCTTTTATGCTTCCTTTGCAGTCCAACTCACGTTCTTGTTTTGTCTGTTGCCTGACAGGCATTGCTAGACTAAGAATGACGGATGTCGCTATTTCCACATCTAAGGAAAAAAACCCCTCCAAGATTCAATCTCAAGATTGTCATGATGAGAGAGGATGAATTTCCTGCCTCCACCTCATCACAATTTGCAGTACCAGAATGAATCAATTTCATACCATGTGGTATTTTTGTTTCAGCCCTTTGCCACAATTCACATCTCAAGTAAAATAATAATATATTGTATCAAATGTCTTGCTAAGGCTACAAAGCAAAAATCATTATACAGTACAGCATATTTACATTAATATGGCAAAAGCTGTGCTTGTGTGTGTGTGAGAGAGAGAGAGAGAAAGAGAGAAACTAATGCCCAGATTGTTTTACTTTCTTTGCAAAATAAGACCCTTGTTTTTACATATACTGGATCAAAACATCCTTGTTTAATCAACACAAATCAAAACCACTCCAAATGAAAACGTTTATATTTTCTAGCCTTATTCCAGGATAGACAGAATGACTTTCTAAGTACAATTTGCTCTAGTGCTTGATACTGAAAAAATCTACAGTAGCTGTTCTAGTCCAAAGTTGCTGATTCGTGAAGATCTGTGTGGGCTGATAGAGTTTGAAAAATGCAACAGACTACAGAGAGATTCAGATTACGTGCTGAAAGCAGTTTCCATCTTCCAGCTAAATGACATGATAAGCAGGAAATAAGAGTTCTACCCATCTGAGTAACTTTTTTTTTTTGGAGTGCTTGAATCTGCCTCATGACAAATGGTAGATTTGTGCATTTAAGTGAAAATGCCTTTGGTTAACATTGTACATATGGTTTTGGCCATATTTGCAGATACATGAAGTTCAGGTAAGAAGAGTTTACAAAAGATACTAGTGACTTTACAGCAGCCAACTCTGAGGGTCATCATGGACTCCCTGCTTTGGCCAGGGGCAAAATGCAGTATGGTTTGACCATTCCTGTCCCCTACTTACCAGACAGCTGATTCATTCTTGGGTCATCCCTACTTCTTGTGTAGTGGGAGTTCATGTCTAGTTCATTCACACACTTCAAGAAGGGGTTCTCCTTACTGTATCATCTCTGCGTTGCTGTGATTAATACAAAGGGACCTCTGGTAAGTTGGTATGGAGATCTTTGCTGCTTTCCTGGGCAAGGAAACATAACAGAACAACTGAATTTAAAACAAAGCATTATTCTCTTAATCCAAGTAGGTATATACGTATTGAAGTTATCATACCAACAGAACACCATTCTAGGATAACAACCATTTTGCCTAATCCAATTTACTATGCAGAAATGGACGGTTTGCAACAGACTGGGCACAGCAGTCCTTTAAAATAATATTGCAGAAATATGTGAGTCAGTTTATATGTACTGTAGCAGTTGTAATATGTACTTAATGGAAATACATAAATGTTGCCCTGTTAATAAAAAAGGAAAAATCTGGTTGAAACAAGTAAAACTGAGTTACATATTTAGATGAAGGGAATGATAGGATCAAGTGGGGTTCCAAGCTGCATTGGAACCAACGTGAGAATGGGGTGGAGAGATTTAATATTTCCCTAGCCACTTTATTCCCTGGGGCTTAAAAGAAGAAATAATGTTTATTCTTAATAGTGGAAGTTTGAAAAAAAAAATTGTGATCCCCAAAGGATTAGGGAATTTTGGGACAAAGGGAGAAGAGTTTAACTCTTCCCATGCATGCTTTCCTAATAGTGAAGACCATCCCAAGAAAATCAGCTGTATGCAGTGTAATTAAAGTAATTACATTATGGCTTAGGTGAAATGCCATACATGTAATTGCTAAAAGATCAGCAAGCATTAGTCATTTCTTAAACACCAGCACTTCTTCCCTTTGTTGTAAAGTTAAATAATAGAAAGAAATATATCTCGAACTAGAGTTCCAGAGATGTAGATTGGAAGATTATATGACTTGTTAAGATTTATTGAGGATTGAAAAATTTCTGACAAAAAAGTTCATTGGTAAAAATAGAGAATTGCTATAGGAAAAATCCGTTTTATTTATTTAATTAGCTTATGTACTGTACATACATATATAAGTAGCCATAATGCTATTTTCTTTTGGGATATGCAACATCATGCAAAGTGCATAAAAGGTAAAAAACAGCAAACTAAGAAAATCAATGGCATGAGATATGGTAGGAAAAAGAAATATAGCTAAATCTTGTTCACACCATCCCTGAAACCATTCACTATATTGTACAACCTTTATTGCATATTGCACCATATTGCAACCTTCAGTCAAAGCTCTAGGAGCACTTCCTCTTAGTTCTTGTTGACTAGAGATTTATGGGTCATAGCTTGGCCATTTCAGCCCTGTTCTTACCATGTGTTCCAGGCAATCTGACCATTCTAGAATCTAGAGTTTAGTTCTCTGTGCCTACATGTTGTATGCACTGCTCTGAGAATCTGGCAATCAGTGTTGCAGAAAAAGTATCTGTCTCATTTAGTGAATGCAAATTATTATTATTATTATTATTATTATTATTATTATTTTATTAATCAAACATATCCTGCTCCAATCACGGCACTCAATGGTTCACAAAGTAAGAATATATAATAGAACAGAGCGTTCCAAACTGTGTGTCAGGACACGTTAGTGTGTCGGCTGCAGTGTCTGGGTGTGTCACGGCTGCTGCTGCCTCCAAGCCCTGCCAGGATACCACGCAGGTCCTAGTGCCTGCCTTGTGCCTTGCTGCCTCCAAACCTGCCCTGCCAGGATTCCGCGCAGGTCCTAGTGCCTGCCTTGTGCCTTGCTGCCTCCAAAACTGCCCTGCCAGGGTTCCGCGCAGGTCCTAGTGCCTGCCTTGTGCCTTGCTGCCTCCAAACCTGCTGTGATTCCGTGCAGGTCCTAGTGCCTGCCTTGTGCCTTGCTGCCTCCAAACCTGCTGTGATTCCGTGCAGGTCCTAGTGCCTGCCTTGTGCCCTGCTGTAAGAGTGTGTTGCGAAATGATGCATGTCTAAAAAGTGTGTCACCAACATGAAAAGTTTGGAAAGCTCTGTAATAGAATATAAAATATATTATGGAACAAATAAAACCCCAAAAGCCCTGCAGGAAGACTCTATCCCAGCTTTTTCCAGAAGACAGGCAATGTCAGAGACAGATGAATCCCCAAGGGATGGTCATTCCAGATGGCTGGCCCTATCATGGAAATACAATGCTTCCAGGCCTCACTTCCCCCTTACCTCCCAGAAATGGGAAACAACCTGCTGCTTCTCCTGGCATGAACTGTGTTGTTGGGCTGACTGTAGTGAGGTGGTGCAGTCCTGCAGGTAGCCAGGCCCCAAACCAAAGAGGGCATTGTAGGTTAAAATTAGCCCTTTACATTGCACCTGGAAGTGATTAGCATGCCAATGCAGGGCCTGTAAATCAGGTGTAATATGTGCCCAATGGTCCACATCCATGAGCAAGCGGGCTACAGCATTTTGCATCAACTAATGATGCAAAATAATGGCTCCATGTAGAGAGGGTTGCAATAGCCTACTTGGGTGGTGATGAGGGCATGAGCCGCTGTAGTCAAGTTCTCTTGTCCCAAGTAAGGCTAAAATGGCACACCAGCTGAAGCTGGGCAAATGCCTCCCTGACCACAGTCTCCACCTGCCTCCATCTATTTACTGCTTAGGTTGTATTATTTGCATTGAACCACTCCTAAATTAGAATATTCATGGATATCAGAATTTGGAGCAATTTGGTTGGTGTTCATATGAAGAAACCATATGTTTTATGACTTCTGGCTTTGTGTGATGTGTGAACCTAGTCATTTGTGGCTTAAAGAACCAGGGTTAAACCATGGCTTAGTGCAATGTGTGAATTTAGTCAGTAAACTAGAATGCAATTATCACATGCATGTTATGATGCAATTGTCCAATAAAAACTTGTCTATAAAATGCAGATATTACTGAAAACTGTATTCATAAATTGTGCATTAAGGAGATTTGCTTGAAAATATGGGTATATTAGAGAAAATAGCTTTCAAATATTATATGAATATAATACAATCTTTTGTGGACTAAAATAACTGACTGACATATGGCAGAATAAGCATGTAATTGAAAAAGAAGGCTATCATTACTGAAAATGAAATAGATTTATCCATTTATAGTCACTGGGGGAAAGATAATTATAGACTGATGATACCCAGGCAAATTTCTAAATACTTCCGATCATGATTAATTTTGCTTGTTGCTGTGTTTGCTGTTTACTCTGGTCCACTGCTTTTTTCATTTCACCTTTGCTACATCACCAGAAACGGAACCCAGCTCAGGGCTATGCGATTATCTCAGCCAGAATCCCATTGATCTAATATAACTGCCAACCTCAGTCTCATGGCCATTTGGGTCAAAGCCTCTTAGCCAGATTCCTGACAAACGCAATTTTATATATTGGGTTCTATCATATTCCCCCGTAAGCATCTCCTTTCCAGTTTTCTCATTTTGTATATATCTCCAAACTTTTATAATTGTCTTGCTCAGAATACATTGTGTAGGATGATCTTTTTGTCTTTCTCCATTTCCTCCCAATTTTAGCAAATCCTTTAAGACAGTTAATCTAAATCCTTATACTTGTGTGTAATGAAGATTACTTTCCCCAGTGTACACCAAAAAAATATTCATGTTGTTAGCTGACAGTTTGTAAGCTCCTCCATTTTTCCATAAGAAGTTGCTTTAATTATGTTACGGTCCCAAAATTAGGTGGTAGGTAACCTTTGTCCTTTATAACCCAAGTGAAATTCTATAGCTAGATGTACAGCATTTCACTATTTCTAATTCTTTTTCGGAGATCACTGTGTGCAATATTGGTTGCCCTCTACTCAAGGATTTTATTGAAAATAATGCAACATAGCTTTTTATTTCATGGATAAAGAAATGGTTTTGAATTTTTGGAAACACTTGTATGAAAAAAGACAATTTTTTTTGAAAAACATATGGAATATCTGTCTATGAAGGTTCTCAGTCATCCAGGTGGAATTGTCTGTAGCTTGAATCATGTCAACTGGATTTCTATTTTCTCAGTGGAAACGTTTCGCTCCTTATCCAAGGAGCTTCTTCAGTCTGAGCAAAGTTGGTAGTTTATGCAATCCAGTGCAGTGAGGAGTGCTCTGAACTCTACATTGGAGAAACCAAACAACTTTTGTACAGGAGGATGGCCCAACACAGGAGAAGTAACACCACAGGACCAGAGTCAGCAGTTTATCTTCATCTAAAGGAAAAAGGACACTCATTTGAGGACATTAATGTTCACATTTTAGACAGAGAAGATAGGTGGTTTGAGAGAGGGGTCAACGAATCCATTTATGCCAACTTGAAAATCCTTCCTTGAATAGAGGTGGGGGCCTCAGGCACAATCTTTCTCCCATCTTTCTCCCGGCTCTGTCTTCTGTGCCTAGGAAGATTAAGACCATTTCACAAGCTCAACAGCAGCATGGTGATCTTAACGATCCTCCTTTAGATAATAAAAGGACTTAAAATAACATCTCAATACAACCATGACCCCAGGTGTAAGGTCACACAGCTACCTAGAAACATATTTAGGATTCCCTTACCAACTTTGCTCAGACTGAAGAAGCTCCTTGGATAAGGAGCGAAACGTTTCCACTGAGAAAATAGAAATCCAGTTGACATGATTCAAGCTACAGACATATGGAATATCTGTAATAATGGTGGGATGGGGGTAAGGAAGGTGAGAATTGACAAACTTGGCATTAGTTATAGAAGTCTTGGTTGAATTACTGGTGGAGGGTCTACATTCTATTACTAACTAGAATATCTGTGTTATAATTTTATGCAGAACTCTGAATGCTTCAAATGAAATGTAGATGCTGGAGGTTGGAGATACTGTATTGCACTGGTTTATCTTCTTCCTCAGTGGGCAGTTTCTGCTCTTGTTGTGGGATAGGAGAGATCAGTCAGACTGCAGCTTCTCTGTGGCATGCCACAGGTTTCAGTCTTCTCTCCGCTCCTCCTCAACATCTACATGAAGCTACTGGGAAAGTTCTAAAAAAACATATGGAAGTCATAATTAGTTCAGAATGCAATGGTCCAGTTTTTTGCAAGTAGTCACCAACATACCTGTGTTCCAGGTTCTACACTGACTTTCTATTAGTTTCCATGTGCAATTCAAAGTTCAGGTTTTGATTTTTAAAGCCCTACAAGTCTTGGCTTTGAGATAACTCCTGGACTATCTCCTCCATCAATTTTGATCTGCCCAATGCAGAGCTGCCAGGAGAATCTGCTAACAGTTCCTCACTTCGATGAGGTTAGAGATATGGAAGCCCACATATGTTGTTTTTCCTATCAAAACACCAGTGTTTTTTTTAATTTAAATTTCAAATATTTTATATAATGCTAATATAGTCCCACCAACCGAACCCTACCAGCTCTGAGCTGATGTTATTCCACCAAAAACTGGAACTGAAATGGATTTAAAATATGGCATCATCTCAAAGAATCTGGAACTGCACAGAAATCACTAATAATAAACTTATCAAAAGAGTGTATATTTGCAACTGGTCAGTTATTGGAATGATGTTGAATTTCAAGAGAAACTTTTTTATGGATTGTCCACATGATTTCTTCTTTACTGGGAACATTCCTATTACTAGGTGAATACAGTATATCATCTCTTGAACTATAGGTGACTTTTGTAAATAAATGTTAAGAAAGAGCTCTTCTACTTCAATTAAAGGTCTTTCTAGCTCATCATATTACTGTATATACTTGTGTATAAGCCCATCCATGGATAAGCAGATCTTTGAATTTTTAACCAAAATACCATGAAAAATGTGCCACCTCTGGATAAACCAACCCTCAAAATATTCATATGTTTTAATTTTCACAATTGGCTTATCTGTGGTTAATCCACAAATTATCAATTTTTCATGATATTTTATTTTAAAATTTGAGGGTCAACTTATCCATTGATGGGCTTATCCTGAGCATATATGGGATATATGGGTACTTAAAAAAATTATTACCGTGTATAATCACAGATAAGCTGAACTCAATTTTTGGGGTGCATTTTGGCACCTAAAATTCTGTGAGGATACACGGTATTATATGTCCCCAGACCCACAGGCAGAAAATGCACATGAATCTTTTCTTGTTGCTTCCCTGCAACTGGGTTCAGTGGCACATCTGAACCCAAAAGTTCCATATAGCCAGGAAGTTCTATTTTACATTAATTTATCAGATCTTTTAAAACTACTGTGTAAGCTAGTAGCAAACATTTTGAACAGTCCACACTTCCAGCTTAGCCCAGCAAGAGCAAAAGCCACCCACCATTTCTGAAGGACAGGAACACATAATGTTGTCCTTCATCCATCCCAGCCAGCAGCTAATTGAACCTCTACCACTGTCTGTCTCCACATCAAAAGTAGCATTTTCCATCTGGTGCCAGATCAAACTATGCCGTCCGTTTTTCAAGCTGCACTTCAATTCCTTGTAACAAACCTCTCCAGTCCAATTGGCTACTGACCTGAGGTGAGAATACCACCCCCCTTTAGTCATTCATCACTGCCCTCACTGCTGTGTTTTTTAAAACAAGTTCAGCAGTGGAACAGTAAAAAGCTTTTTTTCAAGTTTATTGTAAAAAGGCAGGGATGGGCCTGTCTTTGTTTCAGTTTTTTTTTTAACCATGTGAATTTGACAAGAATCTGCCACTTTCCCTTCTAGCCCAAGTGACAAGAAAAAATGGCAAAATTGTGCTGTTGTTTTTTAAACTCAGGAGAGGGAAAGAAGCAGGGGACTCCACCAAACCGCAGTTGTGATAAACACGGTCCAGATAGAACATCAAACTGTCACTGTAACCAAAGTAAAGGAAGAGACTGAAATCCAGAAAGAGATTTCTTAAGATGGCTTCATTTCCAGCCAATTTATGTGAGGAAGACTGCAGTACAGAAAAGCCCTATATCTTATAGGTGTTGTTCCCTAAACTAATTATGCATTGCCTATGAACAAGTAACAATTTATAGATACAAATGCCACCCCCACCAAACCAAACCAAACCAAACCAAACCAAACCAAACCAAACCAAACCAAACCAAACCCTCAAATGGATTGGTCTAATTTTTTTTTTTCTGGAGAGCTAAGATACATAACCAAACAATAGCATTTGTTTTTATCCTTATTGTCAAAATGCAATGGGAAATTTGTGGTTTGTATATGAAAGGTAATTCATCTGCGCTGATTGAAATGATCACATATGTAGAACAAAACCTTCGTTTTAAATTGAATAAATGGTTCTTTTATATTCTGTTAGCATACACTGATGACCTGAACACAGGGTACAAAAAGGAACTTGGGTTTCAGGCTTTTCTCAGAAAGGTGTTCTGTGATGGATTAATGGAATATCATAAATTACCAGATAAATAAGTAGGATAATTGTTCTTATTTATCACTAGGCTAACTCAACTGATTCTTCTGTCATGCTTTCATTGAAGCCACCCCTGAGTATTCAACATGTAACAAATGCAGCAAAAGGTCATTTCAACAATTTTTAGTCATAATAGCATAATGATTATCTTTTAATTGAAAAAATGTAAACTAGACACACATGAGGTAATGGAAATGACCCTTCTGTTTGGAACACAATGTATGGGCACATCATGATGTGTCCTTTTCCTACAGCAGAGAACAACACAGTTTTAACATCTCCTTTGTAAAACACACAGATACAACACACTCACACACACACACACTTCATATTTTGTTTTAAATAGAAACTAGACCAGAGCTTTCCAAACTTTTCATGTTGGTGACACACTTTTTAGACATGCATCATTTCGCGACACACTCTTACAGCAGGCCATCATTTTGCAACACACTCTTACAGCAGGGCACAAGGCAGGCACTAGGACCTGCACGGAATCCTGGCAGGGCAGGTTTGGAGGCAGCAGCAGCCGTGACACACCCAGGCACTGCAGCCGACACACTAATGTGTCCCGACACACAGTTTGGAAAGCTCTGAACTAGACAGTCCTTGTCTAAGCCCAGAGAAGGAAATGTTGGTCTAAAGCAGGAAAGGCAACAGGCATCCATTCCAAGAAACTCAAGATTACACCATCAAGATGCAGCGGCAACATGATTTTTTCAGATTTTTTTTTAAATAAAAGAAAAGCTGCAATAGGCATAGAACCTTTCTGCAGTGGTTCATGAACGTATTTTGTCTTAACTCTCCCCACAAGCCCCACAAAACTAAACAGAGGCCAATATTTTTGCTTCTGCCTTCCTTGATGATGTCACTGTTGGATGCTTGGACAACCTGCATAGGTGCATGTGCTGGAGACTTGAAAGGAGATAGGGCATGATCTAAATCTGATGGATCTAAATCTGATGCATCCTAAATCTTTCCCTGCCCAGCTCCTGCCATATCCCTGATCTAGATCAATGCTTAAATTAAGCAATTGCAGTGAAACAAGATGGAAAATATTCATATTATTTCTCCAAATATTTCTTTTCATATAACACAACTGTTTTTATATTATCATGCATGGCTCTCTTGTCATATCTAACTTGAGAGCTAGAATTCTTGGGGGTCTTCTAGATGAAGCTGCTGTTTTGAATCTGCTGCGAGATGACCCTCCTGGTGATTTGTTGATAGGATCACTGGAAATGTGAACTCAGCTTGCTATTCTTTAAAGC